>SJYT01042396.1:62722-125595 GCA_006410635.1 Cephalophus harveyi
CCAATTTTCATATTAAAGTGATAGAGAAGATAATATAAGCCAAAATAGTTTATCTATTTTATGTACCATATGCATTGATTGGTAAAAGATTGCTAGCTTAAAAATCAAATATCATAAATAACAAAAACTGGGATCAATAATAACATCTTGTCTATACTAACATTTTTAAACTATTAAGTGTAAAAAAAAGTATTTATATTTACTTTAAGGAAAACATACAATCTTTAGCAAATGGGAAGATCAAGCTATTTGTGTGTTCATTATTTAAAACATCACCGGTGGGGAGTTCTGTCTGTGAGATGCTCGAATAGTTCCCCGGTTAGAAGAAATCTAGCAAGCAGTAGGACACTAATCAACTGCAGCCTTGTTTCAGCAACAGCAAACATGAATGAGATTTGAAATAGTGAAGCTGGTTGTGTCTCCTCAAGCTGCAATCAATACAGAGTAATTTCCTTACACTTTTATATTCTTCATATGATACCAACATCACCTGACTTTCAGTTATTCCTGACTTGATAATGTGTGGTCATATTGCTAGGTGACAATAAATCCCCATCACCAGCAGCAATTTTATTCAGCCTATTTCAACAGATGAATAAAACATATTTGAATCAGGGTACAAATACTGACTCAGAAAAGCATATCACACAAGATCTGGAGTCAGAAGATGGGGTTCATTTCTAGTTTTGCAGTACACAAATGATGATATCTTGGACAATGTAGAGTCTGGGACTACTAGTGATGAAATGCTGCAAATATCAGAACATGGGCCTAATTCAGCCCTGGGTGGGAGCTTATTTTCCAGTATTCTTGCCTAGAAAATCCCATGCTCAGAGGAGCCTGGCAGGCTATAGTCCAAAGGATCGCAAAGAGTCGCAGACGACTGAGAAACTAAGCACACACTCTCGGGAACTTATTCACATGGAAATTGGAAATAACATAGAGTTTGCTTGTCTGTTTATTTTAAAAATGGACCTTTTCTAACTTATACTAATTGTATTTTTAACTACACTAATTATAAACTAAATCTACTGCTGCTTGCTGTATGTGCTTAGTCATGTCTGACTCTGCGACCCCAAGGGCTGTAACCCTCCAGGCTCCTCTGCCCATGGAATTTTCCAGGCAAGAATACTGGAGTGGGTTGCCATTTCCTACTCCAGGGGACCTTCCCAACGCAGGGACTGAACCTGCTTCTCTTGAGTCTCCTGCGTTGGCAAGCAGATTCTTTACCAATGTGCCATCTGGGAAGCCCCAAATGTAACTATTAAGTTATAATAATTAAAACACTTTTATTTTATTTTGAAGTATAGTTGATTTAAATGTTGTGTTAGTTTCAGATTTGCAGGAATGCAATTCAGTTATACATATATATGTATCTATTCTTTTTCGGATTCTTTATCCATGTAGGTTCTTACCAAGCACTGAGGTGAGTTCCCTGTGCTATACAGTAGGTTTCCATTGATAATCTATTTTATACACAGTAAATATGTTTATGCTAATCCCAACCACCTCATTTTTCTCTCCAAAATTATTTGTCCTACTTAAATTACATTAATTCTTAAACTATTAAACTAATTTTTCTAATCATAAAAGTAATTCATGCTTATTAAAAAATTTTGGAAAATGCAAAATGGGAAAATACAAAAAAGGAAACATAGTCCTTTGAAAGCCCAACTTTCACAAATGAGGTTAATTTTTTAGTATATTTACTTCCTAAATGCTTCCAGTTCATTTTCTTACCATTTTAGTACAGCTTTTTACATTGGATATATTCATAATCAGGGCTTTCCCTGGTGGCTCAGACAGTAAAGGATCTGCCTCCAAAACAGGAGACCCGGGCTTGATCCCTAGGTCCAGAAGATCCCCTAGAGAAGGGAATGGCAACTTACTCCAGTATTCTTGGCTGGAGAATTCCATGAACAGAGGAGCCTGGCAGGCTACAGTCCATAGGGTTGCAGAGTCAGACATAACTGAAGCAACTGAGCAGGTATGCATAATCATAATCAATACCACCAAAGTCTAGCATGATAGTGATTTGATTTCATGCAGGTGGGCCCCTGTGTTCCCTGGAGGAATCAAGGGGTCTCAGGAGATTATCACTTCCATTCCTCCTTTGCTTGAGCACCTATGTTAAGGACAGGTTCGTGGCGCTCAGTGAGGATATCTTGTACTGAGCACCCAGTGGGCAGTGAAGGGCAAGAAAGTACCATATGCCTGCGCTCCTGGTTCCCACACTCTATGTTTCCCTTGGGTGGGCACTTTCTGCCACAGATGTGAAACTTCTGATCCTCCTGCCTCAGTTGCCTATTGAAAACTATCAAGTTGGGTCACAGCACCTTATGCTAACAGGGAAGTTTCAGGTTGCTCAGTAAATGATGAGTCAGTAAATGTAGCTTCCAAATTCCTCCCTCATAAAATTTAAGGTGGTATTTGATGGTGGTTCTGACATGGGCCCGGCCTGGTCATCATCTTCTCTACCTCTCTCCTCACCCCTGCCTCTGCTCCTATCACCAACGAGGGCTTCCTCCCACCCCCAGCCCTGCATTGATGCTGTTCCCTACCCCAGGGTTGATTCTCTCCTTCTGGAAGCCCCCCTCTCTAGGGTAAACCTATATCCAAGGACACACAATGCAAGGAGCCTCATTTCTATTCATTCAGCTCATTCTCTACTTACTGAATCAAAATTTATCGATTCTAAGAACTAAAGCTTTCTTGTGGTCAGCACTCATTGACCAATATAGGGCTGACACTCTAGATTTCTAAAGGGTAGACTCACTTTATACTTTTGTATGTATCGTTTAGTCTCCTTTCCTTAGCATTCAAGTCAAAGCAATGACAGACATGAGAGACATTTGCTTTACACAGGTTTCAAGGGATCTGAGTAATGCTTGCAGAGTACTTCACAAATTCGACTTCTTTATAATGCCTTTTCCAAAGCAGAGTAAATTAGTACATGAAACATGATTCCTATTGTCCTTCATTCATCAATAATTCACTAGTCTACTTTATCAAGAAGAATAACTTCACATTTTAGATTTATCAGAAAGCTTGGACCATTTTAAAGAAGTTAAATATGGAGGATTCTCTTTTGCTCCATTAAATATTAAGCCAGTAACTGTAACCTTCAAATTCTTACTTGAGAAAATTTCAAGTTAAATTTAAATTCTGTTTATTTTACTACTTGTATATAAAAGAATATTTTGTTTGTTTTCTATCCTGGAAGAAACATGAAAATAAATATTTATGATTGGGTCAGGAAATGACTTCTTAGATGGAACACCACAAAAAAAGTGAAAAAGAAAAAATAAACTAGACTTCATCAAAATTAAAAGTCTTTGTGCTGCTATCTATCAAATAATTAATGATGTTAAAAAAATAGAGAGATAAGCTACACAGTAGAAGAAAATGTTTACACAGCATGATGAGAGGCATATTCAGAATGCATAAAGATCTTATACTACTCAGTAGTAAGATAAATAACTCAAGTTAAAAATGGACTAAGTATTTGTAGACATTTCTCCAAAGAAAATATAAAAATGGCAACAAGCACAAAGGAATGCTTAAAATCATCAGTCATTAGGGAAATGCAAATTCAAACCATAATGACATACCACTTTTCACCCATTAGGATGGCTAAAATAAAAGAGACAGACAAAAGCAGATGTTGGGGAGGATGTGAAGAAGTTGGAATCCTCATATATTGCTGATGAAAATATGAAATCATGTATCTGCTTTAGAAAACAGCTTGGCAGTTTCTCAAAGAGTTAAACACAGAGTTACTGTATGATCCAGCAATTACACTCATAAATACATATGCAAGAAAAGTTAGAAAATATGTCCACAGAAAAATTCATGTGTGAACACTATCAGCATTATTCATCAGAGCCAAGAAAAAAAAAAAATGGAAACAAGCAAATGTCCATCAACTGATGAATGGATATATAAATATGGTATACCATACAATGAAATAATCAGCATAATAAGGAAGTACTGATATATTCTACAACATGGATGAACTTTTGAAATCATTATGCTAAGCAAAAGAGTCCAGTCAGAAAAAGACACAGACTATTCTATTTATATTAAATTTCCAGAAGAGACGAATACTTAGAAACAGAAAGTATTGGGCTGGCCAAAAAGTTTATTCAGGTTTTTCTAACGATGTTATGGAAAAATTCAAACAAACTTTTTGGTCAACCTAATATATTCATATCTACTAATTAGTCAATGGCACCCCACTCCAGTACTCTTGCCTGGGAAATCCCATGGATGGAGGAGCCTGGTGGGCTGCAGTCCATGGGGTCGCTAAGGGTCGGACACGACTGAACGACTTCACTTTCACTTTTCACTTTCATACATTGGAGAAGGAAATGGCAACCAACTCCAGTGTTCTTGCCTGGAGAATCCCAGAGATGGGGGAGCCTGGTGGGCTGCCATCTATGGAGTCACACAGAGTCGGACACGACTGAAGTGACTTAGCAGCAGCAGAGCTGTTAAAAAGAGCACCCCCTATCTACAGTGGACATTGTGGCTTTGATCTTGACTCTCCCAGTAACAGGTTATATTTAAAACAGATGCTATCCTTCCAGCAAATCAAGTCTCAAGAATTTTGTGGTTCCTAGGAACAATTTAATATATAGTTACTATGCAGCCCCAAAACTGACAGCAATAATTTCTCTTTGGGATTTATGGTTAAATCTGTAAAAATTTAAGCAGATAAAATCAGATGAATGAAGGGAGATCAATAGTTTTACAATCACCAACAGACACGCAGTATAATTATATCTTGGATATATACTCCCTTAATGCACTTCTGATAAGAAGCTATGGATTAATAATCCACATTAACTTAGACTGAGTTGCAGAAGAACATTTTCATTTATAATTGTGTCACTTTTGCCTGCTTTGCAGAATCTTATGCTAGACAGAATTGCCCTATAAAAAGATGCATTTGTAATCAACCACCATTGAGAAGATACAGGGAAGAAACTACCTAATTTGTATAACAAGAACAATAACAAAAAATCAAAACTGTGATGAATGTTTACTGTACAAAACCTACATGAAGAAAACTTATATTTGATAGAAGATAGTCTTTTTTGTTCTATTTATTTGATTTATTTTTAGTCATGATATTCAGTGCTTTGAAATTCAAGTGATTTTTCAAAATAACTTTAAAGAAAGATATACAAGTGACACATAAGATATACAGTTCTCAATTAAATGTTTTTTTTCTTGATAGATTGTATCAGTTGAATGGGCTCATTGAACTTTAGACAAGAAATGTATCAGAAGGGACAGTATGATTTAAAGGGCATACATTATTTAATAGATATTCTATAAAACATTTCTTTTCATCTCCATAACAGCTCTAAAATGAAGATATATGTAATTATGAAAGCAAGAAAACTGGTCCCAAAATTTGAATCAAGTTTCCTTACCTAGGCCCTGCCCCTAGGCAATTAATTCAGGTGTGCCTGTTCCAAAGTTCATCATATCCATTTTCTACTAACCTTTGGTACACTGCTCAGTAAATAAGAAAGTGAAGTGGAGATATTTACTTTCCACTAAAAGATGTTTTCTGTTTTGTGAGATATTTACTATTTTTAACTCTCAATAAATACAAATATCGTATCTTCATTATGAAATTACAGACAGCTTGAAAGCAGAATATGATTCTACTTTGTATCTTTTAGAATATCTAGGACTGAGATAATAAGTGAGCAGACTTGACGTATAAATAGAGAAGGATTTCAAGAAATATGGGTGGAAGAGATGAGGGAATTAGTGATAAATTAGCCAGGTAACTATGTCTCAAACAATGGGGTTTAACTAGACAGATAGTATCCTTAGGACATTAGGTTTCCTAAGTTAATTTATACATTTAATGTGATGCCAAATAAAATAATAACAGTTTTGGTTTTTATTTTGTTTTGGTGAGTGGTGAGGTGCTTTAGTTAAGCCAATTCTAAAATTCACATGAAAAATAAAAGAAATTTGTTTGTAAAACTCTGAATAAAAGAGCAATGAAGAGTAATGGCTCCTACGGGAGCTGTTCCTCTCAGGTGCCCAATACATATGTCCCATCAAAATTTCAAAACTTTAACCCTTTCCAGCATCAATTCTAAGCCCAAACTCACCTAAATATCATCAATACAAAAAGTCCCAAATCTCATCATCTAAATCAGGCAGCAATGAGACTCTGTATATGGTCCATGCATGGGAAAACTGTCTCCCCATCTGTGGACCTATGAAACTAGAAAATAACCTTTTGGAATAAGGAAGAATCTTTTGTATTCTATTACAAGTTAACCACTAAAGGGATGTCACCTATAAGCTTAGATTATAAATAATGGTCCATCTCTGGGAACCCTGCCTCATAGGTAATGAGCATTAAGCTAAAATACCTTTCTTTAGTTCACAGGAAACATCCTGGCTAGCTATCTGTGAATGACTGTGGGAGGAAAAAATCAACACATCTCCTCCAGAGGCTGCTGGAAACCAGAAAAGGTTTGATTTCACTCTTTCCCCTTTTAGTATAAAAGAAGCCTGGTTCTTTGGGACACAACCCACCATCTTCTCAGTTTGCTGGCTTTCCAAATAAAGTCCTTATTCCTTGTCCCAACAACTTGTTGCTTGATTATTGACCTGTCAGCTCACTGAGCAGTATGAGCTTAGACTCAGTTACACTTACCCCTCCAGGACAGAGTTCTGGTACAGGTGTAGGTGTTGCTCTTCAGTCACTAAATCGTGTCAGACTCTTTATGACTCCATGGACTGCAGCATGACAGGCTTCCTTGTCCTTCACCATCTCCAAGAGCTTGCTCAAACTCATGTCTGTTGAGTCAGTGATGCCATCTAACCATCTCATCCTCTGTCATCCCCTTCTCCTCATGCCCCCAATCTTTCTTGGCATCAGGGTCTCTTCCAATGAGTCAGCTCTTTGCATCAGGTGGCCAAAATATTAGAGCTTCAGCTTCAACATCAGTCCTTCCAATGAATATTCAGGGTTATTTCCTCTAGGATTGACTGGTTTGATCTCCTTGCTGTCCAAGAGATGCTCAAGAGTATTCTCCAGCACCGCAGTTTGAAAGCATCAGTTCTTCAGAGCTCAGAATTTTGGTTCAACTCTCATATCTGTTCATGGCTACTGGAAAAACCATAGCTTTGACTATACACACCTTTGTAGGCAAAGTTATGTCTCTCCTTTTTTTTACACTGTGTAAGATAGACATTCTCATTTCCATCTAGGAATGGAAAGGAGACACCAAGCAATTCTAAGCCCAGCAGGGCAAATCCCATTATGTTTCAAAGAAGATTTTCTGAGGCCTGATGCCCTGTCCTTTGGGCTCATGGTGGTGGCCTTGTTGGCCCCTGGCCTTTAGGCTGTCTCTCTGTGTTCTACCTCCGTGTCCAGAGCTCCATCTTTGGAGTCATTCATCCTTTTTCTTTATGGGCATCCCATGTTACAGCCAAGTAGTTCTATCAGTCCACTTCTTGCTTGTAGAATCTCAGGAGTTTAATAGCCTCCCTTCATTACTTCCAGGAGAAGGAAATGCAACCCAGGAGAAGGAATGCCTAGGGAATCCTGTGGATGGAGGAGCCTGGTGGGCTGCCATTTATGGGGTCACAAAGAGTCAAACACAACTGAAGCAACTTAGCATGCATGCATGCATTGGAGGAGGAAATGGCAACCCACTCTAGTATTCTTGCCTGGAGAATCCCAGGGACAAGGGAGCCTGGTGGGCTGCCATCTATGGGGTTGCACAGAGTCGGACATGACTGAAGCAACTTAGCAGCAGCATTACTACTTGTCTCTGTTCCCATCAGTCCAAGCTGGCAGTGTTTCTGCTGATGTAACATTCTCAAAATCCCTTTCCTCTTGATGTATGTGAAGGGATCCACACCATGAGACAAAAGAATTCTCCACAGATCCTTCGTGCATAACCCCATCTCTGTTCTTCACTTCTGCTAGGATGGTTGAGTGAATTCAGGAGTCATCTACCCAATCTCTTCTGTAGCAGATTTTTCAGCCACATCCTTGACTCTCTGTCCCCACACACTTGCCTGCATAATGAATTTCCTTGTTTTTTTTCATCCTTTGTAATCTGGATTGACCTGGAACCTTCCAAATAGTAAGTGCTGGTTCCTTTTTGTCTAGTAGTCCCTTTTTCAATTTATCTTTTTCCTCAGGCATTTTACTGTTGGGGCAAGAAGTTTTGCTTGGAAATCTCCTCAGTTCCATATCCAAGTTTATTGCCTGTATGTTCTGTTTTCCACCAGAGTGAAAGAATACAATTTAGCCAAGTTTTCTGCCCCTTTATAACAAAAAATTACCTTTTCTCTAATTTCCAGTATGTTCCTCATTTTCTTTTAAGCTTTTACCAAAGACCTCTGTGCGCATAGTGGTAAAGAATCCACCTGCCAGTTCAGGAAATGCAAGAGATGGGGGTTCAATCCTTGGGTCGGGAAGATCCTCTGGAGGAGGAAACGGCAACCCACTCCAGTATTCTTGCCTGGAGAATCCCATGGACAGAGGAGCCTGGCAGGCTACAGTCCATGGGGTCAGACATAGCTGAGCAAGCATGCACAGTTGTTAAGACCTGAACAATTAATATTTCTCTCAAGATTCTGTTCATAAACAGCAGGATGTCAATGATTAGGCACTATTTACAATACTTTTGACTCCTCTCTGAGCTTCACCAGAATCATCTTTAACATCTTATTTCTACCTTATCATCAGGACAATCTGAGATATTCTATTGTTACCCTCTAAATTCTTCTAGCCTTTACTCATTACCCAAGTTTAAAGCGACATCCACATCTTTAGGTACCTACTCTTACTTCACTCTGATTCCCAGTACCAGAGTCTGTATTAGATTCCTGGGGCTACCAAAACAAATTTTCACAAACCTGGTGACTTAAAACAATAGAAATATTTTCTCTCTACCGTTTTGAAAGCCAGATGTCCAAAGACCAAGGTTTGGACATGGTTAATTCCTTCTGGAAGCTCTGAGGGACTATCTGTTCCATTTGGTGTTATTATTTAGTTACTAAATCATGTCTGATCTTTGTGACTCCATGGACTATAGCCCATTAGGTTCCTCTGTCTTCTAGTATCTCCCAGAGCTTGCTCTAAATTCATGTCCATTGAGTCGGTGATGCTTATCTAACCATTTCAGATGCGATCTAATCTGCTGCCCACTTCTCCTTTTGCCCTCAATCTTTTTCATCAACAGGGTTTTTTCCAATGAGTCAGCTGTTCACATCAGGTGGCCACAGTATTGGAGCTTCAGCATCAGCTACAGTCCTTCCAATGAATATTCAGGATTAATTTCCTTTAGGGTTGACTGGTTTGATCTCCTTTCTGCTAGTTTCTGATGGTTACTGGCAGTCCTTGGCATTTGCTGGGTTGATCACTCCAATCTCTGACTCCATGCCTTGTGTCTCTGTGTGTGGTCTTCTCTGTTTCTTATAAGGGCAACCTCTTTTGATTTGAGCCACACTAATTGAATAGAATTTCATCATAATCCTCACCTTCATTATATTTGCAAATGCCCTATTGCCAAGTAAGCTCACATTCTGAGGTTCTGGAAAGACATGAATTTTGAGGGGACACTATTCAGCACAATAAAGTTAGTTATATTTCAAGAAAAAGTATTATTTTAAAAAAGTGTTCAAGTAAAATAAAGTAAAAATAAAATTTAAAAAAATAAATAAATAAATAAATCCAACTTGAAAAAAAAAAAAAAAAGTGTTCAGAACTTGCCCATAAAAGACGGATACGATAATGTATTAGGGTATTTTTCTTCTGTTGAAACGTTCTTGTCTAGCCTGTTTGGCTCATTTTAAAGTCCTGTTACCCACATGATGTTTTAAATTGATCCTCTTTTTCTGTCAAGTAAATTAGACTTTCTGTCTCATTATGCTCCTGGTATTGAATTTTCTTTTTGATCTGACTGACTTCTGAAGTGATAAGTTTTCACAATTTGTTTTGGTACTTTGAGCAGATAGATGCTGTTTAATACATCAGGGCTTAAGGCCCCCTAAGGGGATTCTATGATTTTCCAAGCAATCTTAGCAGTAAGTTACATTCATATTTTTTTATTATTTTGCATACTCTGGTTTATTCTACCAATTTGTTGCATTTCCATTGATGGGTAAACTCTGTTTCTTCCTCTTGCTGTTGTTCAGTTGCATCTGACTCTTTGTGACTCTATGGAGTACAGCATAACCAGCTTCCCTGTCTTTCACCATCTCCTGGAGTTGGCTCAAACTCATGTCCATTGAGTCAGTGATGCCATCCAACCATCTGGTCCTCTGGGCATCCCCTTCTCCTCCTGCCTTCTATCTTTCCCAGTATCAGGATTTTTTCCAATGAACTGGCTCTTCGCATCAGGTGGCCAAAGTATTGGAGTTTCAGCCTCAGCATCAGTCCTTTCAATGAATATTCAGGACTGATTTCCTTCAGGATGGACTGGTTGGATCTCCTTGCAGTCCAAGGGACTCTCAAGAGTCTTCTCCAACACCACAGTTCAAAAGCATCAATTCTTCGACACTCAGCCTTCTTCACAGTCCAACTCTCACATCCATACATGACTACTNATGGACTGGTTGGATCTCCTTGCAGTCCAAGGGACTCTCAAGAGTCTTCTCCAACACCACAGTTCAAAAGCATCAATTCTTCGACACTCAGCCTTCTTCACAGTCCAACTCTCACATCCATACATGACTACTGGAAAAACCATAGCTTTGACTAGATGGACCTTTGTCAGCAAAATAATGCCTCTCTTTTTTAATATGTTGTCTAGGTTGGTCATAGCTTTTCTTCTAAGGAGCAAGCGTCTTTTCATTTCATGACTGCAGTCACCATCCACAGTGATTTTGGAGTCCAAGAAAATAAAGTCTGTCACTGTTTCCATTGTTTCCCCATCTGTATGCCATGAAGTGATGGGACCAGATGCCGTGATCTTAGTTTTATGAATGCTGAATTTTAAGCCAGCATGTTCACTCTCCTCTTTCACTTTCATCAAGAGGATCTTTAGTTCCTCTTCACTTTCTGCCATAAGGATGGTGTCATCTGCATATCTGAGATTATTGATATTTCTCTTGGCAATCTTGATTCCAGCTTGTGCTTCATCTAGCTCAGCATTTCACATGATGTACTCTGCATAGAAGTTAAATAAGCAGGGTGACAATATACAACTTTAATGTACTCCTTTCCCAATTTTGAACAAGTCTGTTGTTCCATGCTCAGTTCTAACTGTTGCTTCTTGACCTGCATACAGGCTTCTCAAGAAGCAGGTAAAAGTGAAAGTGGAAGTTGCTCAGTTGTGTCTAACTCTTTGGGACCCCATGGTCTATAGAGTCCATGGAATTCTCCAGGCCAAAATATTGGAGTGTGTAACTTCCTTTCTCCAGGGGATCTTACCAACCCAGAGATTGAACCCAGTTTTCCTGCATTGCAGGCAGATTCTTTACCAGCTGAGCCACAAAAGAAGCCCAAGAATACTGAAGTGAGTAGCCTATCCCTTCTCCAGTGGATCTTCCTGACCCAGGAATTGAATAGGGGTCTCCTTCATTGCAGGTGGATTCTTTACCAACTGAGCTATTAATGTGGTCTGGTATTCCCATTTCTTTAAGAATTTTCCACAGTCTATTGTGATCCACATAGTCAAAGACTTTAGCGTTGTCAATGAAGCAGAAGTAGTTATTTTTCTGGAATTCTCTTGCTTTTACTATGATCCATTGGATGCTAGAAATTTGGTCTCTGGTTCCTCTGCCTTTTCTAAATCTAGCTTGTACATCTGGAAGATCTCAGTTCACGTACTGTTGAAGACTAGCTTGGAGGATTTTGAGCATGACCTTGTTAGCATGTGAAATGAGTTTCTCCCTCTACTGGTCTCTATTGGTGGGTTATAGGATGTTGTGCACTATTTTTCTTAGTTATGTGGTGCCGGTATGACTGGATTCCTCACTAAAATGGATTCCCCACCCTTCATGAATTTGAGCAAGCTCCAGAAGATGGTGGAGGACAGAGGATCCTGGCAGGTACAGTCCACGGGGTGGCAAAGAGTCAAACACAACTTAGCCACTGAACAACCACCACCACCACCCTTCCTGCCTGTTTCTCTTGATTTGTCATTTATAAAAATGTCCACTTCATACATTCACTATTTAAAATATGCTTCTTGCAGATAGAAGGGCAGCAAAATGCAATAGCTCTAGCAGCTTGCAAACATAAAGTGTTAATTAAAATTTGTGGCTCTCAAAGTTTCTATTGTCCTATAAAATTCATTCTATTACCAGGATTTCAGTTTTCATTCTCTTTTTTTCTGTATCTCTAATTATAGACTATAAGCTAAAAGGATTTTTTATACTTTTCAAGAGCTATAAAAGAAAATTACCAAATGTTTAAAAACGGCTTCCTAAGATTCAGCTGATGCAAATACAATTAAATAATTTGGTTTCACTTTGAAGTGAAGATTTCTAAAAGAAATGATTGTGCTTTTATTTCAAGGATTAGAATTTAAGGAAAACAATTTCAAATGTTGATAAAGCCTAATTAAATTACGGACATAATTCCATCTGTAGGTGATATTCACATTTTCTGTTTTTAGCTAAATGGCACAAGAATGTGGGGAGATGTTGAGTTATCCACTTTTTAAGTATACATACAAATTTGATCTCTTAGGATAATAATCTTACATAGCAGTTGAAATGTTTATAAAGAAGAGTAAGAATCTTCTTGTGATATTAATAGCTGTCATTCATCAACTATCCCCTGTATCACCCACTTTTTACTGTAACTCTGAAAGTTACTACTTTACTTCATTTTTACCAGCTTTTTTTTGTATCATATATATATATGTATATATATGTATCATATATATCATTTGCTTAGATTCAGTTCAGTCGCTCAGTCGTGTCCGACTCTTTGGAACCCCATGAATCGCAGCACGCCAGGCCTCCCTGGTCATCACCATCTCTCGGAGATCACCCAGACTCACATCCATCGAGTCAGTGATGCCATCCAGCCATCTCATCCTCGGTCGTCCCCTTCTCCTCCTGTCCTCAATCACTCCCAGCATCAGAGTCTTTTCCAATGAGTCAACTCTTCACATGAGGTGGCCAAAGTACTGGAGTTTCAGCTTTAGCATCATTCCTTCCAAAGAAATCCCAGGGTTGATCTCCTTCAGAATGGACTGGTTGTATCTCCTTGCAGTCCAAGGGACTCTCAGGAGTCTTCTCCAACACCACAGTTCAAAAGCATCAATTCTTCGGTGCTCAGCCTTCTTCACAGTCCACCTGCATACAGATTTCTCAAGAGGCAGGTTAGGTGGTCTGGTATTCCCATCTCTTTCAGAATCTTCCACAGTTTATTGTGATCCACACAGTCAAAGGCTTTGGCATAGTCAAAGCAGAAGTAGATGTTTTTCTGGAACTCTCTTGCCTTTTCCATGATCCAGCGGATGTTGGCAATTTGATCTCTGGTTTCCCTGCCTTTTCTAAAGCCAGCTTGAACATCAGGGAGTTCCCAGTTCACGTATTGCTGAAGCCTGGCTTGGAGGATTTTGAGCATTACTTTACTAGCATGTGAGATGAGTGCAATTGTGCGGTAATTGGAGCATTCTTTTGCATTGCCTTTCTTTGGAATTGGAATGAAAACTGACCTTTTCCAGTCCTGTGGCCACTGCTGAGTTTTCCAAATTTGGTGGCAGATTGAGTGCAGCACTTTGCTTAGATAGTTGCTTGTTTTAGTCTCTAAGTTGTGTCTGACTCTTTTGTCACCCCGTGGATTGTAGCCCCCCAGCTTCCTCTGTCCATGGGATTTCTTGGGAAATCAGTATTGCAATACTGATTGCAAATCAGTATTCTTATTGCTAAGAATACTAGAGTGGTTTGCCATTTCCTTCTCCACTGTATCACATACATAATCCATATATATATGTAGCCATATTTCAGTGTAAAATTCAACACTTTCTAGTAAATTTGTAGTTTCCATCACCACAAAAAGATCTCTTGTGTTCATCTGCAGTCACTCTTCATTCTCACTCAAATTGTGATTGATCACTAACTCACTTTCTGTCTCTATAGGTTTCTCTTTTGTGGACATTTCATAGGAGTGGAATTTTATAGTCTATGCTTTTTAAAATGTACTTATATTTGAGGTTTGTCTATGTTGTAACATGTACTTTTTACACTTTTTGTTATGATACTTCTTGAATATTTATATACAAATCTTTGTATAGACACATATTTTCATTTCTCTTGGATGGATACTCAGCAAAGTAAATTTGTGTGTTAATTTTTAAATAAGTGAAAATAGCATCTTTTTCTATTTCCATGAGGAATGAATGAGGGTTCAAATTTCTCTACATCATCTCCAGCACTTATTATTTGTCCAGAGTTTTTATTGTGGTCATCCTAGTGACTGTGACTTAGTATCTCACTGTGTTTTTTGTTTTTATTTTTCTGATGGCTAATAATATTGAGAATCATGCAAGGAAGTGCTTTCTGGCCAGTCCTATATGTGTTGTTTCTGATGAAATTTCTATTCAAAAATTACATTTTTATCTTCTGGTAATTGAATATGATTTTAAAGTATATTTTACATAGAAGTCCTTTATCACATATACACTTTGATTTTTTTTTCCTCAATCTGTGGCTTATTATTTTCTTTTTCATTTATTAATGGTATCTTTTGAAGTTCAAAATGTTTGAAGACCAACTTATCTTTATTTAATCACTTGTGCTTTGATGTTGTATCTAAGACTTTGCCTAACCCAAGGTCACTCTTTCACATTATTTTTACTATAGAGGAAACAGGCTTAATGTGACCAAGGAAACACTTAAGTGCAAGACTGTGTTCCTGTGTAGGATATTGTCCTTATGTGACGTCCCCTCTCCACCCACTGCTACCAGAGTAGAATTCAAGTGAAGTCCGATACTGGGCCAGGACTTTTACAAGCTGAAAAGTTTTTACAGAAAGCATAGTCATTTAGAGTGACTGAAGTTCACAAAAAAGAACCAGATGTGTCTTCTGAGAAAATTGTCTTCTAGTTTCTTCAGTGTACCTTTGGGATGAAGGTAAGAAAAATGCCTAGAATATAGTTTTTTTTTACCGGAGAGTTTGAATGAGGTAATACAACTCTACTTTTAGAGCGTGAACTGGTTAGTCAGCCCTGTCTGTCTGCAGCTGGCTGAGCCAAATATTATATGAAAACTGGGGGACACATTATTAAATTTGGAGTGATCAAAATTTTCAATTGTATCATAACTTCCCAGTCTCAGGTGGGCCTTCTGGGAGTATGAACTGTGAGGTCCATGCTGGATACTGATGAGATGATATTTTATGTGAATTTGTTGTTATTAGAAGGCTGTACTCAAATTTGAAATGTTCTGTAAGCAAATACATGGTATAAGTTTCTAAGGATCATTTAATCACTCTAAAATTGAAAAGTATTTTCTTTGATTTTAAGACCTGTAAAAGTATTTATTTAAGCTTGAAATTGGCCTCTGAACTTTTTAAAAAGTTTTCTATCAGAAACAAATTTTATAATACAACATTGTAAATCAGTTATGCTTCAAGAGAAAAACTTTAAAGAACAAATTTTATATGAAAAACAAATTATTATATGAGGCAAGTTATTAAATTTGGAGTGATCAGAAATTTCAACTGTATTACCAAATTAGAAAAATTGCCTGCTGTGACTTGTCAGTAATTAAGACTAATCACTGTGTATACTGTTTTGATGTTAAAACTGACCAGAGAAATTTTATGACAAATAAATTGTGGAGCCTGGCTCATTTTATATATTTAGAAAGCATTTCAAAAATGTTCTTAGGGAAGGCAACCTCTAAGATAACCCCCAAAGACTGCTATATACTTGCATTCCAACTGTTATATAATCTCCCTTCCCATAAATACAGACTAGACTTATGACTTGCTTCTAAACAAATAGAATATAGCAGAAGCATACATAAACATAGCACTTCCAAGATGAAGTGACAAAATGGCTTACTCTGCCTCTCACGCTCACTTGCTCTGGAATAAGCCATGTTCATAGTATAAGCTGCACTGTGGACAGGCCCACATGCCAGACACTTGTGCCTCTTGCCAACAGCCAGAAAAGTCTTGTGGCTGGGAAGAATCAGTCACTGGCCCTGGGGAGTGGCCATGCCTCTCAAGAGATCCTCATCAATGACGTTTTCAAACCTTCAGAAAAGTGAAAATATCCTTAAAATCAATACAACTTTTGGAAAAGCTAATTATTCCAATTAAACGGACACTGGTCAAACCAAGACAGGGTGAATTCAATTTAAATATCCTTCTATTCTCCAAGCAAGGGCTAATGAGAAAAATGCTCCAAGGAAGAGCTCCAAGCTAATGAGAAAAATGCTCCAAGTAAGGACTAATGAGAAAAATGCCACCAGCAGCCAATATCACCACACTAATATTTGTAAGAAGAGTAAGCTTGACTGACACGATGACATCATAATGGAAACAGTTCCTGGCATTTTTTTTTCACTTGAGGGCTGCATTGAAGGACCAAGGATATCTTGCTCATTCAAACTGCACATTATTTTTTTTCATTTATTCAACAAACATTTATTAAATGACTATAGCATGCTTTAAACTGAGAATATAGCAACAAACAAATTAGATATTTTCACTACCCTCAGTGGAGTTTGGAGCCTGTTTATCATAATAAGTGTAATCCTTACTTAATTGACAATGTCTGCTCATTCTCAGAAGGTCTGGGAAGACAAGAGTGTCGCTTCGACAGATTCATGTGCCAGAAACTATGTCACAGGCCCTGTCTGTGTCCATCAGGAAAGATAAGCAGGAAAAAACATTATTTTAAGTAAAAAACACTACTAAGTGAAACTGCACATTCTTAATACTTGATATTCTAACTATTAAAAGTAAGGGATTTATTTTATATTCCTGTGTTCAGTGGTAGCTTATCAAAGGATATAATTCAAGATCAAGCAATTAAAGGGAACAAATTTTTTACTTCTCTTTAGTTATAGTGAATGATTCTAATATAGTGAATGATTCTAATAATGATATGGAGAACATAGCAATAATGAAAATGAAAATAAACAGGAAACGCTTTAAGACAGTGCTACTCAAAGTGTACAGATGGCCTGCAGTATCAGTAGCATCCTTCATTAGGAAAGCAGATTCCTTATGCCAGCCTCAAACTACTGGATCAGAATCTCTGAGGCTAGGGGTCCTCCCAGTAATTTCTATGTCCTCTGGCTTAAAACTCAACATTTGTAAAACTAAGATCATGGCATCTGATCCCATCACTTCATGGCAAATAGATGGGGAAACAGTGAAAGACTTTATTTTGGGGGGCTCCAAAATCACAGCAGATGGTGACTGCAGCCATGAAATTAAAAGACACTTGCTTCTTTGAAGAAAAGTTATAACCAACTTAAACAGCATATTAAAAAGCAGAGACATTACTTTGCCAACAAAGGTCTGTATAGTCACAGCTGTGGTTTTTCCAATAGTCACGTATGGATGTGAGAGTTGGACTATAAAGAAAGCTGAGTGCCAAAGAATTGATGCTTTTGAACTGTGGTGTTGGAGAAAACTCTTGAGAGTCCCTTGGACTGCAAGGAGATCCAACCAGTCCATCCTAAAGGAAATCAGTCCTGAATATTCATTGAAAGGACTGATGCTGAGGCTGAAACTCCAATACTTTGGCCACCTGATGCAGAGAGCTGACTCATTTGAAAAGATCCTGATGCTGGGAATGATTGAAGGCAGGAGGAGAAGGGGACAACAGAGGATGAGATGGTTGGATGGCAACACTGACTCAATGGACAAAAGTTTGGGTAAACTCCAGGAGCTGGTGATGGACAGGGAGGCCTGGCGTGCTGCAGTCCATGGGGTCGCAAAGAGTCTGACATGACTGAGCAACTAAACTGAACTAAAGTTTAAGAAACACTAAAGAAATTGTTTTCCAAATGTGACCTTGTCCTGAAACCAGAGAGTCTCCAAGACTAACTAATATAATATGCAATTCTACATTCTTTTTTTTTTACACACTGTTGAGGATTATATGTTAGTAAACTGCTGTTGCTGCTGCTGCTAAGTCACTTCAGTCATGTCCGACTCTGTGCAACCCCATAGACGGCAGCCCATCAGGCTCCCCCATCCCTGGGATTCTCCAGGCAAGAATACTGGAGTGAGTTGTCATTTCCTCCTCCAATGCATGAAAGTGAAAAGTGAAAGTGAAGTTGCTCAGTCAAGTCCAACTGGTAGTGACCCCATGGACTGCAGCCCACCGGGCTCCTCCGACCATGGGATTTTCCAGGCAAGAGTAATGGAGTGGGGTGCCATTGCCTTCTCCATTAGTAAACTAAGCTGGACTAATTAATGATTATTCATAATTTATGTTCATAACTTAAGATCAATTGCTCACGTTTAATAATGAAATTAATTTCAATATGTATTTTAGATATCTGATTGCAAAACTCCTGCATTAGAAAACAGTAAAAAAATTTATGTTTTTTCAAGAATGACATTTGGTTACCAGCGCATCATCAGGATATACCATTGGACTAGTGAAATGTGTTGCTGACTGAAAAACCAGATTTGGAAAGTAGTACTGGCCTTATTAGACGTAATTAACAGTGATGTAATGCACCTAATAGAAAATGCAATGTCAGGCTTTTAAGATATTTTCTTTTTACAAAAAGATTTTCTGAAAGAAGAGACTGAAGTAATTTGGATGAGAGATTCAAAACTCATTTATTTTTCTCTTTTTTTATTTGTTTCTTCCTTCCTTCTTTCCTTCCTTCCTTTCTTTCTGTTAACATTTCTGTGACCCATTGAAAGAAGTGATACTGTTTGAGAACTTTCTTGGTCCCCAGGTTTTGGAGAATTTGAGGTCGAAGGGAATAAAGATGGGGGTTCATACATCACCACCTTGAGTTCGAGGATGTGGAGGGCAGTGCCTTGTGTGGGGATGGGGTGGGGGATTCGTGGGAGGAGCAAGTCTGATGGTTCAGGACTCAGAGAAGACTATGTGAGGAGTTTCTGGAAGGAAAAGAAGGATTGAAACAAATTTTCCCTTCTTCTCCTGTGAGGCTGTGAGTTTCTTTGAAAAGTTTCTGAATGCATTTTGGTTTTGTCTTTTTTTAAATCTATGCAGCATCAAAGTAGAAGAGGGTAAATGGAAAGGCGGTATGCACAGAGTGCTCTTCCCAGAATCAGCCTGACATCATCATATCTATTAATACCTGCCCTATTTAATATCTTTCAATTCAGTCATGGGAGAGGTTTCCGTGGCCTCTGATATACATGTTCCACATACCCTGACCTGGGAATTTTCCTCTCCCCCTCAACTCAAGAAACCTTTAATCCAACCTCTCTCTTCTCCCCAAATTTCAATCCTCCTTGTGTCATTATCCCTTTCTCACAGATTTCTAGGATAAAACATCTGGCTCTTTCTTCACACTTATTCTACATGCTTGTGGGCAGCATGCCATGTAAACTTCTTCCACTTGGAGGGGGTTTAAGTATCTATAAAATGGCCCAAAGATATATTTGTGAAAGGGGAACCAGGACCTTAGCCCAAGGATGCATTACTGTTTATGTTGACTGTTTGTTTCTCCCTGGTCTCACATCCCCTCCATTCCCTAATTAATAACTACTTGAATCTGTCAGCTGGAACTCAGGGAAGGTCAGGGGTGCTGAATGAAGCTTATTTCTTCTAGTCAAAGAAATGAGGGACACAGAAAGACTTTGTGGCCAAGAATGCCACTGAGCTCTGCTCCATATCATTAATAACTGCCCTACTCTAGCCAAACACCACAGAGAAATCTCAGCCTCTTCCCCAACCCCACCAGCAAAGGAAAAGTTGGTAATGTAGATTTTCATCCTTGCCAGATATGAGGAGGCAATGCAGCCAACTCCTCCAACCCCTGGGGGTCAGAAAAGGCTTGAGTAAATGTTGCTGGAGTTGCTCCAGTTTTTGCTCACAACTTTGAACATCCCCCCATCTCTGCCACCTTTAGCGGTGGTGGTGGTTTAGTCGCTGAGTCATGTCCAACTCTGCAACCCCATGGACTGTAACCTGCCAGGCTCCTCTGTGCATGGGATTCTCCAAGCAAGAATACTGAAGTGGGTTACCACTCCCTTCTCCAGGGGATCTTCCTGACCCAGGGATCAAATCCCAGTCTTCTGCATCTCAGCCAGATTCTTTACTGACTAAGCTACAAGGGAAGCCCTTTAGTGGGAGAGAACATAAATCTTTAAGGTAAAGGGTTCAGAGTTAAGAAAGGAAGCTATACACACACACAGACACACACACACACACACACGCAGATGGAACAAGCTGAGACCAAGATGGTGACAAATCTAGCTTCCAACAGACCTTGAGTCTCATTATATGTTGATTTCACCACTCTAGCATATTAAATGACACACCTATGGGTGGTCAGGACCAAAAATGGATAAAAAAGAGGTGGCACACTCCCTTGGAAAAAGCCCTTCCCTTCCCTTGTGGACTAGTGCATGTGACTCCCCATCATCCATCTCACTCTTCCTCTTTGTCTTTATTCTTTACGGATAAATCCCTCTCACCAGGTGAGCAAGAAGTTGATCTGTGAGGGAGGGGCATGGGAGGGGCATGGTTAGTTACAGCTTCTCCATTCTTCGGCCAACCAACTAAAGCTTGTGCTGTTTTGATCTCAGCTTCTGTTTCATTATTTGCTTACTCAAAAAAGAACCCTCCCCTGCTGAAGCAGAGAGCCTCCACTGAACTAGGCCTGAGCAAGGTCCATATGACTTAATTTGATAATATAAGGAGCCAGAATATTCATCTTTAGCAGGTGTTATGAGCGCTGGTGGTATTGAGTGTCAGTCTCAGCAGCGTCCCTGAAGACCACAGGGAGCCTGCACTTCCGCCTCCACCCTACAAGAGCAAAGCACTCCGACTCCTCCCTGCTGAGGTGGTTTCAGAGTCAGGATGCTCACCATCACTCAGAAGTCATGGGTCTACCCATGGCGTCAGGTTAGGCGAAAGGAGAAGCAGGAACAAGGCACCCATGCCCCTCCCAGCAGGAGGTATCAGTGAAGGTCCCACTAGTGGGATCCAGAACTCTCAATCCCACTGAGCAATAACAAGGAAGCCCTTACCCCCTGCGTATGAACAAAAACAAGTCCAAGACCTAGAGACCATAGCCTGGATCCCCACTTTCACCAGCCAGTAATGACGTGGCTTGTCTTCCTCTGTGAGAGCGGTTTCAGGTCAAACAGATTTATAAAAGCTCCAGAATCTCAAAATGTCACTCAAAACATCTAGGTTTTTATTGAAAATTACTCATCACTAAGAACCAAGACAGTCACAACATATATGAGAAAAGACATTCAATGGACACCAACAACAAGATGTCAGACACGTTGGAATCATCTGATTCCAACATTCTTATATAGCACTGATATTTCATAGGGAGATAAAGAGGCCTGATATATTTGCAGAAGGAACATTCAATAAGTAGGAAATGGGAGAAAACAAAGTGTCGTCTTAATTTACAAAATCTTTGCATTGATTTCTAAACTGTTTTGCAGAGTCTTGCATTAAGAATATGAAATTTATTGATTATTGGCTTTATATACAGCAATATGTTTATGTTCATCCCAAACTCCTATAACTGAGTCACTTTGCTGTACACCTGAAACTAACACAACTTTTTAAATCAACTACACTCTAATATAAAATAAATTTTAAAAATGTATTGTTAAGCTTTTTTTTAAAAGGAACATAGCAATAATGAAACAAAATACTTGAGAATATAGGCCAAAAAAGAATATGAAACATAAAGTTGTAGGGAATCCACAGGGCTACAGAAGTCTGGTATAAATCATCATTTCTTTATTCCCAAACATGTTTTACTGCCTGGGATATCTACTACTATGGTCCAGAGCTTGGGGAAGGTCCTTAGTTTCTCACCTTGTGGATGGGAGTACATGATATAGAAGCACTTATAGATTATGGGAAGTTGCATCTCTCCCATTTAAAAATACTGGACCCTTCAATAAACTCCATAAATAATAGTGTTCATCACAGAGAACAAGATAGTGAGAGATACACTACATGGTACTGCCATGGACCCTAAGACTTTTCAGACAGGAGTCTATGGCAAAAAGGAAGAACCATTCCTGAGTCAGAAAAATTCAGTTTTTGTTCCAAGCTCAGGGTCTGACTGAAAAATAATTACTCTCTCTGATCATCGGTTTTTTCATCCAGTGTGTAAGGTGAGGGATTTCAAAGCCAGTCATAAAATGCTATCATTCTGACTACTCAATATAAATACCTACAAGCTTCACAGGTGTCTTACAAAACAGAACATGTTATTTGTATGCATATTCAGGATTATTTTTGTTCAGTTCAGTCACTCAGTCATATCTGACTCTTTGTGATACAATGGACTGCAGCATGCCAGGCCTTCCTGTCCATCACCAACTCCCGGAGCTTACTCAAACTCATGTCCATCTAGTCGGTGATGCCATCCAACCATCTCACCGTTTGTCATCCCCTTCTCCTCCTGCCTTCACTTTCCCAGCATCAGGGTCTTTTCAAATGAGCCAGATTTCCACATCAGATGGCCAAAGTATTGAAGTTTCAGCTTCAGCATCAGTCCTTCCAATGAATATTCAGGACTGATTTCCTTTAGTTGGTTGGATCTCCTTGCAGTTGAAGGGACTCTCAAGAGTCTTCTCCAATACCACAGTTCAAAAGCATCAATTCTTCTACAACTACACAAGCAAAGCAACCTATGTGTAAAAATTGTATCCAAATTTCTATGAAAATAGTTGTATATTTTAATTTTTATCTTTTTCAGTAGTGTACATTTCATCTCCTTAAAAGTACCTTCTAGGAATACTGCGTATATACCAACCCCTGGGTCTGCTAACCCAGAAAGCCACTAGCATGATGTCTTACATATTTGCTCTGACATCCCATTGCCTTTTGGCTACAGTGAATTCTGTTTTTCCACTTGTGAGGGTCTCCAAACCCAAAGGGTAATTGCAGTAACACAGCAGGGATCTGGTGTGCTCACATCATGGCATAAGAACCCACATCTATGAAACAACTACAGTCCAACTTCGAAGAAAGAGGTAAGTGGCCTGTGCCAAAAAAGAAGTAGAATTCCATTTTGCATCAAAGAAGAAATAAAATTTATGTTGCATCTTAGACTTAAAAGTTGTCAGAAGTATTTCACTTGAATTCACTTTGTAAATGTGGTAGCAGGGAGGGAGCAGAGAATCACTGTTTCAAAAGCTTGTAGAAGAAATAAAGAATAAAAATAGATGTAACTACTCTTTCTAAAAAGAACACTTACCCGTATCTTTGAAGGCCTCTGTTGGTCCTTTTATAATCTTAACTTGTTTGTTATTTCTACTGCTTTTCTTTACAGTTTCAATATACTGCTAAATGAGATATTGTTCTGACTTGCATGTTTTTGAAATTTAAATACATGGAATCAAACTATATGTGTTCTGCACCTGTTTTTTTGCTCAATGTTATAATATTCATTCTCATGAACATTTTGCTGCAGTCTATTGTCATTGTTTTATAGCATCCCTTATAAAGTTATTTTAAGCAAATGCATTCATTTCTAATTGATTGTTTTTCCTCCATTTTCAATAATACAATAGAAACAGCTATGAATATTATCAGATGAGGTTTCTCGATAAGGGAGTTGAAATTTCTCTAGGTTATATATAGTGTAATAGCTGTGTCAAAAGGTTTACACATTCATATCTATTAACTTATGAAAAACTGTTTTCCAAGGTGGTTGTAACAATTTACATCCTCACAAGCAGTTTAAAGACAATGTCACCCCTTTTGAATGTATTCAAGTTGGTGTTTGGGAAATGATATCTCATTGTATTTTATCTACATTTTCTTAATTACTGAGGCAGCACACAAAGAGAAATAATTTTAGTTAGTAATAAATGCCATGAAAAATGAACAAGCGAAGGAGAAAAGATGGCAAGGGCTACTTTGGAAGAAGGATTGAGGGAAAGGTCTTCCCATGGAGGATTGTCAGTGTTAGAAATAAGTGAGGGTGGGATGGGGAGGGAGATGGAAGGGAGGTTCAAAAGGGAGGGGATATATGTATATCTACGGCTGATTCATGTTGAGGTTTGACAGAAAACAACAAAATTCTGCAAAGCAATTATCCTTCAATAAACAAAAAAATAAAAAAAAGAAAGAAGTGATAAGATGGGGTGAGCCAGATAAGTAGGGTAGGGACAGGGGTCTGCAGGGCAGATTGAGGGGTTCTAGCTCAAGAAAGGCAAAACATTCTTTCAAATACTAAAACTAAATATTTTTAGTTGATGAGTTACTGAGCAGGCCAGAAGGATCTCAGCTAGATTGTAAGATTTAAACAGATGGTGTTGAAGAGGAAACAGAGCTTTGGGTATGAAAAGGGAGACGGTAGGAGCCATACATGGTGCTTATTTATTCTCTTAATTAGAGTCTGAATTACTTTGCATTATAAGAAAATCACATGTGAAAACACATTTTTAAAAATCCTTGAGAAGAATTAACCTGTCATGAATTATGCAAATATTTTAAGCTTAGAAGAACAATTAAGATCTTTCTAGATGTACGGAATTGAAACAAATTTTGATCTATTAAATTTAAGACCTGCATGGTTTTGTAGGACAATCCCTTGGTTGTGTTAAATCTGGATGAAGTATTTCCAGTCCTTTGGAGATGCCTGTTATTCCCCAAGTTGTATTATCTTCATCCCATTGAATCATTCATTTTCTGGACTGAAAAATAAATGAGTGTTAAGCTGTCTTAAATGTTAAGCTGAGTTGAATGTTGTCATTCATCCCAGGAAAAGGATTCATTTGTTATTGATTAATAAAGTTTAGAGGCATTTTCCTTTCTAAAGAAAACTTCCTATTTTCCTTAGTGGATCACTTGGTGCACTCTTGCAAGCAGATGCCAAGATGAAATCAGACATGTAAGTTATTTGCCAAGGAAATGCCTATGGAGGATAAAGAAGTGATGGAGCAGGAAGAGGAGGGAAAAGCATTCACACTGCTTTGCAGATCTGACACCTGCAAAGGGAGACAAGGAAATAGGGAGGGTTGTGGACGAAGAGCCTCAGATTTCAGTGCAGCTCTGAGAAGTCTTGGCCAGCTGTACAGGGAGCCCAGGGCAAAGTCTGCCAGCTTTGGGAATCCCACACAGGGCAGAGAGGCCCTGATTCATTATCTAAACATTGGCTGGGAGCATACTGAGGAGAGCATCAGCATAAAGGTTGTGTGGTGATACCAAAGTTCCGGAGACACAGCAGCTGGAGGCTGTCACTTTCTCACCCTCCTCACAATAGGTTTTTTGAAGGGAGAATTGAAAAATGTCCCTCCTTAACTACTTCACTTCGAAATAAAATCTGTAAAATTTGGTATATCAAGATGCTTACATTCTTAATGTCTGCAGAACAATGAAAGATGATAAATACATCTGGGCTTCTAGTCAATATGCTTACCTATCAGTTATAATGTATAAGAATATCTCACTTGCGACTTCCCTGGTGGTTCAGTGGTTAAGAATCAGCCTTGCAATGAAGGGGACACAGGTTCAATCCCTGGTTGGGGAACTAAGACCCCACATCCCGCAGAACAACTAAACCTGTGCAGCACCACTAAGACCTGACACAGCCAAATAAATAGGTAAATATTTTAAAAATGACATCTCCTTGTTTTCCTAATGATACTGAAAAGAAATAAATAGTATTTGGTTCAAGGAATCATTTTAAAGGACTTTGCTTTGTTTACAAACAAATTAAAACCTCACAATATTTTTTTTTCAACTTACAAATTAGACCAACATAGAGGCATATTCTGCAGTCTCTTTTTTCAGGGGTTCTCTTTTGTGTTCCTATCCTCAGGCACCCTTAACTGGTTTACTGTGAAAATAGTTTCTTCTGCATAAATCCATACTATTTATTTGGAATTTCATACACAATAATTACTATCCCTGACCCACTGTTCCCAAACCACTCATGTCTCTCTAGAATATTCTGTGGTTAGTGATGCTGACATATGACTATGGAAACCAGCCCTCCTTCAGTGTTTATTACATGATATTCAGAACTCTCAGACTTGTTTGCCTCATTGACTTTATCCCTATTAATACCACATCCCATTAAAGTGGAAAAACACAACCACCACATACACATAAAAGAGAGCAAGTTTAATGAAGAAACTTTGTCTTCAACCATCTCTTTGTTTTTAACGTTTGGTTTATCAAATTTACAATAGAAAAAGGGGTGAATAGGCTCACTTACTAAAAGCAGAAGTGAAGAATAAAATGAATTAGTCAATTAGAGCAAGGGTACAGCATGCAGTATCAGGTTGGCCATCTGTGCGGGAGGGGAGAGAGCTGCACTTCTGCAGGCGGTCTCTCTAAATGAGGCCAAGCAACCCAAGAAGGTGCTGAGAACTCTGGAAGTTGCCATACATTTGTGCTGTCCATCATGTGACCTGCCTGTGTTTATACTTCTTTCTGTCTCAGTAGAACCTCTTACAGGCTGGCATGATTTATGCAGCATTAGCCCCATAATTGCAGTAAATCTGGGAAGAGAGAAACTTTCCAGATGAAAATCAGTATTTTTTGCTTTTTCAATGGCCTCACATTCTGGGACCCTGACTCCACCTAAGCATTTATGCCTTTGAATCATTCTAACTGATCACCTAATTTTCCTTGCTTCTATCAAGACTCCTCAGTTCAGTTCAGTGACTCAGTCGTGTCTGACTCTTTGCGACCCCATGAATCGCATCACGCCAGGCCTCCCTGTCCATCATCAACTCCCAGAGTTCACTCAGACTCATGTCCATTGAGTCCGTGATGCCATCCAGCCATCTCATCCTCTGTCGTCCCCTTCTCCTCCTGCCCCCAGTCCCTCCCAGCATCAAAGTCTTTTCCAATGAGACAATTCTTTGCATGAGGTGGCCAAAGTACTGGAGTTTCAGCTTCAGCATCAGTCCTTCCAATGAACACCCAGGACCAGTCTCCTTCAGAATGGACTGGTTGGATCTCCTTGCAGTCCAAGGGACTCTCAAGAGTCTTCTTCAACACCACAGTATAAAAGCATCAATTCTTCGGCACTCAGCTTTCTTCACAGTCCAACTCTCACATCCATACATGACCACTGGAAAAACCATAGCCTCAACTAGACAGACCTTTGTTGGCAAAGTATTGTCTCTGCTCTTCAACATGCTATCTAGGTTGGTCATAGCTTTTCTTCCAAGGAGTAAGCGTCTTTTAATTCCATGGCTGCAGTCACCATCTGCAGTGATTTTGGAGCCCCCAAAAATAAATCTGACACTGTTTCCACTGTTTCCCCATCTATTTCCCATGAAGTGATGGGACCAGATGCTATGTTTCTAGATTATACAGTGGAAGTGAGAAATAGATTTAAGGAACTAGATCTGATAGATAGAGTGCCTGATGAATTATGGACAAAGGTTCATGACATTGTATAGGAGACACATATCAAGACCATCCCCATGGAAAAGAAATGCAAAAAAGCAAAATGACTGCCTGAGGAGGCCTTAAAAATAGCTGTGAAAAGAAGAGAAGTGAAAAGCAAAGGAGAAAAGGAAAGATATAAGCATATGAATGCAGAGTTCTAAAGAATAGCAAGAAGAGATAAGAAAGCCTTCCTCAGTGATCAATGGAAAGAAATAGAGGAAAACAACAGAATGGAAAGACTAGAGATCAAGACTCCTAAGCCCTCTTTAATGGAAACAAAAAATGTTCAATCACAGCTGCTGTGGGAATACCCATCAAAAATGGAACACAACACACACAAGTCACTGAACTATTAGAGGACTTTGTTGTTGTTGTTGTTTAGTAATTAAGTGTCTGATTCTTTTCCGACCCCGTGAACTGTAGCCCTTGATTCATGGACCTAACATTACAGGTTCCTATGCAATGTTGCTTTTTGCAGCATCAGACTTTACTTCCATCACCAGTCACATCCACAACTCGGTGTTGTTTTTGCTTTGGCTTTGCCTCTTCATTCTATCTACAGTTATTTCTTCACTGATCTCCAGTAGCATACTGGGAACCTACGGACCTGGGGAGTTCATCTTTCAGTGTCCTATCTTTTTGTCTTTTCATACTGTTCATGGGGTTCTCAAAACAAGAATACTGAAGTGGCTTGACATTCCCTTCTCCAGTGGACCATGTTTTGTCAGAACAATCCATCATGACCCATCCATGTTGGGTGGCCCTACACAGCATGGCTCATAGTTTCAGGAGGGACTCTGGGCTGCCTGGAGATCTTGTAAATGTCAATGGTCAAACAGAAGATGCCAAGAGTGAACATCAACATTTTAGGAATCAGAGAACTAAAATGGACTGCAATGGGTAAATTTAACTCAGATGACCATTATATCTACTACTGTGGGCAAGAATCCCTTGGAAGAAATGGAGTAGCCATCATAATCAACAAAAGAGTCTGAAATGGAGGAGTCAACAAAAGAGTCCGTTTTGGATGCAATCTCAAAAACAACAGAATGATCTCTATTCATTTGCAAGGCAAGCCATTCAATATCACAGTAACCCAAGTCTGTGCCCCGACCAGTAATGCTAAAGAAGCTGACGTTGAATGGTTCTTTGAAGACCTACAAGACCTTCTAGAACTAACACCCCCAAAAGATGTCTTTTTCATTATAGGGGACTGGAATACAAAAGTAGGAAGTCAAGAAATACGTGGAGTAATAGGTAAATTTGGCCCTGGAATACAGAATGAAACAGGGCAAAGGCTAATAGAGTTTTTCCAAGAGAATGCACTGGTCATAGCAAACACTCTCTTCCTACAAAACAAGAGAAGATTCTACACATGGGCATCACTAGATGGGCAATATTGAAATCAGATTGATTATATTCTCAGCAGCCAAAGATGGAGAAGTTCTATACAGTTATCAAAAACAAGACTGGGAGCTGACTGTGGCACAGACCATGAACGCCTTATTGCCAAATTCAGACTTAAATTGAAGAAAGAAGGGAAAACCACTAGACCATTCAGGTTTGAGCTAAATCAAATTGCTTATGATTATACAGTGGAAGTGATGAATGGAGGTTCGTGACACTGTACAGGACACAGGGATCAGGACCATCCCCAAGGAAAAGGAAAGCAAAAAGGCAAAATGGCTGTCTGAGGAGGCCTTACAGAGAGCTGTGAAAAGAACAGAAGCAAAAAGCTAAGGAGAAAAAGAAAGATATACCCATCTGAATGCAGAGTTCCAAAGAATAGCAAGGAGAGATAAGCGTTCCTCAGTGATCGATGAAAAGAAATAGAGAAAAACAACAGAATGGGAAAGTCTAGAGATCTCTTCAAGAAAATTAGAGATACCAAGGGATTATTTCATGCAAAGATGGGCTCGATAAAGGACAGAAATAGTATGGACCTAACAGAAGCTGATGATATTAAGAAGAGGTGGCAAGAATACACAGGAGAACTATACAAAAAAGATCTTCATGACCCAGATAACCATGATGATGTGATCACCGACCTAGAGCCAGACATCCTGGAATGTGAAGTCAAGTGGGCCTTAGGAAGCATCACTACAAACTAAGCTAGTGGAGGTGATGGAATTCCAGTAGAGCCATTTCAAATCCTGAAAGATGACGCTGTGAAAGTGCTGCATTCAATATGCCAGTAAATTTGGAAACTCAGCAGTGGCTGAAGAACTGGAAAAGGTCTATTTTCATTCCAATCTCAAAGAAAGGCAATGCCAAAGAATTGCACTTTTTCAATTGCACTCATACAATTGCACTCATACATACAATTGCACTCATCTCACACACTAGTAAAGTAATTCTCAAAATTCTCCAAGCCCGGCTTCAACAGTATAACTGTGAACTTCCAGATGTTCAAGCTGTATTTAGAAAAGGCAGAGGTACCAGAGATCAAATTGCCAACATCCATTGGATCACCGACAAAGCAAGAGATTTCTAGAGAAACATCTACTTCTGCTTTATTGACTACACCAAAGACTTTGACTGTGTGAACCACAACAAACTCTGGAAAATTCTTAAAGAGATGGGAATATCAGACCACCTGACCTGCCTCCTGAGAAATCTATATGCAGGTCAGGAAGCAACAGTTAGAACTGTACATGGAACAACAGACTGGTTCCAAATCGGGAAAGGAGTACGTCCAGGCTGTATATTGTCACCCTGCTTATTTAACTTACGTGCAGAGTACATCATGAGAAAGGCTGGGTTGGATGAAGCACAAGCTGGAATCAAGATTGCTGGGAGAAATATCAATAACCTCAGATGTGCAGATGACACTGGCCTTATGGCAGAAAGTGAAGAAGAACTAAAGTGCCTCTTGATGAAAGTGAAAGAGGAGAGTGAAAATGTTGGCTTAAAGCTCAACATTCAGAAGACTAAGATCATGGCATCTGGTCTCATCACTTCATTTCAAATAGATGGAGAAACAGTAGGAACAGTGATAGACTTTATTTTCTTGGACTCCAAAATCACTGTGGAAGGTGACTGCAGCCATGAAATTAAAAGACACTTGCTCCCTGGAAGAAAAGTTGTGACCAACGTAGACAGCATATTAAAAAGCATAGACATTGCTTTGCCACAAAGGTCCATCTAGTCAAGACTATGGTTTTTCCAGTAGTCATGTATGGATGTGAGAGTTGGACCATAAAGAAAGCTGAGTGCGAAATAATTGAAGCTTTTGAACTGTGGTGTTGAAGATTCTTGAGTGTCCCTTGAACTGCAAGGAGATCCAACCAGTCCATCCTAAAGGAAATCAGACCTGAATATTCACTGGAGGGACTGATGCTGAAGCTGAAACTCCAATACTTTGGCCACCTGATACGAAAAGCTGACTCATTTGAAAAGACCCTGATGCTGGGAAAGATTGAAGAAAGGAGGAGAAGGGGATGACAGAGGATGAGATGGTTCGATGGCATCACCGACTTAATGGACATGGGTTTGAGTAAACTCTGCAAGTTGGCAATGGACAGGGAGGCCTGGCATGCCATAATACATGGGGTTGCAAAGACTCAGACACAACTGAGCAACTGAACTGAACTGTAGCCCACTAGTCTCCTCCATCCTTGGGATCCTCCAGACAAGAATACTGAAGTAGGTAGCAATTTCCTTCTCCGAAAGATATTCCCGAATCAGGGATCAAACCCTCGTCTGCTGCATTGGCAGGCAGATTCTCTACCACTGAGCCACCAGGAAAGCCCTGTTAGAAGACTTACTGCAAACCAAATAATTGAGTATTCTGCAAATCAGTGGTCACACTGGAAGCCAGACCACCCAAAGCCAAGGAAATCCCCTGACTGATAAACATGCTAACTGCTTTCCAAGAAAATTTGACGACCCACATATTTCCCCTTGCTTAATCTTCTTAAGAGATGGAAACCTCTACTTGCAGAACCTTAGGCACAACAGCCTGCTAACACCTGAGGCTGAAAAGATCTCATTGGAAACAATCTGGATGTTTTGCCACTCAGATGGATTTTGGAGATACCCTGACAGCCACTTGATCTCTTGCCCAAGATCTAGTCCACAACCTCCATAAAATTACAGATCGGGGCAAAAGAAATCTTGAAAATCTCTTTTACAGGTATTGGAGAGACAGGATGATGAGACTTAGCTCCATTATTATATGGCCCAGAGATCATGTATTTGTACTTCTATGGATAAAGATAAATGGATAAATTTTAAATTAAAACTCTCGATTTGTATCTGTATGCATGTTTTTTTCTGTCTGTGAATGTGTAATAATTTTCTACTTTGGGACAGTGTTACACAATTACACTATGAAATTTATTAAAGGGACCTCTGTTTTGATTAGCTTAAAGATAAATATATACAAATTGAATAGTTCTAAATTACACAGACATTAAGAAAATTGATGGACAGGGAGGCCTGGAGTGCTGCAATTCATGGGGTCACAAAGAGTCAGACACAACCGAGTGACTGAACTGAACTGAACTGAACTGAAAATACCCAGAAATTAAGAAAATTGAATTTATGATATTTTTATATGCTTAAAAAAGTATTTGGAACCCCATTGACTGTAGCCAGCCAGGCTCCTACCAGTTGAGCTACCAGGGAAGCCTGTTCTTATAGAAATTAACTCAAAAGTTTTAAAATTCAAGTTTACATAATTAAGACAAGACTTTGTCAGAAAACCAATACTAGTATTGATCTAATAAAAACAGTTATATTTTCAACATTATACATTTTTATTCTACTCAGATACAATGCTCATATACAGTGCTACTCTTCCTCAACTTGCATAGGTTTTCCTGATGAATAAAGTAGCATTGTATATGTTTCAGATGTTTCAGGTTATGAAAAATATACTTTGTGTTTAATCAAAATGAACCATTACTCAAGCCAATCTTACTGCAACAATTCTTATGATTTTTAGTATGAAGACAGTTTCCTCTTTAGGTAACTTAAAATCTTGGACTTATGCTAAATTGAGTTAAATAATAGTTTTCTTTAGCTACCTGTATCATTTTAAAATAAGATAAAATACTAAAAATTAGTTGTCATTGTTATTGAGTATCTAAGCATATCCATGCAAACTCTTAGTTGCAGCATGTGGGATCTAGTTTCCCCACCAGGGATCGAACCCAGTCTTCCTGCACTGGGAACACAGAGTCTTGGCCACTGGACCACCAGGGAAGACAAGTTGCAGGAACTTTAAAAAGAAGTATTTCCAATTCCTTTTTCGCATCCTTGTGATATGGCTGTCAATAATTTCACTTATCCATGTGCCATAATTCCTTAACACATTATTATTACCACATCAAAGAGTTCTTTTTAGATTGCTTAAGAATAAGAAAACCAAAGGTTTTCATTTTATCTTCATTCATTTCTGCTACGAAGCTCCTCCATTACTCAGATCAAACTTTCTGATCTTTGTCAGTTGTTCTGTTTTTATTGCTCATGGTAATGTAAGCGCCAAATGATTCAAATTCTTCTAATGCCCTTGTTTCTGTCTCTCCTCTTGATGTGGGGGCTTCCCTACACACTGTTCCTCAGAGAGAGCCTGTATCTTGCAGTTATTTGCCCTGTGATCTCTTTTTACCATACTGGAAACCTGCTTCCCAGGTGGTGCTGGTGGTAAAGAACCCACCTGTCAATGCACGAGACATAAGAGACGCGGGTTGGATTCCTGGCTCAAGAAGATTCTCTGGAGGAGGGTGTGGCAACCCACTCCAGTACTCTTGCCTAGAAAATCCCATGAACAGAGGAGCCTAATGGGCTACAGTCTATGGGGTCTTAAAGAGTCAGACATGACTGAAGCAACTTAGCATGCACACACATGACTGTGGCGGTGAACTGTGGGGGCAGGAAGACATTCTATTATCTTTCAGTAAGTCCCAGTCTCTACTGGGCCTCTGCTTGAGGTGGTGAGCTTCACAAGTGTTTCTGACTCTCCCCTGTGATATAACTCTTTCCCCTGCCTCCATTTCTTTCCTTGGCTGCAGCATCCAATCTGTATCCTTGAAGCCCATCCCCGGTTGATATGTCCCCTTACCCACTCATCCCATCACATGAGACAGGAAGGATGCAGAAAGCTGGATCGGGGGGGAATTTATTTCCTCCAGTTGGGATGGGATTTCAGAATTGCACTCTGGCCAAGTTTTTTCTCTGAAGGGTTCTTACCCTTCTGCTACATAAAAAGATCTGGACACATTCCAAAACAGTTTATATCCCCTCCCCACCACGGCCACCTCCTCTCACCACCCCTTCCAGAGCCCCCAAGGTAACTTTCTCCATCCTTACTCTGAGAATCTGGGGGGCAAGCCCCAAAGACTGTGGCTCCTGGGATTTTTCCCCCTTTCACCTAGTCATGCTTGGCTTCTAGCAATTTGTGAAAATTACCATTTAAGTCATCCTGCTAGTCTAGGGCCCTTACTGCAAGTAAGTGGATCTTGGCTACTGTAACTCTCTGGATATGCCTGTCTCTCCAAATTTTGGGATGACAATTAGTCTTGCAACTTTAGGTCTTTGTTGAGTCTAAGAAAAGTTATTTATTTCCAGTTTTTCCAGATTTTTATTTTTTTAAAGATAAACATGATGACTTCTGGAAATTGCTTCTCTTAATGTTAGCATCTTATATAATCATAGTACAGCTGTTAATACTAAGAAATTAATATTGGTCCTACATGATTAGTGCTTCCCAGGTGGTGCAATGGCAAAAATCTGCCTGCCAACGTAGGAGAGGCAGGAGACACAAATTTGATTCCTGAGTCGGGAAGATCTCCTGGAGGAGAAAATGGCAACCCACTCCAGTACCCTTGTCTGGGAAATCCAATCCATGGGATTGCAAAGAATCAGACTTGACTCAGTGACTGAGCACATAATACACTATTAACTGCAGAATTCATTCTAATTTCACCAGCCCTTCCATTAATGTCCTTTGTCTGTTCCAGATCCAGATGAGAATAAAATACTGCATTTAGTCATATATCAGCCTTGTGCTTACTCAGCTGTGTCCGACTCTTTGTGACCTCACTGACTGTAGCCTACCAAACTCGTCTGACTATGGGGATTCTCCAGGCAAGAATACTGGAGTGGGTTGCTATGTCCTCCTCCAGGGGATCCTCCCAACCCAAGGATCAAATCTAGGTCTCCCACATTGCAGGCAGGTTCTTTACTGTCTGAGTCACCAGGAAAGCCCATATATCAGCCTAGTCATCCACAATCTGTGATAACTTCTTAAACTTTTCTCATTTTTCATGATTTTTTCAGACTTGAAGATCTCTCACTTAGTTTTTCTCTGATGTTTTCTCATGGTTAGACTTAAGTCCCAGGATTCAGTATGGTGTCTGTACTAGCAGTATCAACAGCAGTTGGGAATGCTTAGAAATGCAATTTCTTGGCCCCACCCCAGACTTTCTAGCATTGACATCCAGAAATCTTAGTTATATCTACCTTCTGAATAAATGTGAAGCAAAGAGGAATACTTCCCTGGTGGCTCAGAGGGTAAAGCATCTGCTTACAACATGGGAGACCTGGGTTCAATCCCTGGGTTGGGAAGATCCTCTGGAGAAGGAAATGGCAACCCACTCCAGTACTCTTGCCTGGAAAATCCCATGGACAGAGGAGCCTTGTAGGCTACCGTTCACTGGGTCACAAAGATTCAGACACGACTGAGCATCTTCACTACCATGGGTTTGGAGCAAATATAGTTCAGAGGTAAGTGCTTTTTTATGCACCATATCAGAGGATATATGATATCAATATAACTTACAACTGAGGATGGGCTGTACCTGCCAGTTTTCTCCACTGTAAAGTTACTCCTTTTCTCTCTCAAGTATCTGTTAGCTAGAAATCAATCACTAAATCAGTGTATGCTCAAGGAGAGCGAAATCAAACTCCACCTCTTGTAGGCAGGAATTTATCTATTTCTTCATGTATTATTTGTAATTTTTCTGAAATTTATTTTTATGGTCAATAGGTTCTTTATTTTCATATGGACTAATCTGGTATTTGATTGTTTGCTTTGTTGCTCAATTTGTTAAAAGTGTCTAGTTTAATCTTTGTTTGGGCTTATAATTTATTCAGTCTGTCTGTTTTAAGTAAATGAATGTGAAATTGCTGTTCTCCCTGTGGGTGCATGTCACTTGCTGGAGTTCCTGTTGGTTGTTTGTCCTGTAACGTCATTGTTAAGAAAGGTTTGAAAAAAGTCATTAAATTGTAGCAACATACTTTACAGCTCTCTGTATCACTGAAGTCAATTGTAAAATGTTCATATCTGCCATGAACACCTTTCCATGTATTCATAAAAATGTCTTAGGAAAATCTCCTGTAAAACATGATCCAAAAACTCACATGAAAATAATGGGTGTATAATTACAATATAATTTTTGACTCTTTGGTTCTATGTGCTTTGATGTCTTTTGATCCAGGTTAGTGACATTAAAGAAAATAAAAATAGAGATTATTTCTTAGTTTTCATTTCCGTTCTCTCTCATTGCATCACTTCCATTTGGACCTCACTTGACATACCTATTACACCATGAGGACCATGACTCTTGGCTTGTTTTATACCCACCTTATCAATCATGCTTCCTTGCCTTACAGCAATATGCTCACTCCCTGCTTTGTCCACAGTGTAGAACACAATAAATTATCTAAAACAGAAAGCTCACATTACTCTCATAAAGCATAGAAAACAAGCAGGGGGAATGTTCATGTAACACCCCCATCAATCAGCCCTCACAGAGAGGTACAACAGTAAATATCAGTGGTGATAAAAAAATGCTTTTCAAATGGCCACAGATCCCAGGATCTGAGAAAGAAATGCAGCATGCATTTAGGACTCAAAGTGGTTTAAAGGTCAAAACAGATCAGAGAGAATAGATCTAATACTGTATTATAGATTTGAGCAATTATTACTTGAGGAAAAATTTACTACTTTAATATACCTGACAGATGCTGAGGAAGTAGTATGTAAATGTACCATCTATGATGAAACACTATAAAAATGTATTCCGATGGGAGACCAATGACATTTAAATTGTAAAAAGCTGTTTTCAACTTCCTCTCCAAAAAACATTAATTAGAAAGAGATCCATGCCTACAGAGGGTCTTATCTAAATGAATGAGAGAATCTGTAGATCACTTGAATTAGTTAAAACTTTTGGTTGCTGAGGACTCAAATTATTTGTCAAAAAACAGAAAAATTAAGTTTCTCAATGGAATATTAGCACAACATTAAAGGATGACTCCAGAATCACTAGAATTGGTAAGCGAAGCTACAAATGTGATATGTATTAGTGGCCTTCCTATTATTAGTACTTCTCCAGATTCTACTGAAATAAATAATGACTCAATAGGAGAGAAAGGGAATCTTTCTGAAATTTGCCTTAATAACTGAGCAGCAGGCACTTTCCATACTTATGTCTTCTTTCATTACAGAGATAGACATCATGATATATGTCAAGGAAATAACCCAATGTAATATTAATTAATTTTTTACAGGAAGGGTCTGTATTTAATACTCGGGTTCTTCTCCTCTGTGCACACTATTCTAGTCAGATTAGATTTTCTGAGAGCTTTCTTATTGATTTACATTAAAATGTGTGCCCTAAGGATTTCATAAGAAATGGACATTATCAGCCTAAAACAAGCATTGAGCAGTATTAGGTTTTAGAGTTTGTTAAACACAAGAAACAAAATTAGGGTTGTCAAGAAAGTGATGCAATAGAAGAACAAGTCCTTTAGGATACTGGATTATATGAGACAGAAAAGGAAAAATATCATATGACCTTGCTTATATGTGGAATCTAAAAATAAATTATGCAAATAAACTTTTTTACAAAACAAAAACAGATTCACAGACTTAAGAGAGTAAATTTATGATTGCCAAAGGACGAGGGGAAGGAATAGTTACAGAGTATAGGATGGACAGGTGCACACCACTATATTTAAAATAGATAACCAACAAAGTCTGACTATACAGCACAGGGAACTCTGCTCAATATTATGTAGCAGCCTGGATAGGAGGGGAGTTTGGCGGAGAATAGATACATGTATACGTGTGGCTGAGTCCCTTTGCAATCCTCCTGAAACTGTTCAGTTCAGCTCAGTTCAGTCTCTCAGTCATGTCCGACTCCTTGAGACCCTGTGAACCACAGCACGCCAGGCCTCCCTGTCCATCGCCATCTCCCAGAGTTTACCCAAACTCATGTCCATTAAGTCAGTGATGCCATCCAACCATCTCATCCACTGTCATCCCCTTCTCCTCCTACCCTCAATCTTTCCCAGCATCAGGGTCTTTTCAAATGAGTCAGCTCTTCGTATCAGGTGGCCAAAGTATTGGAGTTTCAGCTTCAACATCAGTCCTTCCAATGAACACCGAGGACTGACCTTTAGGATGGACTGGGTGGATCTCTCTGCAGTCCGAGGGACTCTCCAGAGTCTTCTCCAACACTGCAGTTCAAACGCATCAATTCTTCGGTGCTCAGCTTTCTTTATAGTCCAACTCTCACATCCATACATGACTGCTGGAAAAACCATAGCCTTCACTAGATGGACCTTTGTTGATAAAGTAATGTCTCTGCTTTTTAATATGCTGTGTAGGTTGGCCACAACTTTCCTTCCAAAGAGTAAGTGTCTTTTAATTTCATGGGGGCAGTCACCATCTGCAGTGATTTGGAGCCCAATAAAATAAAGGCAGCCACTGTTTCCACTGTTTCACCATCTATTTGCCATGAAGTGATGGCACCAGATGCCATGATCTTAGTTTTCTGAATGTTGAGCTTTAAGCCAACTTTTTCACTCTCTTCTTTCGCTTCATCAAGAGGCTCTTTAGTTCTTCTTCACTTTCTGCCATAAGGGTGGTGTCATCTGCATATCTGAGGTTATTGATATTTCTCCCGGCAATCTTGATTCCAGCTTGTGCTTCTTCCAGCTCAACGTTTCTCATGATGTATTCTGTGTATAAGTTAAATAAGGAAGGTGACAATATACAGCCTTGATGTACTCCTTTTCCTATTTGGAATCAGTCTGTTGTTCCATGTCCAGTTCTAACTGTTGCTTTCTGACCTGCATACAGGTTTCTCAAGAGGCAGGTGAGGTGGTCTGGTATTCCCATCTCTTTCAGAATTTTCCACAGTTTATTGTGATCCACACAAAGGCTTTGGCATAGTCAACAAAGCAGAAATAGATGTTTTTCTGGAACTCTCTTGCTTTTTCAATGATCCGACAGATATTGGCAATTTGATCTCTGGTTCCTCTGCCTTTTCTAAAAACATCTTGAACATCTGGAAGTTCATGGTTCACATATTGCTGAAGACCAGCTTGGAGAATTTTGACCATTCTTTATTAGCGTGTGAGAGGAGTGGAATTGTACGGTAGTTTGAGCATTCTTTGGCATTGCTTTTCTTTGGGATTGGAATGAAGACTGACCTTTTCCAGTCCTGTGACCACTGCTGAGTTTTCCAAATTTGCTGACATATTGAAACTGTTAGAACATTGTTAATCATCTATACTTCAATATAAAATAAAATGTTTTTGAAAAATATATTGGATTATGCCAAATTCTTAAGTATTTTAGATAGAATCATATCTGACCCTTCAAAAGTGTTATGTAACTATTTTAAAATACAAAGTGAATAACTTCTCAGTATGCCCACTACTTTGCTGGAATTCACATGCTTTGCAATCCAGACATCATCATTGTCTGATAGAATTATGAGATCAAAGAAACAGGCAAACTGGAAGACTATGGTGGATGTCATGGCATAGCTGTTGACAAAACCAAAAATCTTGCATTTCAGGGAAAACCACAATCTCCTTCATAAACATAGATGCATAATTCATAAACAAATCATAAGCAAAATATAGCACAGTGAAAATGAAAAGATTTATGATACTAATGTAAACATTAGTATCTGTCTCCCAAATCAGTGACAATCCATATCATTGCAATGCATAAATGAGCAAAGGTAGTGGGGTATTTCCCCAAACTGATACTTTATTATAAGGATGAAGCTAGAAAATTCTATTTGGTGGTATAATGATAAATACATGATGGTTCTTATTAGTTATCTCTTATTTTCTCTTTAGTCCCAAGCTGCTATGCTAGGCATATTTTAATGCCCAATATCTCCTTATTGGTTTATTTGAAGGTTACCCTCATTATGCAAGGACAATCAGGTCACAATTGGCTTAAGCTGTGTGATATAAAGAAGGACTGGGTCAAAGCACTGCACGGTAGACCTATCTCTGCCACAAACTAGACATATTACCTTGAATCTGCCCCAAATGGTTCCTACTTTCCAGAAATTTGCTATCTAGGAGAAAAGTCAAACATATCCATAGATAATTCTGCTATCAAGCAAATAATAACTGGTTTGAAAGAAGTAGAATGATACATGTGGAGATATTGAAAATCTGCAGGATTTTTGAAAATTCTGTCTCTTTTCTTAAGAGACTCAAAACTATATTCCTTTATAGTCTGGAGGTCAGAAGTCGGAAATCAGTTTCAGTGGGATGAAGTCAAAGTGTCAGAAGGGCAGATTTTTTTCTGGAGTCTCTGAGTGGATAATCCATTTCCTTGCTGTTTTTCAGCTTCTAGAGGCTGCTGACTTTCCTTGGCTCCTGGCCTCATCACTCCAGTCTCCATTTTCACTGCCTTCTCCCTTGACTATGACCCTCTTGCCTCTCTCTCATCAGGACCTTTACAATTACATTGAGCCCATCTGGATGATGCAGGATTATCTCCCCATTTCTAGAACCTTAGTTTAATCATATCAATAATGTTCCTTGCCATATAATATAACAAAGGTGCTGGGGATTAGGACATATTTGAGGGGCCACTATTCAGCTGACAGGGACTTTCCTAGTGGTGCAGACAGGAAAGAATCTTCCTGCAGGGCAGGAGACCTGGGTTTCATCCCTGGGTTGGGAAGATCCCCTGGAGAAGGGAACAGCAACTCACTCCAGTATTCAGACAGAGGAGCCTGGTGGGCTACAGTTCACTGGGTCATATAGAGCAGGATGTGACTGCATGGCTAACACACACATTCAGCTGAAAACAGTAGTCCAGGATCAGGGTGGAGATACAAGCAGAAGTCTCTTTACTTATAGTGGAAGGAGGTCCAGAACCATTGAGTTTGAGCAGGTATGAAGGTCAAGGAGTCAGTGCATGTGTGTGATGGAAGGAATCAAAAAGTCTCTTAAAGGAGGCTTTCATAGAATTATACTTTGAATTATGTTTAAGATGTTACAGTACTGTTGGGAAAATGCAGAGAGTAGGAAACCCTTCATCAAAATAGCAAAGCAGTCTTGAAATGCAGAACATCAAAAGTGGTGAACCTGCAAAATGTTTAAGTGAGAGGTGATATGCTGGGAATTTGCTTGTGAGAACACCTTGACAAAGTGCAGAGTTATGGTTTGGCTCATTGCTAATAGTAATTCTATTTTCAGACCTGCTTATGATGCTCTTTGTGTGTGTGTCAGAGCCCACAGATATTTATGGCACATATGAGCTTTAAACTATTAAATGGTCAGTCTTTTAAATCACATCATGCCTGACACTTTATGTTGCATAACTGTTTTTAAATTGTGAGTAAATCAAATAACTTCACAGTATGTCCACCACCTTATTTGATATTCTTCCATATATTTCTTAATTTGTCCCTACATCATTTGATGATGTTAGGCAATAAAGTAGCAGATTTGAATTTGAGTCCTGGCCCCAGAAAAAGGCCTTTGTTTGACTCGTTAAGTATAAAGTAGTCTTATCTGTTGAGGAAGATGTTAAAGATGACTTTGGTGACTATGAAGAGAGTTAACTAGGCAGCAAGTTATTCTGTGATCAAAAATATGCTTAAATTGGGAATAAACATGCTCTTGCTGCTCAGTTACTCAGGCATGTCTTTGCAACCCCATGGACTGCAACATGCCAGCTACCTATGCCAGCTTGAGGTAATAAGAACAACTTACAAATGACTTCTTTTGATATAACTAAGATCATCTTTTAATCAGGTAGAAGATTATCTTTCCATAATCTATATGTGTAGTATGTAAAACTGCCCAGTAACTACAAAGTTGAATATCTAAGGACTCATGTGTACCATGACTTCTCTGGTGGCTCAGACGGTAAAGCGTCTACCTACAATGTAGGAGACGTGGGTTCAGTCCCTGGGTTGGGAAGATCTCCTGGAGAAGGACACAGCAACCCATTCCAGTATTCTTGCCTGGAAAATCCCATGGACAGAGGAGCCTGGTAGGCTACAGTCTATGGGGTTGCAAAGAGTCGGACATGACTAAGCAACTTTAATTTCTTTCTTTCATGTGTACCAAAGGGTTCATAGAATTAATAATTTGTACTCAAGAAATGATGCTTAAGACCCCCTCTTCAGTTTTCATTAACTTGCTAAAGAAGCTTGCAGAATTCAGGAAAATACTTATTTCCACCACTTTATTGAAGAATATGATAAAAGATGGGCTTCCCAGGACCTGCCTGCCAGTGCTGGAAACATAAGAGACACGGGTTCGATCCCTGGGTCAGGAAGAACCCCTGGAGGTGGGCACAGCAACCCCCTCCAGTATTCTTGCTTGAAGCATCCCCATGGACAGAGGAGCCTGGTAGGCTATAGCCATGGGGTCACAAAGAGTCTAACACAACTAAAGAGACTTAGCACTAGCAACAGTAGCAGTATGATAAAAGATATATATATATATATATACACACATATATGAACATCCTGATGAAGTGATACACAAGTTGATATCTGATAGGGTCTCAAGTTCAGGGAATTCTGTCCCCTTGGACACCCGGAAACTCTCTGAATTCTATACTTTGGGGATTTTTATGGAGACTTCCTCATGTAGGCATGATCAGTCATTAACTCCACTTTCAGCGCTTCTCCCTTCTCAAGAGAATGGTGGAGTGGAGCTAAAAACATCAAGCTTCCATCATGGCTTGGTCTTTCTGGGGGCCAGCCCTCACCCAGGAGGTATCCAGGGGCCCACCCAAAGGCATATTATGAGAACAAAAGACACTCCTGACACCCAGAGTGATAATTAAAAGGAAATTACAAGGTTTCAGGAGCTAACTCTCAGGCACTGGTGGAAGAGACCAATATATATTTTTCACTATCTCACAGAATCATATTAGAAAGTGCCCAAGTCTGATTTTCCAGGTCACGATGAAACTTACATCTCAGTCAAAAGTCCCCCTGCAAAGAAGCAGAAATCAAGACCCACCATGATTTCCATTGATTCCAAGTTAGGACCCTTCATGCTCCTCAGATACCCTAATTGTTCACACTGTGGACTGTCATACCCCAGTGACAATATCATAAAGGGTGGAGACGCTGTAATAAAAGCAACAACAGATGCCAAAGATACGTTCTTGAACATGTACATTCATGACAGTATAACCAAATACATATTTCACATATTAAGAAAAATTAACCAGGTAGTGATTAAAAAATGCAATTCCGTAAGTGAATATCCAATTCCATTTGCTAAAAAGGATGTCCAGTGATGTCACAAGGGAATTTACTATAAGGCTCAAAAGTGCCTTCTCTATAAGGTACAGGCAAGACTCGAAGCTCCAGGGATCTGGAAGGGGTAGGAGGGGGCAAGCAAGTGTACACTGAAAAAGAGAATATGTGTAGAACACACAGGAATATGATAATAGGCTACTTAAGATGACTTTAACTCAGGCCTTGGCTCCCCAGCCCCAGTGTCCACTCTAAAGATTATGGCTTAAGCTCACCCAGCCCATTCCTAGCTTCAGGCTGTTCCACACATGTTTCTAAACTCTGGAAAATGGAGACTGTCTATTTTGGGCAGAGTAAGAAGCAATGTGATCAAGATACTATACAAACAATTTAAAGAAAATAAGAGTATGTTTTGGATTTGGAAATATTGATCTGTCAAAAACGTGGGTGTGTGTGTATACAGCATGGCCCATAAGTTTTTGTGAATTTTTTCCAACTTCATTACTATAAATGCTGCTGCTGCTGCTGCTGCTGCTAAGTCACTTCAGTTGTGTCCAACTCTGTGCGACCCCATAGACGGCAGCCCATTAGGCTCCCCTGCCCCTGGGATTCTCCAGGCAAGAACGCTGGCTGCTGCTGCTGCTGCTAAGTCGCTTCAGTCGTGTCCGACTCTGTGCGACCCCAGAGACGGCAGCCCACCAGGCTCCCCTGTCCCTGGGATTCTCCAGGCAAGAACACTGGAGTGGGTTGCCATTTCCTTCTCCAATGCATGAAAGTGAAGAGTGAAAGTGAAGTCGCTCAGTCGTGTCTGACTGTTAGCGACCCCATAGCACAAAACATATCATTGAGAGGTTCAATTACTTACCTTTTTATTATACTTAAGTTTTATAAATTTTAAATAATCACTAATTTGAATTTTTATATCAATTACTCTGAGTGAAACTGGCAAAGGTGGATGGAAACTACAACAAATTATTTATGCAAAATTAAATATAAAATAAATGTAAAGTAAAAGACTTATCATATGGGGAAAATAGTGGTAACATGAAACAAGGGGAATGAATCTAGTGGACATCATGTTAAGTGAAAGTCAGACAGAGAAAGGCATATATTTCTTCTTATCAATTATGTGCAGAATCTACAAAAGAAGTCAAACTTATAGAAACAGAGAAGTGGTTGGCAGGGGCTGGGGTTGAGGGAAATAGGGAGAGGCGGGTAGCAGGGGTTTGACCTTTTGCTATGAGCCCTTTTGCTATGAGACAAAGGTCTTAGGATCTAATGGTGACTAGAGTTGATAGCACTATATTGTGTAACTGAAATTTTCTGAGAAAAAGTACAACTTCAATGTAAATACATGAGATAAAAAAAAATGATGAGATTGGGGATAGAGGAGATTCTAGGAGTGTAAATCCTTGGAAAACAACCAAAATACTGGGAGAATTTGAGTTTCAAAAGCTATGAAATTGGTTCGTTCAAGCCAAGATCTCCAACAGACCTTAGGAACCAGGAAATATCTGGTCTCCTGGTGGGATGAATAGATAATTGACTAAAGTCTAGAAGGCCCTTGAAGGCAGAGGGGTAGAGTTGTGGTGCTGGATGGTGGGGGAGGGGCTGTGACCTAGTCCTCTCCTCTTCTGTCCCCTCCCCCACCCACAGGAACCCTTTGTGACAAGTCTACAGGCTCTGTGATGCCAAGCCTGGGGCTTTAGTCTCCAAGTACAAAACCTGTGCTCAGTTACCTGAAGGCAGCAGTGGGGTTCAGGCAATGGAGTCACTTTTCTTTGCTCCAAAAAGCACTTTTGACATTTGGTTGAACTCCAGTTACACTGCCTGGACAATTGAAATCATCCTTGCTGTTCTGTGTGGACTGGGTCTCTTTTTCCTGTTCCTTCCCTACCACCAGAATAATCCATCTTTTCCTTGTCCTAGGAAACGTGGAAATAGCAGGAAGGTAAGGAACCCTTGGCCCAGACCCTCAAGCACATGATTCTTTTTTCTATTTTTATGTCTACTTTTCTGAACCAACTCAAAAGACTCCTGAGATGGGAAAGAACAGGACATCTATTCTCAAGAAAGAATAGATCATCATCCCTCTAGGGACAAACTAGGCTGGAAAGGGGATCAGTGAAAACTAATTGTGAATCCTAGAGTGAGCACTAGAATTTCTATCCAAAGGTCTCAGATCAGTAGTTCAGGTGTGGTTGAGTCTCCAGAGCAAATCCCTGACACAGTGACCAGGAGCCAAGAACTGGATACTGAGTTCATGCTCAGCCAGGAGAAGCCTGCAAACACAACCAGTTCCCCAGCCGTGCACGGGTGTCTCACACAAGGGCTGATCTGAGGACTGTGCAGAGGCCCTGAGAGCCTTAGAGCAGGGGCTAGAGTGGGGCCCTGGCTTCAGGAAGCCAAGACCTACCTGATGGAGCTAAGATTCTCCAATAGGTCTGAGAACATGTGGGTTTCTTCAGCAGAGGAACAGTGACGAACAAAATCCAGGGTGGCTCTCACAGAGAAAATCCTTCTCACATCTAGGAAATGTTTTCTAGGAATTAGCTCTCCCAATAATCAAAGAGGAAACCTGGAAATATGTCTGCACAAATATATATAGGCACATTTCTGTACATTAATCGGGACTTCAGCACTTGGTGCTTCAAAACTTGGTGTTGGAATATGACTTCTTCATTAAAATTTTCATTTACTTTAGAATACTAACATAAGGATCAATAAAACCTGTTTTCTCCTTAACAATGTTGTTGGGGTGTGTGTGTGTATCTGTGAATTACTGAATTAGAGTTGACCTACAATGTTGCATTAGTTTTGGATGTACAGAAAAGTGATTTATATATATATATAATTATTCTTTTTCAGATATATATATTCTCTTTTGGATTCTTTTTCATTATGGGTTATTACAAAATATTCAGTATAGTTCCCTGTGCTATACAGTGGGTTCTTGTTGTCTATTTTGTATATGGTTCAACTACTTTGTTTCATATTAACTTTTCAACTAGTTTTCTTTTAAATTATTCTTAATGTCTGCCACATGAGAAGAATGAATTCTGCATATGGTAGAAATTAAATTGACTAATTTCCAGCAAATGAAATTATGCAGGTAGCTTATGATTTTTTTTTTTTCATTTTAAACTACAGGCTGAAAAGAAAAGACAGATAATATAAATATTTATAAACCAGATACATAAAATGGTTGCAATTCTTTTTAAAAAGGGAGAATCCTTCTTTATGCTCCTCAAAGAAGGAAAACAGAAAATATTTTTATCTGCTTTAAAAATCAGTAAAAGGAAAGAAAACCATAGAGCTCTGTTAGTGAAATGAAGAAAGTCATATTATTTATTGACACTGAGTGTCTGATGCTTGTCTGGGGATGGGAGACTGAGATTTGGGTCACAGGTTCTCATTTTTTCTCTTAGCATCAAATGGATCTGAGAGGGAGAAGCAGGAGTAGGAAGAGAAGCAGAGCTTTGAAAGGTGAGTTCTGCCATTCAGCTATGTGTGCCCCAGATGTTAGCTCCCATGTATCCAGCCCAGAGGGCCCAGAGCCTCTAGTTCTGAGACCAGTGGAAGGTCTTTCCCTTGGGAAACAGAACCCCCCCAGGGAAGCTTCTGGAAAGGAGAGTAGAACCCAGATACTACCCAGATTCCATGTACAGAATGAAGCTGTGAGGGGCCTGGATATAAGTGTGGCCCTGCTTATAACCAGGTGCCTGTGGGTTGCATTGGACCAACAGCGCCTGGATTGGGAGGTGGGACTTCAGGTTTGACCATTGACACATTGTTTAACTTTGCTCAGATTTGTCTGCAGTGATCCCTGCAGAGGCAGGTGAACACTGCAGGCTGTGAAGGCAGCAAGGGGTGAAAGATATGGAAACACTTTGTAAATGATAAACCCTTTCATGAGCGTCACCATCACTGTGAATGATTATGTGGCCTTGGACACTGGTGCTTGGGCTCCAATATCCCAATGGTGGCCCCTTAAAGAGATAGCACACTCAGCCTCCTGTAAGAACCCTAGAAAGGGGCCCCAGCCTTCCTCACCGTGACCCAGTCTGCTGATTTTCAGTTTGCAGAGATTGCCTGGAAGAGCTGGAAGGGATCCGCAACCTGGTTTTACTTCTTCAGAGGTAAAGAATCTTCCTCTTCTCTCCTGGGTTGTTCTTCCTCCTAGAATGTCTGGTGTGACCCCAGGGCTGCAAGGCAGCCTGGGACTGAGCTGGGAGGGGAAGCCTTGGGAATGGGATATGGCTAACGTCCTGGGGTGTGGGAAGCAGGAGCACTGTGAAGTCACCATCGGGACTGTGAAAGGCTGTGGCTGGAGGTGCCCACCCCTGCCTTGCCTGACATGCCCTCCTGGCCCTGGGGGTTCCTGGCTGCAGCTTGTGCCTTGTGTTCCCTGCAGCCATGTGGGAAGTCTCACTGAGAAAAGCAGCTTTCATCAGCTCTCCTGGCAAGATCCTCCTGGTGTGGGACAGGAAGCAGCTCCTGCTGGAGCCGACCAGCCCAGCATGGAGCCTTTGGAGGAGGCTGTTTCTGCCATATCCCCAGCTCCTCTGACCCAGGACCCTGTGCCTTTGGCCTCCACCTTGTCAGCAGAACCTCAAGACAGATCCAACTTGGAGAAAATCCCATTTGGTACTGTTGCAAAGAGCTCCCCTCCAGGTAACTCTTTTTGGGCATCTACCATCTCGGCCATGGCAAACCTTGGCCTCTTCACAAGCTACCCCATTTCTTTCCTGTCCTGCTGGTGGGACACTACCAAGACCTTGTTCTTTCCCACCTCATCACAGAGCAAGTCCTGGAAAAAAGACCTGTCCCCCCACCCAACAAAGGCCCCATCCTGGGAGGGCAATATAGACAAACATGTAGAGATTGGTAGCCCCTCATTTATCAACCCTGATGTCCAAAAGCTGCTGGAGATCCTAATCACCAAGAGAGCAGAGCTGAGGATTTGTAAGGAGGGGAAAAAAGGCAGGTCATTCTCAGAGCAAATGAGCCCGGACTACCATTTGAACACTTCAGGGAATATGTGGAAATCACTGGGTACTGAGCAGGACATCACAACCCCTCAATCTTTCTGGAACGTGAAAGACAAACCAGAGCAGCTCCCTGAGCCACAGCAGCTTTTACATCCTGAGAGTCTGAGGGATCACATAGAGCAGAAATACAGCCAGCTCTTCTGGGGTCTTCCCTCTCTGCACAGTGAGTCCCTGGTGGCAGCTGCCCTTGTCCCTGGGAGCTCCTCTCAATCACAGGCACCCTTTGTTTTATTCAATGGAATCTCTAATGTCTTTCCAGTCTCAGTTCAACCTGGAATACCTTTAAGTCTTTCCCAGGGCCCACTCTTGCCCTGTGCTGGGGCCCAACCCCAGCCTTTCACTCAAAACTTGCCTATGTACCAGCCCCCACCTGTGGTTCAGATCCAAGGCCAGCCTTACCTCCCATCTCCTCTCCTCTTCAGACCAACTTATTCTTCACCCCAGGTGAGTACCTGTGGGCTCTACTGTCTTCCATTTCAGAACAACCCACTATATTTTATCCCAACTGAAACTCAAAGTTTGGAGTACCCCTTGTTGCAGAAGCAACTGAAAACTGAGATGCCTTTACCCTCTGTGAACAAGAGATCACAGGAAGTCTGTGACCAACTCATTCCCAACTGTCCCCAGGACACTGGGGAGCCCCAGGCCCAAAGGTTAGTCCCTGGTCCTCATGGAGACTTAATCAAATCTGATCTCCAGAAGCAACATCTTCAAAAGAAGCCCATGGAAGATCAATTCAAGGGGAGACGGCTCCGCAGCATCCACCTGTCTCTACAACTGAGTTCATCTCAGTGCCAGTTCCTAGTGACTTATCAGGCCCAGGGCAAGCAAGGATCCTGGCAGCTGACTGCTCTTAGAGGCAAAAGGAGCCAGGATGCCCAGAAGACAAGGTCCAAGTGCCCTAGGAGATCCCATCGAAGGAGACAGATGAAGTTCCAGCTAGAAACAGATTTTGATCTAAGGCCATGTCTGAGGGGTATCTCGAAAGATACTTCCAGGTCCAGCTTCCCCAAGAAGTTTCTGCAAACCAACTCTGAGAAGGAGTCAGAAAGACTCTTGCTGAGGCCCTCAAAGAGTGACTTGCTGAGGCCCTCAAAGAGTGACTCCAGAAATTACTTACTCGGTGGCCCAGATAAGAAACATCTAGAAAAAGTCTTAAAAGCCCATTTAGACAAAAAGTTGAGGCAAATTGATCAGGGTTTGATCCCTGTGACAGTGCGTCGATCCTGGCTTGGCGCCACCCATGCTTCTTCTAAGACTCATCTTCACAAGGAAATCAGAACTCTAGGATCCTTGAAGCATTGGAAACCCCGTATAAATATCTCCCATGAGCTTTCTTTCCTCAGTCCAAGCATTCAACAAATGCTGGAAGCACATATCATAAGGTTTCGGGTAAGGCACAGGTGGGACATGTCCAAACAGGGCTCTGAGCCTGTAAATCTCAAACCATCTAAGGCTCAACCCTCGCCCCTTCCAACATCCACATTTTCCCTCTCAGCCATCTGGCAACCTGGGCCACAGTCAAAAACCAATGTTTCTAAGTTCTTAGGAAAACCTCAGCCCCATCAGGGAAAGCAAATGATAACAAAAGCATCAGTTCCCTCCCTGGGGAGTCCCTTCCCAGCTCCCATACCTGCAAGGTGGGATATCCAGAGGGCCCTGGGAAAGACTTCACCTAGTGACAGTCGTGGGCCCTCAGAGGCCCCACTGACTGGACAGAAGGGCAGGCCACTTTGTCAGATGCCTGCATCCAACCTCAAGGGTAGAACCCGGCAGAGTGGGACTGTCCTGAGGTCCAGGAAAAGCAGCCTAAACCCCAGTCTCAAGAGGGAAGAGAGTTGGGGTTGGCTCTCAAAATATCCCTGCCATAACGCATTAATACTGGACATGGGCTTAAAGTCCCAGTCTTCAAGGTCCAAAGAGAAGGCCAAGGAGGACCCTGCCTGGGAAGTCTTCTTGGGTCCCACTGTGCCAGTCAACTCCCAAACCAGCAACATGGATCTGAGGAGATCAGATGATCCAGTCACCAAGAAAACTCTGCCACCACCCACAAGCTCAGTTGGCCGATATTCAAAGGAGCCACGTTTTAAAACACAGGTGGCTAGTAAATTTGAGTTCGGAAGCAAGTTAGAATCAGAGAACCAGCTTCAAGGCCATGCCACTGGTGATCTCCTACAACAGTCTCACACTGATGTCCTCCTTCAAGACTATACCACTGGCATGCTCCTCCAGGACTTTGCCACCAACCTGCTCCTTCAAGACCCTCACACTGATGTGCTCCTTGCTGCAGACATCTTGGCTTCTCACAGGTCAAGTTCCCAGATGGAATATGCCTGTGGGGACACACCAGCTTCACAGGTGCCATACGACCTCAAAGCCAGTGCACAGAGTACCCAGGAGCAACAGAAATTCCAAAAACCAAAGGACCCATTTAAGAGCCAGAGAAAGATGCTTGCTCCAACTGAAGAGTGGGGGGACTTTCAGAGTTTCCAACCAGGAGAACATGAAGAAATGAGGAGTATCCAGAGACAACAGAAACCCGGGAAACCAAAAGTGAGGGACCCATGTAAGGGCCAGTTTGCCTCAGCTGATGAAGGGGAGATTTGTGAGAAGCTCGAGCCAGAAGAAGATACAGAAACCATCAGCCAAGGCGAGATGTTTGCTCCAACTGAGGAGAGGAGAGGTTTTAAGAGACCCCAACAAGAAGAGGATGAAGACATGAAGAGCAAGAGGGAAATGCTTGCCATAATTGATGAGTGGAGGAAGGCTAGGAGGCTCCAATCAAGAAGAAATCAGAAACCAAAAGTTAGGGATCCTTGTAAGGGCCCATTTGCCTCAATTCAGGAGGAGGGGATCTGTGAAAACCTTGAGTTAGAAGATGATGAAGAAATAAACAGCCAAATTGAGATATGCCCCCCAGCTGGGGAGTGGTGGAGTTTTAACAAACCCCTACCAAGAAGACATCAAGAAACTGAAAGCCAGAGCAAGATATTCACCTCAACTGAAGCCTGTAGGGCTTTTAAGAGATTCCAACCAGGAGAACCTGAAGAAATGAAGAGCCAGAGGGAGAGGCTTATCCCAACTGAAGAGTGGAAGAGTATTAGGAGGCTCCAACCAGGAGAACATGAAAAAGCAGAAAGTAGTCAACAACAACAGGAATCCAGGAAACCAGAAGTCAAGGGCTCGTGTAAGGGCACATTTTCCTCCCTTGATGAGGGGGAGATCTGTGAGAACCTTGAACCAGAGGAAAATGAAGAAATGAACAGGCAGACTGAGATGCGTCCCCCAACTGAGGAGTGGAGAGGTTTTAAGAAGCCTCCACCAAAAGGACGTGAAGAAACCAAAAGCAGGAGCGAGATGCTCACCTCACCTGAGGACGGCAGGGCTTTTAAGAGGCCCCTACCCAGACAGTATGAAGAAACTAATAGTCAGAAAAAGATGCTCGTCCCAGCTGATGAGTGGAAGGCTTTTAAGTGGCTCCCACGAGAAGATCATGAAAAAACAAAAATTCAGAGCAAGATGCTTACCTCATCTGAAGAGTTGAGGAGTGTTAGGAAGCTCCAAGCAGGAGAACAAGACGCAGGGAGTAGTCAACGACAACAGAAACAACAGGAACCCAGGAAGCCAAAAGTGAGGGACCCTTGTAAGGGCCCGTTTGCCTCAATTGATGAAGGGGAGATCTGTGAGAAACTTGAATCAGAGGAGGATGAAGAAATGGAGAGTCCAAGTGCGATGTGTCCCCCAGCTGGGGAGTGGAGGGGTTTTAAGAAGCCCCCACCAAAAGGACATGAAGAAACCAAAAGCAGGAGCGAGATGCTCACCTCACCTGAGGACTGCAGGGCTTTTAAGAGACCCCAACCCAGAAAGTCTGAAGAAGCAGAGAGCCAGAGGGAGATGATAACACCAGCTGAGGAGTGGAAGAGTGTTAGGAGGCTCCAACCAGGAGAACATGAAAAAGCTAGTCGTCAACGGCAACAGAAACCCAGGAAGACAAACGTTAGGGACCCATGTAAGGGCCCGTTTGCCTCAGTCGATGAGGGGGAGGTCTGTGACAGGCCCAAACCAGAAAAAGATGAAGAAATACATAGCCAAAGCAGGATGTTGGCCCCAACTGGTGAGAGGAAGGGCAATTGGAGGCCCAAATTGGATAAGTATGAAGAAAGGACTTCAGGACTAAGGGCTTCTCATACCAGCGTGATGAGCCAGTCTCCTCAGGTGAGGGAAACAGAGTCTCTTGGGGAAAAATACCTCCATTTCTCACCAGAAGAACAACTTTTACCAGAAAGCTACTTGAAAAAAAGGATGAGGCACTTTCTGCAGTGTCTTAGCCCTGATAAAAAAGACAAACAAATAGAAGAAACCTTTCAAAAAGGCAGGCCTGCATCAGCGGCTGCTCAGTGCCAGGAACAAATCAAAGACAAATTCATTGTAGATGGCAGGATTATTGATCCTGAGGTGATTGGAACAGTCATTGGACAAATCCTGGTAGAGAAATTGGGGCTTCAACAAGGAACCCACGCCTCAGAAGTAAATCACCACAAAGAACAGCTTCAGGCCCTAGTGGGTGGGCATTCCCATCACCACAGGACTCTCTCTTCCTCAGAACAGAGAAAAATGTTGAAAAATGCAGCATATAGTCACCAAGCCAATCCCAAGGACCACAGGCATCTTAGCAGGAGCAGGGATACCAGAGACAAGGGCGACAGGCAGGCCTTCCCTCCCAGGGAGCCAGAATCCTCAGTCAGACCCTGCCAGCATGGTCCAAGGGTGGCAAGGGACTCAGAGGACCGGCACCATTACCCAATATGCTGGCCTCAAAAATGTGTCTCCTCTGGTCAGCAGGAGCATGCTCCTTATGCCTCTCCTGGTAGGAAAATGTTTTGTACAAGAAAAAAATCAGTACCTGCAGAGAAAACCTGTTTTTCCTCATGTTACACATCATCTATGTGCTAAAGTCTCCTTCCTATCACAACTTTTTTTATTATTTCTCACAAATAAATTTTTTTTTCTCATGGAAGGTGGTGGCCTCCATCTGTGCCCTGTTGCGGGGGAGGGAAGGGCTCAGGGTCCACTCTTGCCAGCTGCCTGCTTTGACTTCCAGATGGGAGGGGGCTATGGAGGGAGGGTGACCCCAGTGTGCACCCCAATTTCCTCACTGCACTTGAATGTTTCCATAATCACAGCATTACAGAAACAAGCAACAGCATTCAGGGGAACTAAACCTAAAGAACTCTCCCTTCTCAGGATCCAGCTAAGTCCTCTTCACCTCTCTCTCTTCCTTGAACTTGTGGGACTGTAGGGGAGGGGTTTGCAGAGGCTGAAATTCCCCTCTGGCTCAGAAAGTGTCAGACATAAGCTCACATGTCAGAATAAGGAGGGGAGTTAGGGGGCAGTGCTGGCCCCGAGTCCAAGGTGGGAGAAACCTCATCCCCACTTCTTGGTGGGATTAGATGACACCTGTCTTAGAAGCCCCTTCTCTCCCTGATGGAGCTGGGATTGAGATGGGCCAGGTCTGTCACCCTTCCTGTCTTTCTCGTGCTCTGGAGCAGATGCGAGGATGAGGAGCACACTCTCAGCTCCTTCCCCGAAGGAGAGAACAGCCCTGATCATAGTACCCACCTTCCCCGGGTGAACGTGCAGGGGAGTGACTGTGTGTGCAGTCACCAGGGCCAGGCTCCCAGAGGCAGCAGAGCCTCTGAGAAGGGACGCTTCACTTCTCCACAGTGTAAATAATCAGATTTCACAGGACCAGGAGCTCAGGACAGACTTGTGGTCTGTGACCTCTACCTATATGTGTGGCCCAAGGAGGCTTCCAGGGGACAGGTGGGACTTAACAGGCCCAGGGACTGTGCAGGGGTCATAGCAAGTCTCACCTTCTCTCAGCCTTGCTCACCCCAGAGCCCAGAGAGGGAAGAAACCAGCAGACAGGATGTGTCACACCGCAGGTGGGAAGTGACCTATGGAGAAGGGTGCTGTCAGCTTTTGTACCTGGGCCCATCCGCACAAGAAACCAGAGAGACAGGAGCAGTTCTCTAGAGTGATTCAGGGCTCTGTGCCACAGTCACTACTGCAGTAGAGAGACCTGCTCCAGGGGGGGTCCCTGATCCAGGAGATAGCGGGAATGGAGCGGCCCCCATGCCTGTAAGGACTCCACATGTGAGACCAGCACCGGGTTGGTGTGGGGCAGAGGGCACAGGTCTGCTTGTGCCTTGGGTTCTTCCGGGAGCCAGGTTCTGCCTGGGCCCCATCCTCCAGGGTGGGCACAGCAGTTGGGGCTCAGCCAGGGTCTGAGGGAGGGGCTGGGACCCAGGCCACAGAGTGGCCTCCAGAGCTCGGGAGCGAGGACACAGAGCATGGACCCTGAGCGTGGCTGCCGCTTGGTTCTCTTAGAGACGCTGAGAGGTGAGTGCTGGGGGTGAGGGGAATTGAAACCCACCCCCTGTGGGGAGAAGTGATCCAGAGGAACACTGATAGAACAGCAAGAAATAAGAAGGAGCAAGTCCCTGAGCCCTTCTCCTGCCCCAAAGTGCAGAACAGACAGAAATCGAAGCCCGCCCACTTAGTGTCCCCACACAAAGACCCACAGTGACCCCACACAGGGACCTCCCACAGACCCACATTGACCCCACATACAGACCCACACACAGAGGGGCCCAGTGCCCCACCCAGACCACAGAGCCCCCACAAACAGTGACCCCACATCCACTCGCAGGAGCCCGAGCAGCCAGCCAGGGACAGGCCCTCCAAGAGGATCCTAAGCCATGAAGCAAACTGAAGGTGCAGGAAGAGATCAGTACCAGTGTCCCCCAGAGAAAATTCTTCAGTATTTGTTTTCTTCTTGGATATTTTTAAATTGCTACTGGAAAAAAGAGTTAGAGTTTCCCCATGAAAATACGCAAAATCCTTTCCTTCATGGGTTTTCATTGGCTTGAGCACTGACTCACAGTTGAGAGAATGACAAACTTTCAAAAGAAGCAAAACTCTTCCAGCATCTAATGAGGGCAAATTTATGTCCAATTTTAGTTATTACTCAGTCAAATGGCATCAGGGGGTCATGTGCTTTGTTGTGTTGGGAACAATTTCCTACATGCAAAGTGACTTCTTTCCTTTGGATGCATGATATAGAGAGACCTACAGCAAGTGGGATCCAGGATGAAATGAACCAGCCAAGAGGCATCTGACACCTGTTTGCTAGCTATGCAGATGGCACGTGATTTCACACGGAATAGCTTGTGTTAGGCTTGTGACGTTTGCTGTAGTTTTCAATGAAACAAGCCATCTTATCAAACACATGAAGCTTATTCACAAATGAGACAGATTTTTGGCAATATCTCTATTACATCCTCTGGCATATTTGTACTTACTGCTTAATATTAAATGATGTTGTCTATCTTACTCTTAAAATACAGGAGTACAGTCAGGTAGTTGTATGGTATGTATGCCTCTAGAATATGAAAAAAATCCTAGTGTTTGTCTGTGGTGGCTTAAACCTCTCAACCATTTAGAAGGATTCACATCTTACATAATTGAAAGAAATGTGAATTTTCCAAGAATCAGGAAATTTATATTTGTTATAGGGCTATCAAAAGGATGCATTGCTTAAAAGAATCTTGAAATCTTAGAAAATATGTCACTTAATTGGTGTTTGAAATATATATTACACCAAAAACTTAAGATTTGGCATTTTGACAACTGTAAAAGAAAGCATACCTTTAATAAATATTTCTATTATAATGAATAATAGAGGTCTCACTGTAAGCATAATACTTTCCAAATGGTGCACTCAGTTATGACTACATATTTCTCATTGGTCATAAAAATTAATGTTGCCCTTGACATGGTAAAATCTAGATAATGAACAGATGTCAAGTATATACATGCTATGTCAAGTATATATGTGTCAAGTATATATGTCTCTCAGGTCATGATAATAATGATAATGTCAGGTCATGATTTGGGATGATAATGTCATTGTCCTTTCTCTCAAAAGAGAGGAATGAGTTAATGTGAAGCCTCTGTGGGTGTATTTTTTTAAGTAAGAAAAAAGTTCAGATTGTAAAATATTTTGCAAAATCATAGCTATTAAATTTTTGAGATTTGCTCCTTTTGTGATATTTTATGTCACTGAACCACAGAACTATGGAAAATGGCCACAGATGTTCTCTAATGGCCAATGAATAGTATTTACTAACTAGAGTTGTTCATTTTCCTATAGAAACTCACACCTACAAGATCTCACAATCATGAAAATGATTCTTTCTTTTTGGTAATTTAAGCCAGTATTTCTAAACTGTGTGTTTGACATAAAACTAAATTCTAGTAAAAGGCACTATAAAATATGTAATTCCCAGAAAATGGATGAGGATTTAGGAAATACTGGTATCTTTCATAAGAAAACACGGTCGCTTCGTCTCATCCTGATAACAAGAAATGTGGGTGACACAGCTCTTTGGTCTAAATATTCGTATGTGTACTTTAGCTGATCCTGTAGATTGGATGTATAACTATTATTCTTTTAAGATTTGTGGGTCAGAATATTTTTACATAAGTGTTACATAGGATATGTGGTTTAGGAGTTATTTGCTATAGTCATTCCTATCCCTCTTGGAATGGAACATGAGGGCAAACAGAATAACCAGCACAAACATTTCCTGGAAGAATAATTTACAATTTCTTGAACATTCCAAGTACAGGGAAAAGAAAGGTGATCCTTCAGGTTAGCAGCTGAGATATGCTTATTCCACAAATAATTACGTAAGTTTTAGTCTAATAAAACAGGAAGGGTTCTCCCAAGATGTTTTGATGAAAGGATTTGCAGGGAGCAGATCAGGAAGCACAGGCAGGTCTAGTGTCTGTTACCCACAGCCAGGACATCATCTAAAAGATTTGTCCATCATTTAAGGAGGAGCCACAACTCGGCCAAAGCAATGGGTGCTGCTCCTTCACTCTGTTTAATCAGAGATGACTCTGCTCTTCACCATCCCCACACCCGATAGCCTGCCCTCATTTACTAGGGATTTACTGGGGACTTTAGATGAAATAGATGAAGACAGGAGGAAAAAAAGAGGAGAAGGGGAAAGAAGCAGGAGTGGGGAGGGAACAGGAGAAGGAAGACAAAGAAGAGCCATTACCAAAAGCTGACTGTGGCCTCTTCTGTAGACTGGTCACCTAATTACCAATGAGGATCTGGAGGCAGAGAGGTAGTTCCCAAACCACACAGATACTGGCTCTCCACAACCAGTGCAGGCTAAATGCTTCCTCTGTTATGTTACATCACATAACCTGTGTGAAAGAATCTTTTTCATTGGTCATCCAGATGATGTCCCCAGTATAAATTGTTTCCACCACCACCAGCTTATGGCACATATTACTGTTTCAGCAAAAGGAAAAAAAATGTCATTTTTTCCACTTAAAGTATTTAGACTATGATACAGGTATGGATGTGAGAGTTGGACTATAAAGAAAGCTGAGCACCAAAAAATTGATGCTTTTGAACTGTGGTGTTGGAGAAGACTCTAGAGAGTCCCTTGGACTGAAAGGAGATCCAATCAGTACATCCTAAAGGAGTTCAGTCTTGGGTGTTCATTGGAAAGACTGATGCTGAACCTGAAACTCCAATACTTTGGCCACCTGATGCAGAGCTGACTCATTTGAAAAGACCCTGATCCTGGGAAAGATTGAAGGTGGGAGGTGAAGGGGACGACAGAGGATGAGATGGTTGGATGGCATCACCAACTCATGGACATGGGTTTGGGTAGACTCTGGCAATTGGTGATGGACAAGGAGGCCTGGCATGCTTCGTGTGGTTCACGGGGTCACAAAGAGTCAGAAACAACTGAGTGACTGAACTGAACATTTCTTTGATAGCAGTCTGTTACTTTTCATTATAGCATGGTCTAAAAGGAAAAGAACAACAAGAGAAGGAAACTGACATAAAAAATAAGACAATGTAGTATGAGCCACTTCTCTCTCTGGAAGGAACTCCATCATGAGAACTGTACCTTTCTCCGAATCTTGAATCTCCCTGGAATTCAAGGTTGTTCATGCAGATTTTGAAGGCTGAAAGCAAAAGTACACAACATCTAGGTCCTGGAGATACCACCCCTGCTTTCCTCCCACCTCCCCACGCACACCCTGACAAGAGAGGGATGGAGGTTCACTAGCAATAAGCTTTCCCAATGAGGAAGCAGTTAGAGTGGACAAGACAATACACTAAGATGCAGGAAGAAAATATTAGAATCTCCATTTGCATTCATTTTATCTCTTTCTTTTAAAATTCCTATGTTCATATAAGCTTTGTCATAGAATCATGTTGTTGCTCAGTCACTAAGTCATGTCTGACTCTTTGTGACCTCATGGATTGCAGCACACCAGGCTCCTCTATCCTCCACTAACTCCCAGAGTCTGCTCAAATTCTTGTCCATTGAATCAGTGATGCTAACCAACCATCTCATCTTCTGCCATCCCCTCCTCCTTTTGCCTTCAATCTTAGTACATACATTTAATTTACATGCACATATATATATACTCTGGATCTTCATGCTCAAAAAACTTTTTACTGAGTAGGAGAAGGATAGAAACCTTGGAGAACACTGACATGATCCAGATTTCTGGTCTTTTCCAAAGCAGCATGGGCTCTGGGTTCTGTCAGGCAAAGCATTATGTGGACTGTCCAGAGAGAACAAGAACTGTGAATAAACTCTAGAGTATCAGTTTCACCAAACTCTGAAACTCAGAGGGACACTGCCAGCCCTGAGTTCCACCTTGGAGGCTGAGGGCAGGTAGCATAGATGTAAGTGAACCATACTCCTTTCAATTCGCCTGCAAGCAACATGCAGATGGGAACAGGTAGGGACTCCAAGTCTGTACTGACAGCACAGATCCAGTTAGAAGAGAATGCAGGAACTCTTGGACTTTACAGCACCAGCAAGAGCTGCAGGGGGAGTGTGTGTGCGAGTGTAGAAGCGAAGGGGACCTCAGGCAGCAACTAGCAGAGATTGATGAACAGCTGTACGCTCCGTACCCAGGAGAATGGCTTTCCCAGTTAAGAATGCAGTGGTTTACATTTGCATTAGATTGTTTGGAAGTATCCTGTTGTTTTCGAGGCAAAATTCTGAAGGCAATAGTTTATTTACTCATTTTACAAAACAGGTTTTATATATGGAACATGTTTTGGTTCAGGTAAACAGTTGAGAGAGAGAAAAAAATTGAACTCATTAAGTCAAATTTATGGATATAATGAGTTGACTAGGAAGCAAGAGAGTAAAAATATTGGTCAAAATTAAACATCAGATCAATATACCGAGGGTGTGCAACCATTGATCACACTCACAAGCTGGCATATTGAGAAAAGGTCCCAGCTTTCAGGCCAAGCAAATGCTGTGATCCAGTTTGAGCACTGACAGATCTGGAACATTTTCTCCCAATGCAGGGGTTGTAACCTAAGATGAGGGGAGTTTAGTCAATAGTCAAGCTTTGGTGAAAGCAGCATCTGGAATTGTCAGCACTTGTCATTGGAATGTGACGTGTGAATGGCAAGTTGAAAAAGAGAACTATTTCAGTTTTGATGCCAAAATCAACCACTTGAACACATATTACACGTAGAAAATGGACTGAATTAAGAGTCTATACTGGTCGATCCACGGCACACTGTTTAGATTACCCAGTAATGTTCAGTAGGATCATCCTTATTTCACACCCTCTGTGGTCCCTACCACAGTGGAGAGGTTAGATATACTTGTCAAGGTCAGGTTGGATGTCAGTGAAAGATTCAGTGGAAGTATGGAATTCTTGCAATTTGCTCTCAGGCAGATGACCATTCAATGAAACATTTCATGTTATGATATATAATAAATTATATATAATATGACATGACATGATTACTGTATCAACAAACAAAGGAATGGTAAAATACTGATATATAATACAGTATCAGTTTCACCAAACATACATACATATATGATATGTAATATATGATATGACATAATGATGTATCAATATGCAAGGGAATGATGTACAGTATATATGACATGATGTGACATGACTGATGTTTCAATACAATAAGGAACGATAAAAAAAAATTGTACATTACAAACTTGAAAAAAGCATTACTTGATAGTTTCTGGAGATGTACTCTATTTTTCATTTCAATCACTTGGCTTCATAGGCTGTCATGTCTGCATTCTTTTTATTAGGGTAACATTTTTGCTTTTACTCAGCATGTGGATAATTTAGCAGTGATTAAATTCTTATTTATTAAAAAAACTGTATTCAAATTATGAGCAGACTTTTTTGTAGACATCTTCTTTGTTTTATGTCATCTGACTCTTGATATAATTTTACCAGCTTCCTACTGAATAGAGCTGAAGAGGTTTCCTGAAGTGAAGAAGAGAAATGAAGTTGCTCAGTGATGTCCGACCATAGCCTACCAGGCTCCTCTGTCCATGGGATCTTCCAGGCAATAGTACTGGAGTGGATTGCCATTTCCTTCTCCAGGGGATCTTCCCAACCCAGGGATCGAACCCGGGTCTCCCACATTGTAGACAGATGCTTTACCGTCTGCTGCTGCTGCTGCTATGTCACTTCAGTCGTGTCCGATTCTGTGCGACCCCATAGACGGCAGCCCACCAGGCTCCCCCGTCCCTGGGATTCTCCAGGCAAGAACACTGGAGTGGGCTGCCATTGCCTTCTCCAATGCATGAAGGTGAAAAGAGAAAGTGAAGTTGCTCAGTCATGTCCGACTCTCAGCGACCCCATGGACTGTAGCCTACCAGTCTCCTCTGTCCATGGGATTTTCCAGGCAAGCGTGCTGGAGTGGGGAGCCACGGTTAAATCCTAAGCAAAGGGAATGGACATGGCCGGGATGAGACAGGATTTAAGGATTCATGTGTGCTAAGTCACTTCAGTTATGTCCAAATCTTTGCAACTTTATGGACTGCAACCTGCCAGGCTTCTCTGTCCATGGGACTCTCCAGACAAGAATACTGGAGTGGGTTTCCATGTTCTCCTCCAGGGGATCTTCCCCACCCAGGGATCGAACTTGTGTCTCTTACATCTCCTGCTTTGGCAGGTGGGTTCTTTACCACTAACACCACCTGGGAAACCCAGTATTTAAGGAAAGATAGATGGACTGAAATCTTACTGATGATTTTAACACTTAGGAGTTTTTGCTATATAAAATATAGCAAATATAAAGCATGGGAATATGGGAGTTAAGCAAATTTTTAAAAATACGTTCAAGCTAGTAATGCACTTCCTCTGTTAATCTGTTTGTCCTTCATGCATTGAGTGAATTTGGCTAGAAGACTTGTACGTATCCATTGATTTATAAAATTCTACAATGATGTCTTCTAATTGAAGTTAAAACTTTCCCTATGCTTCATTTTTTTGTGTGTGTGGAAAAACAAAAAGGGCAAAAACAACAGCCCTGCTAATGTCTAGAAGTAAGCCTGGATGTAAATATTACCAAAGTATCACAGAATACCAACACAAAGTGAGATAACTCTGAGATCATGAAAGAGTGAGATAAAGTGAAGATTATTTCTTCACAATTGTTCTCAAAGTACAGAAAAATGTCATTGTGCCACTTCCCAAAATATCAAGCATTCTATTCTCTTGGTTAAAATGAGTGACTTCTAAGTTATTTCCAGTAATGGCTTTATTCCAGCTTCCCTGGTGGCTCGGACAGTAAAGAATCTTCCTGCAATGTAGGAAATGCAGGTTTGATTCCTGGGTTGGGAAGATCCCCTGGAGAAGGGAATGGCAACCAACTTACTTCTATTTTATATTTAATTGTGTGCTTCTTTTAGAGTTAATTAGCTTGAGAAGGATGAAGTATGGATTTCGCTTTGGCTCCATCCCTTCATTCTTTCTGGACTTATTTCTCCACTGATCTCCAGTAGCATATTGGGCACCTAATGACCTGAGGAGTTCCTCTTTTGGTATCCTATCATTTTACCTGTTCATACTGTTCATGGGGTTCTCAAGGCAAGAATACTGAAATGGCATGCCATTCCCTTCTCCAGTGGACCACATTCTGTCAGCCCTCTCCACCATGACCCACCTGTCTTGGGTTGCCCTGCAGGCATGGCTTGGCTTGATTGAGTTAGACAAGGCTGTGGTCCTAGTGTGATTAGACTGACCAGTTTTCTGTGAGTATGGTTTCAGTATGTCTGCTCTCTGATGCCCTCTTGCAACACCTACCACCTTATTTGGGTTTCTCTTACCTTGGGTGTGGGGTATCTCTTCACGGCTGCTTCAGCAAAGCACAGCCGCTGTTCCTTACCTTGGATGAGGGGTATCTCCTTACCGCCGCCGTTCCTGACCTTTAATGCTCCTGGAGATCAGTGGAGAAATAAGTCCAGAAAGAATGAAGGGATGGAGCCAAAGCGAAAACAATACCCAGTTGTGCATGTGACTGGTGATAGAAGCAAGATCCGATGCTGTAAAGAGCAGTACTGCATAGGAACCTGGAATGTCAGGTCCATGAATCAAGGCAAATTGGAAGTGGTCAAACAAGAGATGACAAGGGTGAACGTTGACATTCTAGGAATCAGCGAACTAAAATGGACTGGAATGGGTGACTTTAACTCAGATGACCATTATATCTACTACTGCGGGCAGGAATCCCTCAGAAGAAATGGAGTAGCCATCATGGTCAACAAAAGAGTCCAAAATGCAGTACTTGGATGCAATCTCAAAAATGACAGAATGATCTCTGTTCATCTCCAAGGCAAACCATTCAATATCACAGTTATCCAAGTCTATGCCCCAACCAGTAATGCTGAAGAAGCTGAAGT
>SJYT01042405.1:4439-35140 GCA_006410635.1 Cephalophus harveyi
TGGTGTTGGAGAAGACTCTTGAGAGTCCCTTGGACTGCAAGGAGATCCAACTAGTCCATTCTGAAGGAGATCAGGCCTGGGATTTCTTTGGAAGGAATGATGCTAAAGCTGAAACTCCAGTACTTTGGCCACCTCATGCGAAGAGTTGACTCATTGGAAAAGACTCTGATGCTGGGAGGGATAGGGGGCAGGAGGAGAAGGGGACGACAGAGGATGAGATGGCTGGATGGCATCACGGACTCGATGGACGTGAGTCTGAGTGAACTCCGGGAGATGGTGATGAACAGGGAGGCCTGGCGTGTTGCGATTCATGGGGTCGCAAAGAGTCGGACACGACTGAGCAACTGAACTGAACTGAAATTATGTTTGATTATAGAATCAACAAACCCTCAATTTGTCCCAAATGATGTGTTGACTTCTCTTTGAAGAATACAAACAGTACCTTGAAGAGGGAGAGCAGGCAGGATTGTAAGGTGGAGAATGTGTGTTCATCTTCTTCTCATTCCTTAGTTCAATTCAGTTCAGTCGCTCAGTCACGTCTGACTCTTTGTGACCCCATGGACTGCAGCACGCCAGGCTTCCCTGTCTATCACCAACTCCCAGAGCTTGCTCAAACTCATGTCCATGGAGTCAGTGATGCCATCCAACCATCTCATCCTCTATCATCCCCTTCTCCTCCTGCCTTCAGTCTTTCCCAGTATCAGGGTCTTTTTCCAGTGAGTGAGTTCTTCGCATCATATGGCCAAAGTATTGGCCTAGAGCTGGGCTCCAGTTAAGTTCAGACCAGGACCCAAGCCCAGATCATGTCTGCTCTAGACTGTTCTGTTTCCTTTCAGGAATTTTAAGCTCTTCCCCTGGTCATTTATTTATCTCTAACAAAAATTGATAGCCCCTACTCTGTCTGGTCAAATAGAAAACTGGTATTCTGGATTAAGATATATATATCTTTTTTAATGAAAGCAGAACAAAGAAATTCTTTAGTGAAACATCTTGAAACAAGTCTACCATCCTATCACTTTATGAAATGTTTCTAACTAGCAGAGTTTATCAGTAATTCATCTGGCCATCATCTCAAAATTCAAAATACTTTATATCATCATAGTCCTGTAATTCCGCCAGCATACCCCAGTCTTGGTTATGAGAGTGGCAAATGAATCACAGTAGATTTTTTAACCCCCAAGCAGGAACCTGCAGTGGTGGTTAAAAGGTGAAAGTATTGAACCCTGAGAGGAGGAATGATCCCCAAGGGCAGAGGGCAAAAGCCCAAGCTACTCACTGAGGTTCCAGACTTTCACACAGCCCTGCCTCGGGCCATTCTGGCACCTGAGTTCAAAGCAAAACCACCTTCTGGCAAGTTAAAACTGGGTTACACTTTGTTTTAGTCAAGGGCAGGCATTGTTCTGATTCAGGCATTGTTCTTCAAATGTCACAACGGTCAAGGTTTTATCTACAAACTTCTGGCTTTCAGAATTTGAAGTTGAAAGATGTGTGAAAATCTTTTGACAGAACATTTAACACGCTGACTTATTTCACCCTCCCTTGACCTGTTTTTCTCCTATTCTTTTTCTGATACCTACTGCCAATTCCAATTTGGTTTCTCTGAGTCCAATTTCTTGTTCTAAATCATAAGCATTCTTCACAAACATATAAATAACTGGAAGATTTTACTATAGATTGGTTAAAGCCTGACACATCTCACAGAATTTCCCCAAATCTAATAAATTGTTTCAAAGACAGAGCAAAAGAATGGAAGCCTTTAAAAGGCATTTTTTTTTTTTTTTTAAGGAAAATCTAATGGGGAAAGGGAACAAGAAATAAAGAACAACAACAAAGAAAAGGAACTCAAACAATTTACCATAGTTGTCTTTTTCTTTAGCAGTTTTTTTGTTTTAGATGTAATAAAGAATTCCTCAGAATCCACATTACCTTGATCTTAATGGGGTCGCAAAGAGTCGGACACGACTGAGCGACTGAACCGAACTGAACTGAAGCATCCAAGGGGCGAGGGGATGGAAGAGAGGAAGTGACACTAAAGAGGAACAGAATAGACGTCAGGTATAGTCAGTTTGAAAATTTTGTTATCCAGATTCAGAGCCCCATTCTGCTGTTCTGCCTTTTTCAACATGGTGAAAAAATAATTCAGTGCCTAGACTGTATCTTGTCTGTCCTTAGTGATGTTACAAGCCCTTTCTGCAAAGAGAGTGGCAGCACTCTATATGTTATATGACTGTTCTTAAGCTGTGTATGCATCAGGAATGAAGCAGATGGAGATCTCTATAGATCAATATGGATATTAATCTCGATATAGATATAAAAAAGGAGGGAGAGTAAAGAGGTGGGGGAGAAAGGCAGACGGGGAAAGAGGATGAAAGAAATATCTGCTAAACTGTGAAAAAAACATAATCTGGGAGCCTATTAATAACGTGTATCTGATGCCTCCTTGAAAGTAAGAGCCTTCCTTACAAAGGATGTTTAGGAAAGCACCCATCTTGCTCTAGCTTGGTTCCACTGCTTAACATCGTTAGTATGTAGTAGTTTTTCCATATGTTTTCTTTGAACAATTGATTTTTGCCAGTTGAAGTTTCTAAAGGATTCAAATGTTATTTCAGGAGAATAAAATAAAAAGTAGTCAAGCTGTGTAAAAGAAAAGCTCACCACCTTAAAGCTATATTGGTACCAAACTCTGTTTCAGGAAAATGTATACAAACAGGCACATGGTTTCCAGGGAGTCTAGCAGGCTTGGGAGAGCTTGTCCTCGCTGACAAGGAATTCAGTTGCTCCTAAGTATACCCCTTTTACTGAGAAATAAAGTGTTGCAAGCTGGATTGGCATGAGATTCCTGACTTTGCCTCCAGCCAATGGCAACTTTTCCCAAGTTAGGGCAGAGAGTATCACATTGAGTCCGCTCAGGAATCGCTTCTACAAATGTGGTTATTTCCCATCATGTGTGTATGTATGGAGCATCAGGTGAATACAAATGTATTCCTAAATACAAATGATATAAGGTAAATAGCAGATAACCACTCAGTCATCTAGACCAGGGCTCCCTGTTTTACAAATAAAGTAGCTCAGCACAAAGAGCCACTTGGAAAAGTGCTGGCAAGATTGGTCTCTGCTTTGGGTGTTATCATGGCTGAAGCAGACTTTGCTGGGAGAACGGTGATTGGTGTATGGTTCATACGGTTGTGGAAAAAGATGATATTTTCCTCTATTAAGATCCTGTGTCTGAAATGCAGTATAGATTTTAGCACTTGAAAATGTTGCCTGAGTCAAGAGCTCTCCTGCAGTTTTTCAGACAAGTTTGTGACCTGCCAGCATGTTTGGTATGTTCATTAAAACAATGTGTCTGTTGACACCCAGAGAGTTACTTAAAAGAAACAAAGCTTCACAGAAACTTAAATAGAACTGGATTGATTCATGTCTTTATTTGTACCTGAAGCAGAAATTATTCTACATATATGTAGCCATATATAAATGAATAAGATACATATCTTCTTAGTTATATATACACATAAACACATATATACTCTTAAAAGGAATATATGCCTTTTAAGAACACAGAAAATGTTTGGCTAACACGAAGCCAACTTAAAATACCAAGCCAAAAACTAACTCAAAATATCGAGCCAAAAACTCACTCAAAATATCAAGCCAAAACAAACAAAAAAAGGATGTGTTTTTTGTGAAATGTGTATATAACCAAAATATATTTATTTATAATTAATCTCATTAATTCCGATTTCACACATTTAGAATTTATAATTAATGTTCTTGGCACTACATAAAAGGTAAAATTCTGATTAGGTGAAATACTGGTGTAAACAAAAAATATTCATATAAAAGCTAGCAGTTTCTAAGCATCATTTTAGTAGTTCTTGTACTCAAAAAATAAATGTCTAATTATAAACAATACGCACTGCCAAGATTCTGTAAGTGTTCTCATTTTAAGAAAAAACAATACTCTGAAGTAATCTGGGGACTGCCTTTGTAGTCTGATGGTAAAGACTCCGCTTCCACTGCAGAGGGTGCAGGTTCCATCTGTGGTCAGGGAACTAAGATCCCATATGCCCTGCTGCGTGGCTGAAAAAAAAGAAAAAACTGAAATCTTAAGCTCTAAGAGTAATTTCATATGCATCATTATTGTTGATAAGTAAAGGATGATACGATATGTGGTGTTAAAAGCATAGATTCCAAAGCTAGACTGCTGCTGCTGCTAAATAACTTCAGTCATGTCTGATCTGTGCGACCCCATAGACGGAAGCTCACCAGGCTCCTCTGTCCCTGGGATTCTCCAGGCAAGGATACTGGACTACCTGAGTTCAAATCCTGTTCCACCGCTTGAGGGCTTTGTATGACCTTGAGCAAGCTGTATGGAATTTCTGTGCTTCAGCTTCGTTTTTTCCTATATGTAAAAAACAAAATAATGTTGGGGTTGGTGGAGAAGCAATGAATGACAACCCTCTGTTTCTGCTCTGCAGAGGACTGAATGTTTATGCCTCCCTAAGATTCATAGGTTGAAACCCAAATCCCAGTGTGATGGTATCAGCAGGTGGGGCCTTTGGAAGGTAATTAGGTTCTGAGGGTGGAGCCCCCATGATTCACTTGTAGAAGAGGCCACAGAGCTTGCTAGCTCCCTTTCCGCTGTGTGTGAGGGAGGATCCAAAGAGAAGCCAGCTCTCTGTAACTCAGAAAAGGGTGCCAACGGAGCCCACCATGCTGGTGCTCTGATCTCAGACTTCCAGCCTCCAGAACTATGGAACACTCTCAAGCTCTGAACCAACTGAGAGAGAGGAGAGCTGGCAGATGCAAGCCAAATATGCCCTTTATGTGAGAAAGAAGAAATGACTGATGATGACTGAAGAAATGACTCTGAGTCTCTGAGCCAAAAGGACTCCCTAATTTGCAACCCCAGAATTAAGCATAGTCATCTTCCTACTCCTGGGCAGCACTGGAAAATCAAGTTCACTCTGTATAAAATGTACAGCACAGAGGAGTGGAATATATGCTTCATGAGGGCAAATTGCTCCTAAGGTAAGTAGAGGAAAGGGCTGGGCTGGTATAGCCAGTAATGCTCCAGGTATTCCTTGGGGAATTCACTTCATCTCCATGGGAAGGAAAAAGGAATGGGATAAGAGAAGCCAAGGATACTTCAGGGAAAATCCCTCTTTCTGGAAATTAGAGAAGCCGGGAAGTAATGCTCTTGTGTTTGTCTTAGCTTTATTTGAGAATTAGATGATGTATGTGCAGTGTACCCCACTAATGATGTTCATATAATAAATGTTAGCAATTATTATAATGCATACTATTATTAACTATGTCATAGTAAGATTTCACAAAGTCTGATTGGATCCAAGATAGACATCAAAAGCCATCTGCTGGCATTCTAGAGATCAGAACTGCATTGTATTTTTAAGTCCTACCTTCTGGTTTATATTTTATCTGGCTAGTAACCCTCAAAATTTGAGCAAAAGCAGCAAGCTACATTGTACTTAGTTAAATGTTTTTCCTCTTGTCTGGTATCCTATTCCAGAAAAGCAGTTTCTCCTCCCCTTGGCTCCCAGTGCAGGTGCGGGTGGACTCCTGATTCTCCCCTTTCTGATTCCACCCCGTGGTGTAGGTTCCACAGGTGATTGAGCCCAGGTGAATGGATGGCTCCCTTTACTGGGGCAATTAGGGCTGAGCACCTGCATAGAGAAGCTCCTCTCTTCATCGCACACAACTTTCTAATGCTCTTCTTTTGAGATCCCATTGTTTATTTACATTTTCTCTTTCTCCCCTTTCTAAGGAATGTTGTTATCTGTTTGTGTTACGACCCTAAGTTAAATGCCCCAAAATTATAGTAGGTTTAAAATCAGAACTGATCAGGAGAAAGTTTTGTTTCCTCCATTGGACTCTAAACCACAGTATTTCATGTCCTGGATCGTCCAGCAACTCAGTTCTCCAGAGATAAACTGAGGTATAAACACAGGACCTTTTCCAGATGCATGAATACTGTGGTTCATACAGTAGCTCAGTTCTGTTGGCCATGTGCTAATGAAGAAACGGTAGGAATGATTTGCCTCTCCTTTAGCAGGTGTGTAGAGTAACAGTCCTCATGTGAAAGTCCCCCCTCCATAGCCTGGCAGCTCTGCTGGCATCAGTTTCTTCAATTACTGTATGCCTCAATAATTGATAGAGTTAAGTGAGCGCAGGTTCGTTTTTTTCACTGCGTTCCCCTTGAGTGCTTCAGCAACATGAGGCAATTTATCATGCTTTCTGTGCACCAGTGCATAAACTTTTAAAAGAATGAATTAGACTTTCCCTTCCTGTCCCCAAAATAAGCAATTCTCAGGTTTGCAGTGTTGAAAGTCCTGACTGGATAGTTGGTCCAGCAATATCAGCAAGCCAAAGTGACCCAAATCATAGACCGCTCTTTTGCTTTTTCCCTCTTGCTTCATTGCCCTTTGGAGAAAGACTCAATTAAAAACATTTGTGGATTTTTCTGAGGCTGTTTCTTTCACAGAGGTTACATTCAGCTCTTTGGCAAAGAAAAATACCAGAGCAATTAGTGGCTCTAGGGAACCGCTAGTTGTTTATGTACTATTTCAGAAGAACCCATTGTGGGCAGCAGTAGCCTCTACACAGAGGTTCCTTTCAGAATGTGAATGCTTCCTCACTATTTGGAGTACGCTTAAAATTGAAATCAACAGTCCTGCCTTCACAAAGGTGCCTTGATTGTATATTCCAGATTAGAAGATGTCATGGCAGCATTCAGTAAGGACATGGGTTTCTTTTCATCATTCTTCTCTGCTCACCCCCAGCTTGTGAGCTCTTGTTTCTCTTTAACATTCAAGAATATTCTGTGATACACCTCCGGAAAACCTGCTGCTGAAATGAAGGAATATATAACTGCAAGTAACTTAGTCATTTCCTAGGTGACATCCTAATAAGAAACCCGTTTTTGGATACCAGCCCAGTTGGAACTAAATCTCCACTATCCCTCTCAGTCAGGAAATAGCATGTCCAAATTAATCAAATGTTCTGGTGCCAGTATACTCTAATGTTTAGTGTAATGATGGTGCTGCATCATACAACATGATCAATTTGTTAAGAATTAGAAATAATTATAGAACCAAGAGGAATGTTATTTAATCTTTCATTTATTGACACATTAGCCTAGGATCTTGTAAGTACTTCTTAGTGAAGATTACAAATAGCTGTTAGTTTCCAGCAGCTCTCAAATTGTGCAGGTTAGTAAGGTTCTGGTTAATAGAATGCCAGGAAGCAGAACTTATAATAGCATCAATGCAGAATGTGATACCCATACCTTTCTAAAGAAACCAATAGAGCCCAAACTATATTAATGGTTTGAATTAATCTTTAATACACTGTAATTTGGGGGAGATTTACCTTTCAAACATAAAATAGCCAAATTTGGGAAGTTCAGATAGGATGAGAAGAAGATGTGTATTTAATAATACATCGTCAGAAGATAAAATTTGCTATGCAGTGGCCATTTGAAGTAGAAGTACAGCTTCAAAAAGATAGGATTTATTTCTGTAAAAATTGGATTTTAATCACAGACTTCACTTACAGAGTTTTAAAAGCTTTTAAATGCAGTTGAATTTCATGTTTTATTATCCTGCAGATTTTCAAACCAGACAAATTTTTTAAAAGATCAGACCTTTCACTTTAAGAGAGAGCCAACAAGAAAAGGTTAGAGAATCCAGTACAAATTCTAGTGCTCCATGGCCTGAAGGACACACCTGTGGGATGGGGTGGGAGGACCTAACCCCTTCCCCCGACCCTGGGAGGCCAAAACCCAACCTTATCAGCCCAGGTTTTATCTTAAGATTTCTCTGAATAGCCAACTTGCTTAAACTATATAGAAAATGAAAATTGCATTTCAAAAATTGTATTTTTGTTACTTTCAGGAGAATAGCAGTTGTATAAAATGAAGCACAACAGTATATTATATAGCCTCCAAATTTTCCCAGGTTCTTTACTTAAAATTTGGTTAAGAAAATCATATACTTTGAAGATGGGGAATAATGAATTGCCACTCATATTCTCCTGTGGTTTTAGCTTCAGAGTGTGAATTCTATCTTTGCTCTTTTTATCCCAGTATGATATTCAGAGTTTCTAGGAATGGAAGCTTTTAAGATAGTCTACCTTCAGTGCAGAAAGACTTTGAGAAAAGATGTCTTTGTTGATGTCAGCATTCCACAAACATCCTATTCTAGCAAAATTGACCTATAATATCCAACACCCTGCCTGAGCCTGGGTCACTTGGTGATGTCTGTTAAGTTTAGCTAAAACTACAAGTTACCATTCTCCAAGTGATTCCCATTCATTAAAATTTTTAATTTTCCTCTTTTTCTTATAAGAAAATAATTGTCTCATTGATAAAAATGCTTCACTTTTTTCTTAGTCTCCCAAGCACTTGTAATCTGTTGTCTAGTTATAACAAAATTGTTTGTTAAATGTCACTGAAATATGAATCCATATTTAATGAGATTTGTGACCTTTGGTAGTTGTGATATTGACTTTTATAAGCTGTATTTTTTAGAGTATACTGTCTAGGTGCTATAATTTGATTATTCCTTTATTCACTTTCCCATTCAAAAGTATTTTAATGACAGTCTGTACAAGGTACTGATTTAGGTGCTATAAATATGACTTAACCCAGGAGTCTTTCCTTACAAAGTTTATAGTCTGTGATTGAGACAATGCTTGTAAATAAATAACTATAGAACATGTTAAAAAAAAAACCAAGATGTTTAAGATCAGTGCAGTCAACAGCTATGTGAGTTCAGAGAAGGGCAACAGTGTAGGTCAAGAAAAATTTGAGATGGTTCGCTTTGTGAAGAATGTTGTTTTTGACTGAATGTTAAATATTTAAGTGAAATTTTGAGGTTGGACAGAAAACAGCAAAATTCTGTAAAGCAATTATCCTTCAATAAAAAATAAATTAATTAAAAAATATTTGAGTGAAATCGCTAAGTCATTTGTTGTTCAGTCGCTCAGTTGTGTCCGACTCTGCAACCCTATGGACTGCAGCCCTCCAGGCAGCCCTGTCTTTCACTATCTCCCAGAGTTTGCTCACACTCATGTCCATTGAGTTGATGATATCGTCCAACCATCTCATGGTAGTTTTATTTTTAGTTTTTTAAAGAAATCTCCGTAGTGGCTATATCACTTTACATTCCCACCAACAGTGTAAGAGCATTCTCTTTTCTCCACACCCTCTCCAGTATTTATTATTTGTAAATATGTTTTTGATGATGGCCATTCTGATCAGTGTGAGGTGGTACCTCATTGTAGGTTTTTTTAGTACTTATTTAATTTGGCTGTACCAGGTCTCAGTTGTGACATGTGGAATCTAGATCCCTGACCAGGAATGGAACCTGGGTCCCTTGCATTGGGAGTGTGAAGTCCCAGCCACTGGACCATCAGGGAAGTCCCCTCATTGAGTTTTGATTTGCATTTCTCTAATGATTAGTGGTGTTGAACATCTTTTCATTTTCCTTTTTGCCATCTGTCTGTCCTCTTTGGAAAAAACTCTATTTAGGTCTTCTACACATTTTTTTAATTTTTTTTTTATTTTGAGCTGCATGAGCTATTTGTATGTTAACACATATATGTGGGATCTAGAAGAATGGTACAGGTGAATTTATTTGCAAAGCAGAAAAAAAAAACACAGACACAGAGAAAAAACATGGACACCAAGGGGGAAAGGGGCGTGGGATGGATTGGGAGAGTGGGGTTGACATGTGTACACTACTGTGTGTGAAGTAGATGGCTGGTGAGGGCCTCCTGTAGAGGACAGGGTAGGGAGGAGAAGGTGCAATATGTTTGTAGGACATAAAGTTAACCTTAAAAATGCTTTCCAGTATACATTAGGTGTGCTTCCCTGGTGCTCAGACAATAAGGAATCCGCCTGCGATGCGTGAGACCTGGGTGTGATCCCTGGGTTGGGAAGATCCCCTGGAGCGGGGCATGGCAACCCACTCCAGTATTCTTGCCTGGAGAATCCCCATGGACAGAAAGCCTGGCGGGCTGCAGACCATGGGGTCGCAAAGAGTCAGACACGACTGAGCAACTAAGCACAACGCATACATTAGGTGCAAACAAGTACTGTTTGATTCCACTTGTGCAGGTTACCTAGAGTAGTTAAATACTTAGGTCAAACAGTACACTGATAGATGCCAGGGGGTCAGGGACAGAGTTTCGGTTAAGGAAGGTAAAAAACACAGGAGAAGGATGATGGTGAGAGTTGCACAACAATGTGAATGTACTTAGTGCCACTGAACTGTAATGGTTAAAGTAGTATGTTTTATTGGAGAAGGTGATGGCACCCCACTCCAGTGTTCTTGCCTGGAAAATCCCAGGGATGGGGAGCCTGGTGGGCTGCCATCTATGGGGTCGCACAGAATCGGACACGACTGAAGCGACTTAGCAGCAGCAGCAGCAGCATGTTTTATATGACTTTTACCACAATAAAAAAAATATTTAAGGGTAGAATATTTAGGGATAGTGAAGAAAATGGCAACCCACTCCAGTATTCTTGCCTGGAGAATCCCAGGGTTAGGGGAGCCTGGTGGGCTGCCGTCTGTGGGGTCACACAGAGTCAGACACGACTGAAGTGACTTAGCAGCAGCAGTGGCAACTAATCTAGGCAAAAGAGAAAACAGAGATCCAAAAACTTGGTGCGTAAACAGGCAATCATGCATATTACAGCCCATGTGAAGTAGAGAGTATAAAGGGGAGGAGGACTGGAAACAACTAGGGGCTGATCCGCGGAGCCTTGAATACCTGGCTGAGTGTTTAAGTGTTCCTCAGCACCAGTGGGAACCAGCATGACATTTTGAGTATGAGCAGTAGTGTCTGATCTGAAATAGAGTGAAGGCAAACAGAAGGCAGAGGGAAGTTAGGGTTCCCTTTGAGAGATAACAAAGGCTTAAAGTAGGTGCATGTATATAGAGATACAGCACAGATAGATAAGGCAAACATGTTAACATCTGGGACGTGGGCAAAGAAAAAAGAGCAACCAAGTGTGACCTGAAGTTTTGAACTGTCATTCTGTAAAATCAAAAAGAGCACTAAAGCAGAGTTCTCCCAGGCTATCTTCCTAATTGTCACCCACCTTGGTATCTGTCTTCTCCAGACCTGCCTTGTAGACCTGTGCTTCTGTTAAGAAGTAAGAAAGTAGTTGTCTACTTCTGGCTTGTTCAGTAAATAGCAGTGAGGCAAGAACTATATGCAACTTCCTCTTGCCGGCCTCGGGATTGTTTGCCTCTGACAATCACAGAACTCTTAACTTGGTTGTGCCATCATAGTTTTCTTTAGTTACATGCCCCGCAAATGGATAACCTGGAAGGATGCCTCAACATGATCACTTTCTCCACTTTCTCCAGAGTCGGACACGACTGAAGTGACTTAGTAGCAGCAGTGTTAGGGTTGCTTGTGGGCCTATTTGCAGTGGAAGCCTTCTCACAAATGCACGCCACAATTCGACTTTTTTTTTTTTAGTTTTCTTCTTATTGATCAACCTACCTTGGCCTCTCTTTTAATATTCCATCCTACCGTAAAAAGTGTTCCCAGAGCCCCTTTCATTGCAGAGTGATGGGTTGCTTTGAAGTTAACTGGTGGAGAGGGAAGAACCACTCAGGGTTGGACAGCAGTAAGACATGCTGTTCTTCACATCAAGAATTTGGACAACGATTTGACACACAGTGGCAATATTTGCTAAAATGAAATTTATGTTAAGTCTTTTTCTCTTTTTTTCCTCTCTCTAAGCTGCCTGCCTTGTTCTTGGCTGTATGATTTTCCCTGATGGCTGGGATTCAGATGAAGTAAAACGGATGTGTGGAGAAAAGACAGACAAGTACACTCTTGGGGCTTGTTCAGTCCGCTGGGCCTACATCCTGGCTATCATTGGGATTTTGGATGCCCTCATCCTCTCATTTCTGGCATTCGTGCTTGGTAACCGACAAGACAGCTTGATGGCAGAGGAACTGAAGGCAGAAAACAAAGGTAAGATTGCTTTGGGGCACTCTTACCCCAAAGCACAAAAAATGGCATTCTCCATCCTTTCCAATCTGGTAGCATACCCTCTTGGTCTAATTTGCTGCTTTTTTTTAAAAAAATTGAGGTATAGTTGATTTACGATGATATTTTAATTTCTGCTGTACAGCAAAGTGATTCGGTTAGACAGTCTATCTACATTCTTCTTCATGTCCCTTTCCACTAAGGTTTATTATAAAATACTGAATATGGTTCCCTGTGCTATACAGTAGGAACTTGGTATTTATCCACTGTGCGTGTTTTTAAAACTCTATTATATTGAAATATAGTTGATTTATAACTACTGTACATCAAAGTGTACATTCTTTTTCATATTCTTTTCCATTATGGTTTATCACAGGATATTGAATGTAGTTCCCTCTGCTATACAATACAACCTTAGGGTTTACCAAGGAGATGGAGGGTTGGAGAAAGGATGATTTGGGAGTTTGGCACAAGCAGATGCTGCATCTTTTCATGGTGTCTAGTTTAGACTTTCTCAAGCATAACTCAAGACATTTGCACAATTAAAATAGTGTATTTTTGCATTTATCTTTCTGAGGCTCTCTGAGTCCATTATATTTCAATACTTTTTCCAGTTTCTTTTTCCTTCCCTCTCTGAGTTCATGGCTATGATACAACATATATATATATATGGGAGAAGGCAATGGCAACCCACTCCAGTATTCTCGCCTGGAAAATCCCATGGACGGAGGAGCCTGGTAGGCTGTACTCCATGGGGTCACTAGGAGTTGGACACGACTGAGCAACTTCATTTTCACTTTTCACTTTCATGCATTGGAGAAGGAAATGGCAACCCACTCCAGTGTTCTTGCCTGGAGAATCCCAGGGACAGGGGAGCCTGGTGGGCTGCCGTCTCTGGGGTCGCACAGAGTCAGACACGACTGAAGTGACTTAGCAGCAGCAGCAGCATATATATATATGTATATATAGAGAGGAGAGTATTCTCTACTTGGCTAAACAGTAAGTGAAATAAATGCCTGGGGAATCTTTGAGAATCATCTATAAGCATCTTTACTCAGCTACTCACTATATTTGAATTTAGACTCAGTCTCTCCAAAGAGGTAGAGATACCCCAAATAGTTAGAGTAAGCTATTTAAGTATTTGCTTAATTACCTGAATTTTAAATGTGTTATCTGGGTAATCAAAGTCCTCAAATTTCTTTTCAAAGAGAAAATGCCTTCTGAAACACACACACACAACACACAAACTAGGATAGAAAATAGGACATTGACTAGTGAATGATATATGAATATTATAGTATCCCAGTAAGAGGTAACAAGCCATTATTCAAGATGAATCTTTTAATTTTCTTTCCAGATTTCTAAACCAATTTCTTGCGATAGAATTTTACTGTCTCTGTTTTGTTAAAGCCTTAGTTTCCTTAAACTGTTTTATCTTTATATTCTTTAATACTTTGGAGCCACCTTCTATTAAGTGGTGCAGCCTTCTAGCTTTTTTCCCTAATTAAGAATTAAATCCATCCTTGAATTATGAAATTCAGTTTGTTTCGAGTAGTATTCACTTCAAAACTCTTTACTGCCTCAAATATAAGCGCACGTTAGCACCTACATGAATGTCACATGTAATGATAGTGTAGTAAGCTTTATGTTTAGAGCATCACTCTTTATGCTGGTAAGCCATGAACTACAAAGAGATAAATAGAGAAGTCCAGGAGAGCAGCAGTCACCCATGAGCCTTTTATCTCCCTCATTTATAGACAGAAAACATAATGGTTTACTCAGTTCTATCAAAAATATTCTAAACATAAAATAATCCTTTTGTAAGGGAATAGTGCTGAACTTCCTAAAAACACAACTACTTCCCTCTCAAAGTTGCCTATTCTACATAAAAAGGACCATGTGAAGATGGTAATTACACTAATAAAGCATGTTGCAGATTTAAAGTGCTTTCACATGTACTCATTAATTTGGTGCCCTTGGCTATCGTGTTTGGGACTTGTTGTATGTACATGGGTCTTTGTCCTGTTAACTTCACTTCAAATTTCATGGTAAAGATAACTTAATATTAGAATAACTTTCCCTAGAGAATGAATTTTAAAAAATACTACTTGGTTCTGCAAATGCTTGTTTCTGACCACCACCCAGAATGCTATTTATTCACTGTACAAATCAAAGTTACATTAAGAACCTTTAACTTTCCAGGTACTCTTTGACCACATATAACAAGAAGAAAAAAATAGCAAAACCAGGAAAGTTTTCACTTGACTACTGAGAATTCTAACTCATAATCTCATATTATGAGAATCTGACAATTCCTGAATTCATTCCTCAGGAAGGAACAGGATTATAGAATAATAATAAACAGTTTTTAAGATGAATCTTTCCTTCCAGTTGATTCAATTAAATGTGGATGTCTGATCCGTTCCATCTAGGTCTTTATTAAAGAAAGTATTATTTTCAACTCAATATGTTGGAAACACCTTAGTAAAAGCTTTAATGGGAAAGAAGATTAAAATAAACCAATATAAGGTTTAGGGACTATCTGTATATAATTTTTCGTGTTGATCTTCTGCATTTGGATGTATCATATATGGATGTAGACCATAGTTTCTTCCATCTGATTCTGAAGAACTAAAATCTGTAGCAGTTCATCGATATCGTGTCAGATAGATCTAGTAAAGCAGCAGAGAACATCAGGCCATACTGAGAAAATATTTCAGTTCTACTGCATTTTTATTTCACAGTTGCAATTCCTTTTCCTAGAACTCTGAGAATGTGTCAGCAGTTTTATTACCCAGGCATTTCTTAAACAATAAGGTCTGTTTAAAGTCAGAGCAAGGTTTCTAAGCCTTGTATAAAATGTAATGGCTCCTGAATGTTTCTGAGAAATGATAGATTTACAGTTGTACAAAGTAGCCTTTATTGTTATTGTGCAAACACTTGTTCAGTGTTAAAACTTGCAAAAACTTAGGTTGAGAGGAAGCCTATCAGTGGTTTGTTTGTATGTTTATGTATAGACATAGTTTCACTAACCAGTAGTTTAATGCCTTTGAAGTGCAAGCAGTAACCAAAACCAAATACCTTGATGTTACCTTCTGTTAGATCTCACTTACATGAGGATCTATAAAAATAATTTGTAATTATGAAATTGGTTATGTAAAAATAGGGGCTTTTACAATTTGCATGGCTATGTTAATATAAGTTCTCCCTTATTGAAACTGTTTCTCATGATAAATTTTTTTTTCTGATAAAACTAACATTATGTCCTTTGATAGCTAAGGCCTTCTTTGGGTTCCAAGGCAATGCAGTAAAACAAGAGGCAGATCTAGCTCATGGAATTTTAGGAGATTTTATAAACTACATGATGCCTTCTAGCATCATGGAAGCAGACAGTACCGTAATTGAAGCTTTGGCTCAGAAGAAGAAACCTTTGTACCTTCATGTATAGGTTATATCACCACACGCACTGTAATACTTTTTACAGTCTTCCAGTTTATGACCTGCCAATCATCATAACAAACTACACCCTATAGCAAGTAGTGGGACCATCCTAGGACGAATAAACCTGCAGCTGTGGCATATGCCCCCTAATTCAAAGAAGTCTGTCCTGAAAGGCCTTATCATTTTTCTTCATTTGTTTTTTATAATTAATATAAGAACACGCTTGCCCTGTATATCTAGAGAAGCCACCAAATGGGTTTAGTATAATAAGATACCGCTTAGATCTGTGAGTCCTTCCCAGCAGCCACCCCAGTGGTCAAAACAAGAATCACTGTTACAAACTATAGCAGAGAAAGGAAGGAAACTCAGTTCTGATTGTTGACCTGCATGCTCCAGAATCATGAATTAATCTTCACGAAGGTGCTTTTCAAAGAGAAAAGAGGGAGAGGTGCCCAGATGAACACATCCACCTCTGCCTCCTAAGATGGATTTCCAGTGACCTCACCCCGATCCCATTTCCATGTCCCCGTACCACATCTCTCACAGCATTTCACAAGACCCTCCTTTTCTAAGAATGTAAACATAATTTGAAAGAGCTCTAAGCTGAAATTTATCACAAATTGTGAAATGGCAAAATTTGAATAAAGGAGTTGTGACATTCTTTCACCAAACCAAAAGCAACAGCTTTGATGATGCAAGTGTTATCTTAGAGGGAACTTCTGTAAGAGATAAGTTAATCATCTGTGGCGGTCAGTCAGACTCCTGGAATATTTTTATATGCCCCCACAAAAGCTTCCATTGAAAAACACAGGAGTGAAAACTTTAAATACCCAGCTCACTGTATACAAGAGTTAGCATGTGCAAGAAAACATAGCTGTGTCCCCTGAATCTGGGGAGCCAGCCCTGCTGGCTGTGTGCTGTCCCTGGCTCTAGGGATAGATGCAGACAGGCAGGTGTTCATTCTTGTTTGGGAGTTGGACAGTGTGATTTCTAAATGAGCCAACAACACTAGGCATTTAACCTCGATATACTGCTTAATTGCATATTTTAACACACTGAACTGTGAAGTCAATTTAATTATGTAAAATTAAAGTTTCATCCAGATAAAGGATTTGAAATGAAAGCTTCATTTTCAGTTTCTTTCATTAATTGTGAAAGGATAAATAATTACATTTTCCAGAGCTCCTTTGCCACAGATATCTCTTTCCTTATCAGACACCACTCATAAAGAGGTCTGTTTCTGCATTTGTTTGTATGGTCTTTGGAACTGCTTATCAGATAATTGGGGCCTCTCAAGCAGTTTTAAAGTCACTTTGTCTTCTAGCACTTTAACTGCAAATGAGAAAACATTATTCATCAAGAGATGACTTCAGCTACCATTTATTAAGTGGTTTAAGCTCTTTTTAATGCTATAATAGGGGGAGTTACAATAAATTCATTTTACGTAAATAACTAATTGAGAAACACTTCAGACTTTTGTCTGAAGGTACTGTGCTGTGCCACGACCTCATTGTGGGTGGCAGTGTGGTCTGTGGATAGAATGCTCACTGCCGAGAGCTGGTGTGAGTAACCCGAGGGGTCCTGTGTGCATATGTTAATAGTCCCAGAATTCAGCTTCCTTGTCCGTAAAATGCAGGCTTGCCTAAATGGCATCTGAGGTTTCTTCCAGGTGTAAAATATTTCAATTCAAGGGATACCTTCAGAACTGTCCTTTAAGGATGTCCTTAAAGGCTGTCCTTAAAGGCTTCTTTAGGGATGTGTTAGCAATACAGGGGAGACTAGAAGGGAAAGAAAGGTCAAAAGGAAGGAGGTCGAGGATGCCTCAGTGTTTCTTCTTTAGCCATGTACCTCCCCACAGCCCCACTCATTCATACCATCAAGAGGAGAATGAGTCAGATTTAGAAACTCAATCCCATGCAGAGGAGGTTCCTTGTGCCACTGGATTCCATGTGGATGCCTTAGCAGCGAACAGAGGCCCAGATCACAGACACAAACTCTGTTTCTGGTCCCAACTTTGGCACTTATTAGTCATGTGACTTTGAATAAGTGTCTTAACATCTCAGAGCCTCTGCTTCACTTTCTTTAAAATGAAAACAATAACACCCAGCTCTGCCTCCTCTATAGAGTTGGGAGAATCTGACAAAAACATGGGTATAGAAGCAATTTATAATCAGTAATATTGATACAGGCTTTACTTATTGCTAATCATTTCCTCCAAATGACATTTTATTTGATCTTTGGAATAATCCTATGAGATAGTTACTGTCATCCTATTTTTACATGTTAGAACCTGAGGCTTGTAAAAATTAAATATTTTGTGTAAATTTTCACAGCTAGGAAGGAACGGATTCAGGACTCAAACACAAATCATTTTACTCAGAATTTCAAGTTCTATTACACAACATGATGTAATCAATTCTTAGTGCATGCTGACTCTGTTGCTTTCCACTGACTAGTCAGCCCTGTATAAGTAAGAGTTTAGTCTTATTTTCATTTGGTAGCTTTTAGATAATGGTATTCAATCAAAAGCTTAATACACTTGAGAATAGGAAATAGCCTTGGTTTAAAACTCATCCTCTTGCTTGACTCTGTAACTTTATAAAAACCTAGTGAGATAAGATCAGGAAACCTTCCAGTGCTTTGAATTAAAATTTTAGCAAGGCTGTAGTGAATTGTGTTTCCCATTGGGATTTGTATTGAATGAAGTCCTTGTGGTCACTAAAATATCTCAGAGTGTACATCAAAAAAATAGCATATATCCTGACACTCTTTCAGAAGGACTCCAATCCATCTGAGAGTTGAAACAGACCCCGGTGCTCACAGAATGGTTTTATATACTTGAAGCTTCTCACTCTTTCACAAGCTCACTTCATTCACATTTTCTCCCCCAGCACTACACAGACCCTGTCATATGAAGATCGCCCCTAGTATCCTAACTGCCCAATTTCATAGTCAGTTGTCAATCCTTATATTAACTTGCTGTTGTTGTCCTTTAGTTGATCAGTTGTGTCAAAAGACACCCAGAATCCTCACCCTTCTCTGTCCCATCACTGCTGCTACCCTGGTGCAGGGCAACTCTTAGCAGAGCAAAACCAGTGCGATCCTGTTAAAGAAGGGTAGCTGGATCATGCTGTTCCTCAGCTCAGGACCCTCCAGTGACTGGATGATGCACTCGGAGTGAAAGCTGGAATCCTTTCTCAGGGTGTACAAGACCAGGCAGGTCTGCCTCCATCCAGGCCACTCTGACCTCTTCTGAGCTTTTTCTCCTTGTTTCCTCTGCTCCAGACTCATTGACTTTCTTGCTGTTTCTCAGACACTTCAGGGGTAGTCCTATCTCAGGGTCTTTACATTTGCTGTTCCCTCTTCCTGAAATGTTCTTCCTCAAAGCTCACTCCCTCATATCTTTCGTGTCTTACCCAAATATCACCCTCTCAGTGGGCTGGCTGTTCCCTGGCCAACCTCTCTAAAATGTTTTCTGACACATGTATGTTATCCAGCCCACTGGATATTCTGCTTCTTCTGTTGCTGCTGTTGTTGTAAATTGTCTCCCCAGAAAAGCCCCACAGGGGCAAGGATTTTTCTCTCTTGTTCTCTACTGTATCCTCAGTGCCTAGAATAATGCATGGCATTTGTAAGTACACAATAATTACGTATTGAATGAGTGAATTAATGAATTCATCTCTAGCTCATGAGATGGTCTTTCCAATGTTACACAGATCTTAACCTTGGAAAGTTTTTATTTCTATTAAGTTGTAACATGCCTCCTTGTAATGTTTAAAGTAAAAGTAAAGTGCTAGTCACTCAGTCATGTCAGACTCTTTGCAACCCCATGGACTATAGCCCACCAGGCTCCTCTGTCCATGGGATTCTGCAGGCAGGAATACTGAAGTGGTTGCCATTTCCTTCTCCAGGGGATCTTCCTGACCCAGGGATTGAACCCACATCTCCTGCATTGCAGGCAGATTCTTTACCGTCTGAGCCATCAGGGAAGCCCACATCCTTGTAATATTCATAGCTAACCCCTCTTCTACTTCAGACTCTTGATTTATGTGGAAACAGTTATTGTGTCTGTAATGGTTAAAGTTACACATTCACCCAGCAGCATGATACTCCATGTCTTGCTGGGCATCTGCAGGCACCCATGTAGTCAGGGCTGTCCACTGTCTACCCTAGGTGCCAGGGCAGAGTACACCACTGGGGAGGGGAGAGGGAGGACATCCAAAATAATGGGAGAAGGAAGAGAACATGGCAGTTGCTCATGGATGTGTTGCTAGAGATTGTCTCCTTCAGTTGACCCTCTATGCCTCAAGGTAACTTGGACAACATCTGAGATGTTGTTGTGAGACTGACTCTAGTCCATCCAACAAATACACATTGAGATCATGAGTGTACCATGGTGCGCTTGAAGAGGAAGCGCTGCCTTCGATGGGTACCCAACCTGAAATGATGCCCTCAGAGTAAGTGTCTTCCTCTCAGCCCTTCCTGATTAGACTGCCAGTCTGAAGTGGTTTAAGAATCTGAGGGCAAAGGCAGGGATGACTTTGAATGGCTGTCACACATGCTCCATCTCTAACCACTTTACTCCAATATCCAAAACAATTTTGACATTTCAGTGATCTTTTCAGTCCCTGAAATCAGGACAGATCGTTTCTGTCCCTGAGAAAGAATCTCTAGGTAAATATCAAAGCAGCTGAAAGAAAGGAAGAAGGAGGGAATGAAAAATGAAAAAGAAATTGGAGACAACAAAAACATGAAATCTAACACTTAGCCCTACCAGTAAATTTTCAACATTCCAGCAAAACTTTATCCTGCAGTTAGGTTAAAAGTTACCTGCTTCTCCCTACCCCTTACTTCCCTGTTTTAACAGTATCATCATGAGAGCTGAAAATTAAGGAAATATCATAACCCCACCTCCCAAGTTTGAGGGGCCACCCAAGTTTTTTGATTATGTTTACTTACTTCTCAGCTACTGATCTGTGGCCAATTATTTTTTAATTTTATTTTATTAAGACTGAGTCTAATTTCAGATCTGTGTACTCTAGATTGCATCAGTAAGCTCCTCAGTCTTTGAAATTAATGATCCAATAAATTAATTAATTAAGATCCATTATCGCTTCCTAAATTTGCTGTTTTTTACATGTAATACAGACTCAGTCATTAAAGTAAACTTTATTGCAAGGAAAATCTCTTATTTCTGGTCTTCTCATCTACACATTTAAGTTTCTAGGCCACAAATATACCTCTGAAAATTTTTTCTCCCCCATAAATATCCTCAAGTAATTTAGTTTCTTCCTGTTTATCTAGTTAGTTTCCTAACAATGAGCCCCTCTAGTTTTTTCTCTTATTCACACTGAAGTCTCTAATTCTCTTCATGTTTCCTACCTGGAAAAGAAAAGGTACCAAATAAAATGTTAGTGTTCTTAGCTTTAATTCTAGTTAAATCTCCTTGGGCCTCAGCCTCCTTATTCAGACTTATTTTTTTAGTGTACATGAAACTTTTTTGGCAAATGATGTTTACATTCTTGCTACATGCTCACTGATATTCAATTGTGCAGTCAGAGAACACACTGACAATGTAACCTGTCACTTCACTTGCCCCTAAGTGTAACCTGATACTTCACTTGGCCCTGCCAAAGGAGAAAGAGTGTTGTTTTTAATATCTGGTAAGGAAGGTAATGGCACCCCACTCCAGTACTCTTGCCTGGAAAATCCCATGGATGGAGGAGCCTGGAAGGCTGCAGTCCATGAGGTCGCTGAGAGTTGGACACGACTCAGTGACTTCACTTTCAGTTTTTACTTTCATGCATTGGAGAGGAAATGGCAACCCACTCCAGTGTTCTTGCCTGGAGAATCCCAGGGACGGGGGAGCCTGGTGGGCTGCCATCTATGGAGTCACACAGAGTCTGACACGACTGAAGCGACTTAGCAGCAGTAGCAGCAAGGAAGGTAAGGACAGAGTTCTAAGCAAATACTCTTGAGATAAATAAATGTTGGGATTACTTGCTGAAATAGCAGTTCTTTGTTAGTGCTTCAGGGCTTCTCTGGTGGCTCAGGTGGTAAAGAATCCACCTGCAATGTGGGAGACCTGGGTTCAATCCCTGGGTTGGGAAGATCCCCTGGAGGAGGGCATGGCAACCCACTCCAGTATTCTTGCCTGGAGAATCCCCATGGACAGAGGAGTCTGGTGTGCTACACAGTGCTTCACAGTATATGACCACCTCTCACAAAAACTCTGCAAATAACATTTTTTACTCTAAGTTTCTTGAAAATAAAAACTGTATCTTATTTATCTCATCTCCAGTATTGTAGTTCTCAGGAAATAGTAAATGCTTAATAAATTTAAACACTATTTTTATTGAATCAATTACATGAAAAAAATTTGTAAACAGTGTCCCCTCCTAACATGTTTTCTGTACATGAAGCAGTTTTTCCTTCACATGTATTTTTAAAGAATCAAAGAATGGCATATTAGAACAATGTACTGTAACTCTGCCACTGTGGCACACAAGTGCACCACTTTAGGCCTTATTTCAACAGCCACAAAAATGTGGCTGTGCAGTTGCTATGTGCTGAGTGATGGGAAAAACCAGGGCGGTCAACTCATCAAACATTTCTTCCTCTCCTTGTGTATGCCAAGCCTCATTATAGACACCAGGAGTTCCAGAATAAGTGAGGCGGGGTCTGCCCTCTGTCTCTTTGGGAAGAACAGGTAGTGTTACATGTATGAGGTTATATTTCTGAAGTCCAATCCCATTCTCATACCTGTGGCTTTGGCAGGTAACTGTTGGTACCTGGTCTCTGTAAAGTGAGTGCATGCCCATCCCTGAGCTACCTCACTCCAGCACCAGTGAAAGATGACGCTATAATAAGCAGAGACTGCTTCCCAAGGACAGTTGGATAGATAAGGTTTCATCTGCTGAGAGGCTTTAAAAAAAATCAGCTTGCAGAAAAGCATCGAGTCTGTTAGTGTTAGATAAACAAAAGAGAGCACAACTGTGAAGAAATGAAAAATGCAGTAGATGTGTTGTGGATAGGGCCAAGTCAGAATGGAGAGGTGGGGAGTTTTCTCTTACTGCTAAAACGTTCATTTTAGAGCAGCCTGTTGAAAATCTAAGCTCCAGAAACTGAAGGAAAGTCCCTTGTAACTGCCAACATTGTCACCCTTGAACCATGTCTTTCCAGTCAGTCAAAACCTGATACTTCACTTGGCCCTGCCAAAGGAGAAAGAGTGTTGTTTTTAATATCTGGTAAGGAAGGTAATGGCACCCCACTCCAGTACTCTTGCCTGGAAAATCCCATGGATGGAGGAGCCTGGAAGGCTGCAGTCCATGAGGTCGCTGAGAGTTGGACACGACTCAGTGACTTCACTTTCAGTTTTTACTTTCATGCATTGGAGAGGAAATGGCAACCCACTCCAGTGTTCTTGCCTGGAGAATCCCAGGGACGGCGGAGCCTGGTGGGCTGCCATCTATGGAGTCACACAGAGTCTGACACGACTGAAGCGACTTAGCAGCAGTAGCAGCAAGGAAGGTAAGGACAGAGTTCTAAGCAAATACTCTTGAGATAAATAAATGTTGGGATTACTTGCTGAAATAGCAGTTCTTTGTTAGTGCTTCAGGGCTTCTCTGGTGGCTCAGGTGGTAAAGAATCCACCTGCAATGTGGGAGACCTGGGTTCAATCCCTGGGTTGGGAAGATCCCCTGGAGGAGGGCATGGCAACCCACTCCAGTATTCTTGCCTGGAGAATCCCCATGGACAGAGGAGTCTGGTGTGCTACACAGTGCTTCACAGTATATGACCACCTCTCACAAAAACTCTGCAAATAACATTTTTTACTCTAAGTTTCTTGAAAATAAAAACTGTATCTTATTTATCTCATCTCCAGTATTGTAGTTCTCAGGAAATAGTAAATGCTTAATAAATTTAAACACTATTTTTATTGAATCAATTACATGAAAAAAATTTGTAAACAGTGTCCCCTCCTAACATGTTTTCTGTACATGAAGCAGTTTTTCCTTCACATGTATTTTTAAAGAATCAAAGAATGGCATATTAGAACAATGTACTGTAACTCTGCCACTGTGGCACACAAGTGCACCACTTTAGGCCTTATTTCAACAGCCACAAAAATGTGGCTGTGCAGTTGCTATGTGCTGAGTGATGGGAAAAACCAGGGCGGTCAACTCATCAAACATTTCTTCCTCTCCTTGTGTATGCCAAGCCTCATTATAGACACCAGGAGTTCCAGAATAAGTGAGGCGGGGTCTGCCCTCTGTCTCTTTGGGAAGAACAGGTAGTGTTACATGTATGAGGTTATATTTCTGAAGTCCAATCCCATTCTCATACCTGTGGCTTTGGCAGGTAACTGTTGGTACCTGGTCTCTGTAAAGTGAGTGCATGCCCATCCCTGAGCTACCTCACTCCAGCACCAGTGAAAGATGACGCTATAATAAGCAGAGACTGCTTCCCAAGGACAGTTGGATAGATAAGGTTTCATCTGCTGAGAGGCTTTAAAAAAAATCAGCTTGCAGAAAAGCATCGAGTCTGTTAGTGTTAGATAAACAAAAGAGAGCACAACTGTGAAGAAATGAAAAATGCAGTAGATGTGTTGTGGATAGGGCCAAGTCAGAATGGAGAGGTGGGGAGTTTTCTCTTACTGCTAAAACGTTCATTTTAGAGCAGCCTGTTGAAAATCTAAGCTCCAGAAACTGAAGGAAAGTCCCTTGTAACTGCCAACATTGTCACCCTTGAACCATGTCTTTCCAGTCAGTCAGCCAGCTGATCCTCAGCAAGTGCTGTTTATGATTTCACTGACTTTTTCTTCCTGCCTTACTGCACATGTAATCTGGGCCTTGGGTTTGGTAGAGAAAGATCAGTTTGGCCTGACTAGATATCATCTCTCTAGCTTAACTCATCCATGTCGCCTTTGATGATGTGCCTGGAATAACCAGGAGGTGAAATGTGCGTTCTGGCAACTGCCACACAACACTGTCTGCAAGTTGAGCTGTCAAGCCCACAAGACTGAGAGTGACAATATTGTCAAGAGATCTGGAGGGCAGGATTCAACCAGGGAGAAAGAGCAGCTGTGGTGTTGGTGTCAGCCACCCCAACAAATGTTCTGACAGAGCCACTAGACAGGTTGGTCACTGGAGAAAAGGCAGCCACAGCCCCTCAGGGCAGCAGTGAGGCTGCGGCCCTCGCTGAAGGAGGGCTCTGACCCAGAGCCCTTATGAGAGGCAGGTCTCCACAGAGAATCTAGAACACTGTCCCTTGTCCCAGAGAAGGGGACAAGCCCAGAAGTCACATGAGCAAACTCCATCTGCTGGCCGGATAGTTCCTCACCGGGGGCTGGCCTTTTGGTGCTGATGCCAACTCACAAAATGAAAGAGACATTCTCTGACTGTCCTGACAGGAGAAGTGCTATTATCTGGGCTCTGGGAGCTTTGTTTCCAGTTCACCCATCTAAAAAGAAAAAAAGGAAAAAATTTAAACCCTTCCCTGACCTCGGTGAGGGTATTCAAAGTACTGTGTTGATTAGTACAAGGTAGCAGATTACCAGATGACACTGTCTTGAAGTCTCATTTTCAGAAAATCTTCTAAAAGCATGAGTGACTGGTTGGTTAGTTTTGGGGTTTGTTTTAATCAACCTGAGAGAAAGTCTTAGTGGTGGGCTTCATAACTCTTCAGATGTATAGTGAATGACCAACTCTCCCCTCTCATGTATTGGGTGGGGAGTGATCAAGCTAAAGAAGTGTTGAAATACAGAGAGTGAGGACTTTTAGAGGCATAAATCACTTGACTCTTTACAATCACCTGGGGAGCTTTAAAGTAGATTCCAGGGCTTGGGCACCACTGCAGAGATTCTACTTCAGTTGGCATGAGATGGATCCAAGTACAAGAAATGCCAGGAGTTTCTCATGTGCAGCCAGGGCTAAGGACCAATAGCCCCATCCAGCACCTCATTTTACAGATAAGGAAGCTGAGCCACAGAGTAGGGAAATAAAGACCATCTCAAATCATTTCTAATTATTATAATTGGAAATCAGCAGGTAATCCATGAAAATAGTAATTTCATTCTATAATAGGCTAAATAATCACCTCTCTGATACAGTCTGGGCTTCCTAGGTGGCGCAGTGGTAGAGAATCCACCTGCCAATGCAGGAGACGCAGAGGACGCAGGTTCAATTCCTGGGTCAGGAAAATCCCCTGGAGGAGGAAATGGTTGCCTACTCCAGGATTCTTGCTGGAAAAATCCCTCGAGTAGAGGAACCTGACAGGCTGCAATTCATGGGGTCACAAAGAGTCAGACACAAGTGAGCATGCACCCACAATATAGTTCTGTTGCTAGTATTTTTGGAAACAGAGCTGTCTGCCAGCCCTGGGAAATCAACTTGTGGCACCTGCTGGCCCTGGGAACTTCGGTAAGCCTCTGTAAGCCTGTGTCTTCCTCTGTAAGGACATTCATAGTACCTGCCTCACAGAGATTTGGTGAAAATAAGATAATGCATGTAAACTGTCTGTCACAGTGTCTGACACCTATCAACTGTGTTTATTTTGAGAGTTTGACTTTATAATTTTAATTATATTAACACATAATATAGAATTTATTTGTGTGGTGCAGAGCCACACTCTAACCACTGTACCAGGGTCTCCCTCTGTTATTATCAACTCTGTGTTGTAATGGGGACCTCATTAAAATCTAGAGCTTGCTCCTTCCACTTGTTTAAATGTGACTTTTTTTTATCTGGTAGCTTGCAAATATTTTTTATGACTGGTGAGGGTTGGTTGGTTGGAAGTTTCTTTTTCCTTAGTTTTTTATAATCTTCCTGCATATACTCGTATCTCAGGATAAGCAGGGGTGGGATGTGGGAGGAGTTATTCCTTTACACGTGCTGCTCAAAGAGCTCAAACCTTACAGCTGGCTCTGTAAACTCAGTGGCCGTCACCAAGGACAGTCCCTGACCCCCTGATGGAAATGAGACTCACTCTTTACCATGTTACCCAATTCCAACCTGGCTGCAAAGTCCTTCACTGCATTGTGGAACTATGAGAGGCAAACTCAGGGCCTTAAAAATGTCTGTGAGAGGTGTCCTTCAGGAGTGATAGAGGGAAGGGATCCCACCAAGGCAGAAAATGCAGTAAAGACAAGAATCTGCTGAATACAGGAGCATATAGTCCCTTCAGTTTGTCCACAAGGTGATAAAAATTTCACGCCACTAGGCTAGTGAGTGACTGTGTCTGGATCAGAGCACATCTTTATTTTCCTCACGATACACATGGCAAATACAAGCCATGAGTCAAACAAACATAAGTAATAGCATTTTATTTGAAGCTAAAATGGGGAGAAATCCTCCCTCATTATTTGAAACCCATTCCTCTCTGGCTCTTTCTCCTGATGCACTCTAAATTGATCCTTTCCCTCACCAGCTAATTTACAACCACTAGATAACAAGCTTTATTATTTAAAACAATACATTTCAGGTTGTCGTTCAGTCGCCAAGTCGTGTCCGACTCTCTGCGACCCCATGAACTTCAGCAGTCCGGTCTTCCCTGTCCTTCACTATCTCCCTGAGTTTGCTCAAGCTCAAGTCCATTGAGTCAATGATGCCATCCAACCGTCTCATCCTCTCTCACCTCCTTTTCTTGGCCTCAGTCTCTGTAGCTATCAAACTTCTCTGAGAAGAATATGTACCTGGGGATGCTTATTTTAAGTAAAATTTAAAAATGAAAAGATGGCCTCAGTAATTCCAGGAAACAGCTCTAAGGAGTCCTTTTTTCAAATTAATAAACTTTATCTTTTAAGGCAGTTTTCCGTTTACACCAAAACCAAACAGAAAGTCTGAGTTCCCTCACACTTTCGTTGTGTACATATGCCACGCCTTCTTTCATTGTGCATGTATACCACAGCTGCTTAAGCCACTTATCGTTGATGGGCACTTGGATTGTTTTTATATCTTGGCTGTTGTCAACAGTGCTTCTGTGAGCATTGGGGTGCATGTATCTTTTATTTTTTCCAAATATGTACCCCCAGGAGTGGGATTGCTGGGTCGTATGGTAGCTCTATTTTTAGTTTTTTAAGCCGCCTCCATGCTGTTCTCCCTAGTATATATACCAAATTACATTCCCACCAACAGCGTAGGATGGCTCCCTTTTCTCCACACTCTCCCCAGCATTTATTGTTTGTACATTTTTTGATGGTGATCTTTCTGACTGGTATTAGGTGATACCTCACTGTAGTTTTGATTTGCATTTGCATTTCTCTAATAATTAGTGATGTTGAGCATCTTTTCCTGTGCCTGGTGGCCATCTGTGTATTCTTTGGGAAAATGTCTGTTTAGGTCTTCTGTCCGTTTTTTTTTTTTTTATTGTATTGTTGTTGTGTGAACTGTTTGTTCAGAGTTGTGTGAACTGTTTGTATACTTTGGATATTAACCTCCTGTCAGCTACATTATTTGCAAATATTTTCTCCCATTTCCAAGGTCATCTTTTTGTTGTCGATTTCCTTTGCTGTGCAAAAGCTTTTACATTTGATAAGATTCCATTTAAAAATTGTTTTGCTTTTACTTTTTTTGCCTTTTTTTTTTTTTTTTTTTTTTTTTGCTTTGGAAGACTGATCTGGGGAAATATTGCTGTGATTTATGTCAGAGAGTGTTTCACTGATGTTCTCATCTAGGAGTTTCATGCTATCATGTCTTACATTTAGGTTTTTAAACCATTCAGAGTTTATTTTTATATATGGTGTGAGGGAATGTTCTAATTTCACTGTTTTACATGTAGCTGTACAGCTTTCCCTCAGAGAAGGCAATGGCACCCCACTCCAGTACTCTTGCCTGGAAAATCCCATGGATGGAGGAGCTTGGTGGGCTGCAGTCCATGGGGTTGCTGAGAGTTGGACATGACTCAGTGACTTCACTTTCACTTTTTACTTTCATGCATTGGAGAAGGAAATGTCAACCACTCCAGTGTTTTTGCCTGGAGAATCCCAGGGACGGCGGAGCCTGGTGGGCTGCCGTCTGTGGGGTCGCACAGAGTCAGACACAATTGAAGCAACTTAGCAGCAGCAGCAGCAGTACAGCTTTCCCTACACCACTTGTTGAAGAGACTTTTCTCCATTGTATATTCTTGCCTCCTTTGTCATAGATTAATTGATGATAGACATGTAGGTTTGTTTCTGAATTCTTTATTCTGTTCCATTAATCTGTGTATTTGTTTTTGTGCCAGTACTATGCTATTTTGATTACTATAGCTTTGTAGTATAATCTGAAGTCTGGAAAGATGATACCCCCAGCTTTGTTCATTTTTGTCAAGATTGCTTTGGCATTCAACACATGACCAACCACATGAATGTATCAAAAACAAGATGCTTAGTGAAAAAGAAAAATAATATGATTAGTAATAAAATACCATTTACAAAAATTGAAAATAATACACATCAAACAGTGATCCACGGTGTAATAGAAAACATATTAGAATAAAAATACACTCATTATTGTGTGTCTGTAGAGTGGGTGAGGAGAATAATGGTGGGAAATGGGGACAAGGGGATTCAACACAAGGAGGCAGTGGGATGTGAGGGGAAAGAACCCAGGCTGTGACATCAGCCTGCCTGGATTGGAGCCTCAGCTCCACCACTTACTAGCTATGGGTCTTGATGTCTCTTAAGCTTCTTCAGAAGTAAAATGTAGATCATACTATCTATCTTACAGCATCACAGTGAGGTTTAAAAGATAAAATCTAAGTAAGGTACTTAGCTCAGTGCTTAATATATCTGGTTAGTATAAAATAAATGTTAGCAATAAATACAATAAAGCTTCAGCCTCATTGTGAAGATTGATTGTGGGAACGATGTTTATTAAGGGTAAGAAATTGGGACTGGGGGAGAGAAAGGAGATAGAAGAATTGAGGCAGGAGCAGGCTGAGTATGGTGACAATTACGTTTTTCATCCTCCTAATAGGAATCTCACAACTAGCATCAGTCTTCTCCTTTGCCCTTATATCCTCCCCTGATTTCCTCTTCCACTTCCCCAGTGCCATAGAAGGTCCCACTTTTTGCCAGTGGTTGCTGGGACATAGTGAAGTTAGGTGGAAAAGAAGCCTGTGAAATAGAGGAGGGGAGAGCTGTCCCTTGTGGTAATGACAGAGTGGGAAGGATGGGAGTTATTGCTGTGTACACACCATCCCAACACTCAGTGGCTCAATACAATCATTTATTATTTCTTATGAGTTGGTGGGTTACCTGGGTTTGGAGCATCTGGGTTAGATTTGTCTGGGGGTATTCTGTGCCATGTGTCCCTCTTGTTCTTCCTGAAACTAATAGGCCAGCATGTCCTTCGCGAGGTGATGACAGAGACACAGAAAAATCAATCCAAGATACAGGATGCTTGGGGCTGGTGCACTGGGATGACCCAGAGGGATGATATGGGGAGGGAGGTAGGAAGGGGGTTCAGGATGGGGAACACGTGTATACCCATGGTGGATTCATGTTGATGTATGGCAAAACCAACACAATATTGTAAAGTTATTAGCCTCCAATTAAATAAATTTAAAGTCAATTAAAAAAAAAAACTAAAAAGAAAAATCAAGTTCAACAGCTCAGATGTTTGAGCCTCTGCTGTGTCACACTGCTAACATTCCATTGGTCAGAGCAAGTTGTATGGACTCTGACAAGTAGTCCTGAGTGACAGGAGAGAGGGAACACAGCCTAGCTGAAGAAGCAGGAAAACTGAATGCCAAACAGTGCAAAAAGTGGGCCTGAGCAAGTCTCTCTCACAGAGGGAAATACCCACACACAGTAGGGCAGAAGCCCAGTGACTAGTGTGCTATTAACTTTAATACAGTAACTAAAGTAACCAAAGATAGGTAAGTCTTACTCTGGGCTCTGAGGGTGGGAGGTGCAGAGGGTTGGAGATCTATCCTTCAAGTAGACAACTGAGTAGAAAGTGCTATTTGGGGGGTATTATTTTAAGAAATTAAGAGGGAAAAACCCTCTCTTGAATCCAGAACAAATGCAGACATATTAACCAAGTTCTGAGATGAAATTAGAAGTTTTTTATAAAACTTTAAGTAACAGTACCTTGCCCTGAACCTTTGGTAGACTGTCATAGACTGATGTTGATATTCATACTAATATCAATAGCTACAGTCTGGCATATATAAACTTTAAATGCAAAACTGCCAGTTGATGAAATGGACGAGTATCCTCAAGTCTCTTTTAAGAAAAAAAAAAAAAA
>SJYT01042405.1:35298-57450 GCA_006410635.1 Cephalophus harveyi
AAAAAAAAAAAAAGAATCATTTGTCCTAGGGTGGGGGAAAACCTGCTTAAGCAGCCTGAAACGTACATTCATATTACAATATAATGCAACAGTTTTACCTTCAAAGAAGCATTCATTCATTCAAAAAAGGCATTTTTGTTTTAAATACTAAATATAGACTCTAAAGACTTTTCACTATTGTGTGTAAAATATCCCTTTCTCTGTTGCTAAAATTAAATTTAAATATACCTTTATACTCTAAAAATGTCCCAAGGGCCAATTACCTAGAAAGGTGCCTTGCAAGCAAGGAAAAAAGAAAACAATGAACTCTACAGATGAAAATCAATAAAATAATAATCATGGATATATAAAGGGGATTGTCATCTATTTCTGTTTTAGCCAAGCTGGACCTCAGACTGTGTCTCTTTCAGTTCTGTACCCTCAGTGCCTGGCAGAGTGTCTGGCATCAGCAGGTACTCAATATTTATTTCAGCTTAGCTAGCTGGGAACTTCCTGCACCCCATCAAAACAAACCCTTGAAATGAAAAAAGAGTGATCAGATATTACACATATTAGACATACATGGGGTCACCTGTCTTTACGGCCTGGTGCTTTTCTCATGTTGAGGGTCTTCTTTCCAGTTTTAGAACCGTCCCTGAGTCTCATGTAAGAGTTGGGTTCTTCAAATAACTCTAAATATTTGAAACACAGAGTGCCAAGTTTCCTTAATCCTAAAATCTTTTTAAGGATTAGAGCAGACTTGTGTTATCTTGAATAATTGAAGAGGTGCAAGTACAAAATTGTCATTTGAAACATCTCAGCTCACGTAATTCCATGACTGTTTCTCTCTGTAATATACTTGATTGACAGATGATTTCCTGAGCTGATTTTTAAGTCGAACTGAGGACAAATAGACATCTGAGGGAATTGCCTTTCACAGTCTTTTGTTAAGCAAGAGAAGATAGAGTGGGCTGAATGCTGAAAGAACTCTCATTTCCTGAAAACTGACTTTAAAATGCCTGAAGCGTTAATCAAGTCTCTAGATTCTGCCTGTAAGAAAGCGTGGTGGAGTGGGGAGACGTGATGCCACAAGGGATACAGGGACCACTCAGTGAGCTTTCCCTGGGGGAGGACGTTACTAACAAGTACAGATTACTCCAAGTCAGCCCCACCCCAACCCCAGACTCTCCTTTGTAGTTCTTACCATTCCTTTGCTATTCCATTTCTCCACTATGTGAGAGTATATATCTGTGGAGGCCTCCACTGACCTTTGAATGATGATCATTTTAACGAGCCTTATAACTTAGCAGTGACCTGCCTCACAAACTATGTCCTGAGGAATAACTCATGAAAAGATTGTGGAATCCTTTGCAGCTACAAAATGCTGCAAAGACTTTAATGAGGAGCAATTCCACAGAGATTGTAAATTTTGTAGCCAAGAAACTAATAAGCAGTTTTTATCAGGAGTTTTTATTCCCTGGTCTCCTGGGTCTACCATGAGGACAGTGCCATGCCCGTCCCTGGGATGCCTGGACCAACACTGTTCAACAGAAATATCATATGAGCCACAAATATACTTTTACATTTACCTGTCGCCACACTTTTAAATGGGCTTCCCTTGTGGCTCAGCTGGTAAACAATCTGTCTGCAATGTGGGAGATCTGGGTTTGATCCCTGGGATGGGAAGATCCCCTGGAGGAGGGCAAGGATACCCACTCCAGTATTCTGGCCTGGAGAATTCCATGGACTGTATAGTCCATGAGGTTGCAAAGAGCTGGACATGACTGAGTGACTTTCACTTCACTTCACACTTTTAAAAGTTGTTTTTTGTGTTTTTTAAAAAGGTGAAATTAATTTTAAGAATATATTTATTTAATCCAGGATATCCAAACTTTAAGTTCAATATGTGAACAATATTGAAAAAACATGAATTAATATTTTTACATTTCGTCATACTAAGTCTTAAAAATTCTGTGTGTATTTTATTCTTGCAGTTCATCTCTGTTCAAGGAGCCATATTTCAAGTGCTCAGTGGCCACACACGGCAGTGAGGCCTGGATAGGACAGCACGGGCCAAGGCAGCAATAGCCTGCCTAATACAAGTTATCCGACTTTCATTATAATGTCCATGAGTATATGAAAATGCTTTTAACTTTCCACAAATACTGATGAATCTGACCTCCTGGATTTCCTAGCAGGAACCCAGCTTCAGGGAAGGGAAGAAAAGAAGCATCAGTGTTTTCTAAGCTACTGCATGAAGAAGGACTTAGGTCATCTCATTTGCCCCACAACAGATCTGTGGGGAGGGGAAATGGTCCTTATTTTTCAGAAGAAAAAGTCAAGATCAGGAAGGCAAGTGGCTCACCAGCGTCACACAGCTAGTGCTGACAAAGCGAGGAGGAGAGGAACTCAGTCTTGGCTCCAGAACCCTGGCGCTTTCTACTCTATCACAGTCCATGCTTAGACTTCGCTGGGTAGCTACTGCTGCTGCTGCTGCTACTGCTGCTGCTGCTAAGTCGCTTCAGTCGTGTCCGACTCTGTGCGACCCTGGAGACGGCAGCCCACCAGGCTCCCCCGTCCCTGGGATTCCCCAGGCAAGAACACAGAAGTGGGTTGCCATTTCCTTCTCCAGTGCAGGAAAATGAAAAGTGAAAGTGAGGTCACTCAGTCGTGTCCGACTCGTCGCGACCCCATAGATTGCAACCTACCAGGCTCATCCGTCCATGGGATTTTCCAGACAAGAGTACTGGAGCGGGGTGCCATTGTGGTTCTCAAAGTGGTGAGCACGCAAATTACCCGTGGTCTTATTCAAGCACTGGTTGCTAGCTCTTACCCCCAGAGTTTTTGATTCAGCAGGTCAGGGTGGGGCCTTAGAATTTACATTTTTGACAAGTTCCCAGGAGATGCAGATGTTGCTGGCCCAGAGACCACAATTTGAAAAACTCTGCTATACCATCTGGATGTAATATCTTTAATAGGCATCTGTCTTAAGCTAAGAATGATGCTTCCCTATGCTGCCAGAAACTGAACTTTGTTCTATAAAATTTGCATTTTTGTTCTCTTAGCTAAATTTAGCTACCCTGTAATGTGGACTGGGAAAGATCCACTCATTCAGTTCAGTTCAGTTCAGTTCAGTCACTCAGTCGTGTGCGACTCTTTGCAACCCCATGATCGGCAGCACGCCAGGCCTCCCTATCCATCACCAACTCCCAGAGTCCACCCAAATCCATGTCCATTGAATTGGTGATGCCATACAACCATCTCATCCTCTGTCATCCCCTACTCCTCCTGCCCTCAATCTTTCCCAGCATCAGGGTCTTTTCAAATGAGTCAGCTCTTCACATCAGGTGGCCAAAGTATTGGAGTTTCAGCTTCAACATCAGTCCTACCAATGAACACCCAGGACTGATCTCCTTTAGGATGGACTGGTAGGATTTCCTTGCAGTCCAAGGGACTCTCAAGAGTCTTCTCCAACACCACAGTTCAAAAGCATCAATTCTTCTGCGCTCAGCTTTCTTTATAGTCCAACTATCACATCCATACATGACCCGGAAAAACCATAGCCTTGACTAGCCCGACATTTGTTGGCAAAGTAATGTCTCTGCTTTTTAATATGCTGTCTAGATTGGTCATAACTTTCCATCCAAGGAGTAAGTGTCTTTTAATTTCATGGCTGCAGTCACCATCTTCAGTGATTTTGGAGCCCAGAAAAATAGTCAGCCACTGTTTTCACTGTTTCCCCATCTGTTTGCCATGAAGTGATGGGACTGGATGCCATGATCTTAGTTTTCTAAATGTTGAGCTTTAAGCCAACTTTTTCACTCCCCTCTTTCACTTTCATCAAGAGGCTTTTTAGTTCTTCTTCACTTTCTGCCACAAAGGTGGTGTCATCTGCATATCTGAGTGAATGAGTGAGTGAAGTCGCTCAGTCGTGTCCGACTCTTTGCAATCCCGTGGATTGTAGCCCTCCAGGCTCCTCCGTCCATGGGATTCTCCAGGCAAGAATACTGGAGTGGACTGCCATTTCTCCCAGCAATCTTGATTCCAGCTTGTGCTTCCTCTAGCCCAGCGTTTCTTATGATGTACTCTGCATATAAGCTAAATAAGCAGGGTGACAATATACAGCCTTGACGTACTCCTTATCCTTTCGGAACCAGTCTGTTGTTCCATGTCCAGTTCTAACTTTTGCTTCCTGATCTGCATACAGATTTCTCAAGAGGCAGGTCAGATAGTCTGGTATTCCCATCTCTTTCAGAATTTTCCACAGTTTATTGTGATCCACACAGTCAAAGTCTTTGGAATAGTAAATAAAGCAGAAATAGATGTTTTTCTGGAACTCTCTTGCTTTTTCCATGATCCAGCAGATGCTGGCAATTTGATCTTTTGTTCCTCTGCCTTTTCTAAAACCAGCTTGAACATCTGGAATTTCATGGTTCACGTATTGCTGAAGCCTGGCCTTGAGAATTTTGAGCATTTCTTTACTAGCATGTGAGATGAGTGTAATTGTGCAGTAGTTTGAGCATTCTTTGGCATTGCCTTTCTTTGGGATTGGAATGAAAACTGACCTTTTCCACTCCTGTGGCCACTGCTGAGTTTGCTGACATATCGAGTGCAGCACTTTCATAGCATCATCTTTTAGGATTTGAAATAGCTCAACTGTAATTCCATCACCTCAACTAGCTTTGTTCATAGAGATGCTTCCTAAGGCCCACTTGACTCATCCACTCATTATGACTCTTTTTATTAATTTGTAATTAACCATGAAATTTTAACCAATAAAATTAAGTATTTTATTGCAAGCAGGGACACATTCACCTCTTCACCCAGTTGCTTCAGGGATGAGGAGAAGATCCATGAAGATGTCTTGCATCATGTACACATCAGGTAGTCTTTTCTAAAGCACTTACTTCTAAGTCATCCCTACTGTTGAAAAATTCATACAGTATCTTTTTAAGATGGAGTCCCATCATTAGATATTTTCCTGGTGGCAGTTTTTAAATGCAAGTGATAGTCACTGTGCACTCAGCACAGCTTTGAAAAATTCAGGTCAGAAATTTAACTTTTTGTATTTTAACCACCACTGCTGTGCTTAAGAAGCAAGAAATTATTTACCTTTCTACTACAGCAAGTTCCACCATCTCTTGATTTATTAAGTGTCTTGGGGGCACTTTCAATCTTTCTAGCCATTGACCTCTAGACCTTTTCAGGCTTGCAAGGGAGAGCCCTTTTCTTTCCTCTTATTTATTTTTAATGACTTTTAAGCCCTCTTTTCTAACACAACTCCCAAACCTTGTCGATATCTGAAGGAAAACAGCAGATTACCTCATTCATATGATGGAGCCCATCATTTTCAGAAGATGACAGCCAACCCAGATGTACTGATTGGATAGGAAGAGGTCAAACTGATATCAGCACTGAGAATGGAAGACTTATTTTCCTTAAATGCTTCATCAGAAAAATGGGTAGTATCTATGTGTACACAACCAAAATGAAGGACAGGCTGTGTTTTCTTTTTTTTTTTTCCCTCAGTCACCTGATGACAGTATAGGTCGAAGTGAGGTGATGTGGGGCAATTAGGTGGGAAAGACAACTATGTCTCTCAGTATCTCTATACCTTTCATAAGATGATTTCTTTTTGCTTATGTTTAAGATAGTTCATCCTTACACTACTTAGAGCTTTTAAGAAGGAAAGGGCAGGGTTTTGGTGTATCTGGATAATTGAAAAAGGATAAAATTATAATACCCCAATATCACAAAGACATGTTTTGAATACAAACATAGGATACCAATTCAGTCATGTAACTTCAAAGCTTTTCTCTACCATGAACCTTAGGACTTCCTGGCTCTGCTCTGTGCTTCGGTGCTAGTTCTGAAGAACTGGTAAAAGAAAGGTTTGGGGGAAGCTGGAGTAGGAAGAGGGCAAACCAAAGATAAAAAATGGACTTCAGGAGTTCTTTCTCTTTATAGTATAATTCACAAATGCAGAATTCCTTCATTTGATTTGATCCAGAAGCAAGTATAACTGCCTTAGAGTCAACATCCTAGCAGAGTTTTCATTTAGTGGCTTCTTAAGTCTGGATTTCATCCTTAAAGCACGAAAAGCCCATGCCCTGGATGAAAAGGCATGGAATACCATACTGCAGTCCTTTTGATGGAGGTGCCAGCAAGCTCTATTAGAAAACAGCAGTTTGTCTCTAGAACACCACAAGGAAAAAGATTATAAGATTTTGCCAGACACTTCCAAAAGATTTTCTAAGCTAGCTGCATTTCCTTGCTATAGTTCAGTGCTTCTCAACTCTCATGTGCCTGTGAATCACCTGGGATCTGGTTAGAGTGCAGATTCTGATTCAGAGTAAGCTTCAGGTGATGCCAGTACACCACAGTTTGAGCAGCAGGGATCTGGAGGACTTGGTTTCATACCTGACATGAGAAGGTTAATATCCAGACTCTTGAGAGCAGATATGTTCACTGAAGCCAGAAAGGAAGAGAGGGAGATACAGGTAGCAAGAAGGAAAAGTAAGGACCCAACTAAAAGTGATGCAAGGAAAACCAGGTAGAGCTTGGCATCCAGAGAGCAACATGACAAATAGGAGGTGGCACCTCAAGCCAGCAGTGGCAGTTAAGGATGTCGTGACCATAGACAGGGTGATTGGTATAGTGCAGAATCTCAAAACTATCAGATGTCTCTGGCAAGCAGCTGAGTAGCAGATTTCTATAACTGAGACACAGACTCATACTGAGGACAAGACAGGGTTCCATTGACCAAAAGTAGGGCTTCAGAAACATGGCTGAGCCCACAAATATCAAAGCTCCAACCCTAAAAAAGCTAATATTTAATACATGTGGTCTCTGTACTGAGCACTGTTACAGAGGGCTGTGTAATTACTCACATAGTTCTCACAAATATCTATATCAAGCATTACTGCTCCATCTTGGACAAGCCTCTGAGGTTCAGAGGGATTAATTTCTAGTCTAAGGTCCCTTACTATTAAGTGCCAAAGCAAATGACTCACATTCTGTGCACTTTCCATGACTCTATGCAGGCCTAGCACCACACTAATGGCTAGCCCAGAGCTCCTGAAATCTGCCCCCAGATCCACAGAAGGTGGGCTTTCAGTGCGGCAAGTGGCCTGAACTGAAGGTGGTGGAGTGAGGGAAGGGTAGGGTGCCCGGCTTTGCAGGACACAGAAAAACCTGCTATTTAACTAAGACTTCAATTCTTGTGATGATGCCAAAAATGTTCTTGTCGGTGTTAATTCTTCTGCAGTTATGCCATATCATGTAGGAAGTACCCATATCTTAAGCTCTGGGCTTGCCAACAGTAATTCAGGACAAAAAAATTGTTGAAAGAGTACAGAAGAGACATCATAATGATCACAACTTCCCAAGCAGAGCCAGACCTTGTCCTTATTGCTTTATGTTGGTCTCTGAAGTGCCCATCCCTGAACATCTCATTGAAAGAAACCTAATGGCTCCATTGTAGCAAATCCAGAGCCTGGCAGTTTCACCTGAGTGTGTTGATGAGTGCTCTTCGGTTCAAATGAAGAGAAATTGACTGGACCACCTTTGAGGAGAGTCAAAGTAGATATGATGGGGATATGCAGATTAGCCCACTGAGCCCTGTCATATCCCGTGCCTGGTTTGCTGCATGCCACAGGCTGAAGCAAGAGAGCTCACATTGCTCAGATCCTTAGAATTTATGGGATTGGGCTGGAAGAAGTTGAGAGTAGTAGCAGTTATCTCCTTGACCAGTCCTCAGCTTCGCAAGTATAAAGAATCTTACTGGTATGCCTCCTGATAAAACCAGTGCAGTCCAAAGCCAGTGGCTGTGGGAGCAGCTTCTTGCTTCCCCAACTTTCTTGCTTACCAACTTTCTGGAAGGATGGTAACTCCCCCAGTGGGCCACTTCTGTGGGGTCATTTGGGGAGTTTTCCTGAAAGTTCGGCTGAAAGCTTCCTATCCCTACCAACAACCTGGTAAGTACCCAATTCCTGCATTAAATCCCTTTCCACTTAAACTAGTTAGAATGGATTCTCTTATCTACAACTGAACCTTGACTAACCCAGGAGGAATTTACAAAAAGGATACTTAGGAATGTCACCTAGAAATGGAAGAGTAAAGAAGTCAAGAGTCAGGAGTAAAGAAGTACTTACACAGTACTCTGTCTGGGTATGTGTGTATCTCTGTCTTTCTCACTCATTTCATTCTTCCTCATCAGTAAACCTGTTTTCTTTACTAATCAGCCCTTTATACAGGGTGGTTCAAGTTCTTCTGTCTCACATCCTTGTTCAGAAATGAATGACAGTCCTTTAATCCTAATCCCAAATTCCCAAGGGAAAATAACTAATTGGCATGGGTTAGGCTAGATGTCTCCCCCTGGTTCATTTGGCTATTATTTCAACTACAAAGTTTTTTTGGTAGTTTAATAATCCACATTTACCTTCTAAGGAAGTGGATCTTCTCTAGTTTACAAGACTTGCCCCAAATCACACAACTGTTAAGCAGAAGATTCCAGATTTATACCTATGTCTCCTGATGTCAAATTTGATGCTCATCCCACTGTACTATCACTGTTTCTTTAGTATTTATATCTGTGGGGCACTCTACAATTTACAATGTGTTTTTATAGCCTCTATCTCATTTGATCCTTCCAGCAATCTTCATTTTATGGTACTCGTTTTACAGGCAAAAAAAAGTTCATGCTCACAGAAGCTAGGCGACTTGTTCAAGGTCATACATTTCATAAGAGCTGGTGCCAAGGTTCACACCTCCATCTTCTAGTTCTTAGAGGAAATAATGTTGAGGTATGGGTGAGGGAAGCTAAAATGTAAATGGAGTTCAATTTCATAGGCTATCAGATGTAAAACTTCAAAGACACTTTGTATAATGGGTTCCTTAAAAGCATCTGGGAGATGACACTTAGCTTGTTTTGGTTTTTGATGAAGTGGGTGGGGAAAATTCTGTTGAACTCTTAAAATTTTGATAGGTCTAAATGAATGACCATTTTAAGGGAAAGGATTCCAGCCTAGTTACAAGAAGGAGGAAAGGTTATGACACCAGTAGTTTACTAGGGAGCTGATAAAACACATCTGAAATCAGGTTAGATTATTTTCTTCGAAGTTTAAAGTTCGGCATAGGCTGCAGAATGCTGTTGAACTTGGTATTTAACCAAAAAGACTTTGCTGTGGTTTCTTGCTGTACTTCAAAGAGATGCCTAGATGACCTTCCAATTTTAATAGACCTTGGGAATTATTTATGTTGGGGAGGGACAGCATTAGCATAAAGGACTCATTCTTGCTTTCTTGTCATCACTTTTAGAACTAGTTATGCTTTCCTTTCAACCTAAGTTTTGCAGAGAAAGACATTTCCCAAGAGAAATTACAAATGCATTTTTTGCACCATCTTTAACAGTTACCAAGCTGCTGTCACATACAAAGTGCAGTGCAGGGCATGTAAAAGACCAAATACTTCTTAGTTTTGTAAGCTGCTCCATCATTCCTCCCATGATGACCTTGTGGCAGCAGGGCAGAGCCCCGTGACTCAATTATTGTAATTCTGTCTCAGCAGAGCTTTTAGCAGGTGTTTCCACTCCCCACCATTTATGTGCAGTGCAGATGTGTGATGTCTGGCATGGTAGTGGGAGTCCAGCCCCCAATCTCTTGGGCAGAAATCCTGCACTTTTAGAAAAGTTCTGGCAGCTTTTTCATGGTTGACATCAGGCTCTGTCTACCCCCCTGCACTTCTTGCACTACCTGGGAACTGTTTTAAAGCTCCAGCACATTCTTCCATATTTTATAGTCAGCTCCAGTAATTTTCTAAACCCTGGTCTATGGCTTGCTTCAATATCTTTTCTATTATCCCATCATTGTGTAATAAAATTCTTTGTTCTTGAGTTGGCACAGAAATCCATGGTGACCATCTGGAATGACCTTAAAATAATTTGTGCGAATCGTGAAGCTGAGATTTGCTTCTATCTTGGTTTTCTAGAAAACAAAAGAAACTTAGGAGAGGTGGGAGACAACGTAAAGAATGAGAAGTGGAGTGATCTACAGCTAATTTGTATTTTCTTGTGAGTCTGAATATCATGGGAACGAAACTTTGGAGAGGCCAATGTGAAGAGTACCCTCTTTGTCAGCTTGGAAAGTCCAGCCATGATGGGTGTGAACCGATAATGACAGGATGTTTCACTTGGATCATTTCTAATCGTTGTTGATTTTCTCCACCTTGCTCATTTTGTGATGATCCTAATTTTAAAACCAAAATGCTAAATGGGTTCAATTTCATCTGGAAAACTACAATTGGCTCTCCCTTTAGGATTCTGTTTTGTTGTCAAGTCCATGAAAGATCTGGGAAAAATGGAATGAAGCCTTTCTCTCCTTCTCCATCTATGAAACAGCCCCAGAAAGGAACTGCTGGGGTTCCTTGGCCTGCAGTTTGAAAATGACTGCGATACTTCTAGCTTTGTGTATAATCCTCTGATTCTGAGCCGCCAAGGTGAGTCACAAAGTGTGACATAGAGGATGAGAAAGAGAGCAAACAGTTTTTCACTCTCCTCCCCAACGTCCTGCTCCCATTGTTTTTCTGATGCCCCTTTCTTCTCAGTTTTTTTGCCTTTATCACTCTCAATCTTCGGCAAAGTTCAAACTGTGGGTTTGGGAAACCATACCAGATGGCTCAGAGGAGTCATACTCAGAACACATAAAGTGACCGTTTGGGGAAGGGAAACTCATTTCAAGTGTTTGCAATCAGTATCTCTGATTGACACCAAATCCAGGGTAGTTTAGTCTTGGTCTGGATACCAAGTTCATACATTTTATTTCCATTATTATTTGCATTCAGCAGAGCTTATAATTATGGGAAGCATTGTAATTGCTTATCTTTATCTTAAGATACTTGGATTTTCTTTTTAGAAAGCTGAAAGCAAAAATCACTGAATGTCTCCAACTTTTGAATGATGAAATTATAATCCAAACCAATTTAAAAATGGGTCAAAGTTCTGATGAAATGGGATAAACTGGGACTTTCTGAAGATGCTATTTGTCAAGATAACTGTCATGTTCATTCTCTGCAGTCTTCTCACTTAGTGCCCTCAGTATAGAAACTGTTAGAACCAGGACTGCTGGGGAGTGGATGGGGCTGAGAGAGGTCGTTTGGCCCTGCAGTCAGGGAATGAGCTCTGGAAGAAGTGGGGATGCTGGAGGATTTGTAAACCCAGAGATGCTTCCATCCTGGAGAGGAACTGGAGAGAGTGGCTGAAAATTCTGGTAAATACTTAAAGGGGCAAGATTAACAGAATTACCCTATCTCTGATATTTTGAGTCCTGAGAAAGCTGGTCTTACTCTCTCCAGTTGGTATTTATGTAGCCTCTAGGCAAAGTTTGCTTTTAGGCTTCTCTGAAATGAGTTTTAGGTACCCTGTGTGTATTTTTAATCTTTTTATAAGATGCCCTCAGCTTACTTTGTTACACTACCTTGTATTTCTAAACACCTTTCATGAGCCTCTCAAAGTACAAACTCTAATTAAACCAACTTGCAACTTCCACAGGTGGCAGGGAGTGATTTTGTTGAAAAAATCATGAAAGTTAAATGAATGGACCAAAATATATCACCAGCTCCACAGATTGGCTTTAGAATAAAAATTCAGAGTTCAGTGGCTTCTGACTATGCCTTTCTAACATCACACCTCCAAATTTGAGTTCTTTTTCCCCACTTGCAGAATAATTTTTATTTATACTGTCTTGTGACATGACTTCTAAGGAAATTGTAGAACAAAGCAGAAAAAGAAGACATGAGATTTCATCTTTACCTAAAAGTAAGCACTCCCAGATTGCTTTTTACCTCTTATCCCCATCACGTGGCATCTTCTGCTCTCTAATACCTAAAGCTCTGAGACAATGACTGTGTGAGGAAAGAAAAAGAAGCTTCTGATATCTTTCACATCAGCCTCCAAGGAGAAGGCTCATGAAAGACTGAAGCAGACATTCAAACACTCTTGTGATTCTTCTACTAGAAAACAAAACCAGGAACAATGCTTCTTCCTTCCTGTTACTGGGAACATCTCAGATCTTTAGTTTTGATCTTCATGCTTCAGGTCGTCTATCATCTTTAAGGACCAGGACCTGGACAGTTGTCAGTGGGAGTCTGAGACTTTGCTGAGAATCTTCTTCTTGGCACAGTGAGAAAAAGTTGACACCAAAGGACAGTGTCTCACTAGCCTTTTGTGAATTGACTTCAAACACACTCCTGTCTCTGGGGAGTGAAAACCTCTCTGAGTGCTGCCATTTTTATTAGTGACATCAGCAGAACTGGGCTTCAGCCTGCTTCTTTGCCCAACTCATCTCATACGTGTGACGAAATGATATGAGATGACAGTGCAGGCAGCCAAGGTCTCTTAGTGTCCCTTTGTCATCCATAGATGCGCCCCTTCCCAGCAGCAGAATCCCTGCTAATTAGCCAACTGGCTGCATTATTTCTATGACTGACAGTTTTCAGACAATGAGAAGTAGGTCCAGTGAGCAAAGTTCATGGCACAAAGAGATTGGTTTGGCTTTTATTTCTAGGAACAGCAGTACTTCCAGCATCCCCCTTTAAGAAGATGGATTAGTAGCCAATTTCTAGCAAACTGAAACAGCCGTCTCTCCAATTGCCTATTATGTTGCACTCCAGCTACACTGCAGTCCTTCATACAAATATTTATCAAAGCATCCAGTTACCTCCATACCTGCATGCACAGTCACTGGATTACATGAATGAAATAAAAAGACATGATCAGACAGAACTTCCCTGAACACCAGCTTGCAAGGTTCTGTCAGCTATTAAACAAAGATGCTGCTGCTGCTAAGTCGCTTCAGTCGTGTCCAACTCTGTGTGACCCCAGAGACGGCAGCCCACCAGGCTCCCCCATCCCTGGGATTCTCCAGGCAAGAACACTGGAGTGGATTGCCATTTCCTTCTCCATTGCATGAAAGTGAAAAGTGAAAGTGAAGTTGCTCTGTCGTGTCCGACTCTTAGCGACCCCATGGACTGCCGCCCACCAGGCAGGGTGGGATTTTCCAGGCAAGAGTACTGGAGTGGGTGCCAGTGGGTGCCAGTGGGTGTCCATGGGATTTTCCAGGCAAGAGTACTGGAGTGGGTGCCCTTGCCTTCTCCAAACATAGATGCTATTCAGTAGTTAATCCAGGAACCAAATTGCCCTCAGGCATTTGGGAAACAAACAGAGTTGTTAATATCATTTCAAATATCCCAGAGTTTCTCATTAAATACTTTATTTTTTCCATCCAGCCAGTGAATACTAAAGGGGACAATCTGCCTTCTGGCTTTAAGTTATTTATAAAACCTGAGTTGAAGGGCATCCAACTCTTCAAGTTTTGGAAGAAAGGCTTTTGAGCAACTTGTCTTACTGTCATAATGAGGTAGCAAGAAGAATGGGCTTTAAAGGCAAAAAGACATGTTTTAACAGAATATTAACATTCATTTCTCTTTTGCCTTTCTAAGGACAAGACAGTCTTCCCTAATATAGTCTAAAGCTCAGATGCTCCAGATTAGGATTGCTAAAGAAGGTATGCAAACATACCTTGAACCATAGGAAATTTTGGCAGCCTTTTTGACCTAAAATATGGCAATTTCCTATAGTCCGCTCCAATAGGAAGAAATGGACACCCTTGATATCCAAAATAAATTTTGCACTAACATGGTAGCCTGAAAGCAGTAAAATCTCAGCAGAGAAAGGATTTTCTAAATTTATTTATTTGACTCATCAAAGCCTAAGTAGTAGGGTTTCCTCCTTTGAGGCCCATCTAGACAGCTGGAGTCATTCTAGTATAAGATATTCTGAAACCCCAACAAACTGTAAGAGTTATGAAGCAAAGACGAGTCAACAAGAAGGGCTGCATAGTTTCTTTAGGAAACTTAAAGGAAAGAAATATATCATTCTCTAAAGTGCTATGAATGGGATAAATTAGATGACTCCAAACAGAAGACAGGAATTAAAAAATAAGCAACTTAAAATTCTGAGACTCTTTAGAGGCTGAAGATCACTTTGAGCTGGGGTCCAGGGAGCCAAAGAAGTGAAACTGCAAACAGAAACAGGTTCTATGAAACATTGCTGCATTAGATACCTACTTGTGATCTCAATGTAGAGGAGATAAAAATTAGAGAAGTAGGCCAGTAACACTTCCATGTACGTATGAAAGACTTGCTGTGAGAATATCCAAGTGCTGGGCTTCATAATACTTGCTTATTGAACTTCAAAACATTCTCAGGAGACTGGAAGAGCACAGACCATAATGGCACAAGTATAATCTAGCCGCATGAGAATGCCAAACATCCAGCACATATCCTCCAATTCTCCCTTTCCACACTCATTACAGATCCAGTGGCTCAGTGATAAAGATCCACCTGCCAATGGAGGAGACATGGGTTCAACCCCTGGGTAGAGAAGATCCCCTGGAGTAGGAAACAGCAACCCACTCCAGTGTTCTTGTCTGGAAAATGCCATAGATGGAGAAGCCATTTTTATTAGTGACATTACTCAACCCTGTCCCTCATCCACCTGCGCCAGAAGGAAGTCTCAGAATTCTCCTCAGCATCAGTTCCAGACAGCCACTACCAAACAATCTGAAACAAAACCAGAAGTGACCTTTCTGGTATTTTTGTTGCCGCTGTGAGTTCCTTTTCTGTTATCTTTGTTAACATTGCTGTCTTCCCAGGATGATCTCTCACCCTCATGACTTGCATCTTCTGACTCACCTGGCCCTGACCTTCCTCCACTAGAATGTAAGTTTCTTAAGTGCAAGGATATTCCTTCTGTTCATTGATAAACTCTCAAGTCCCTAGAACAATGCTTGGCACTGGGTTGGAGGTCTGCAATTACTGATTTAATCAATCAGTCTTTGCTTGAAGCTCACACATAACCTCCACAATGAACTGTTCTCAGCCCTTCCACCTAAGATATTTGAAAATTTTTTCAAATTAGTGTTTTCATCCTCTTTGGATAAACTCTGAGAAGTGGAATTGCTGGATCATATGGTAGATCTATTTTTAATTTTTTAGAAACCTCTGTAATGTTTTCCATAGTGGTTGCAACAATTTACATTTCCACCAACACTGTAAAAGCGTTCCCTTTCCTCCATATCCTTGCTAACACTTGCTATTTCTGCTCTTTTTGATTACAGCCATTCTTGACAGGAGTGAGGTAATAGTTATTGTGGTTTTGATTTGCTTTTTCATGACTACTGATGATTACTGATTACATCTTCATATGCTTGTTGACCATCTATATGTCATCTTTGGAAAAATGTCTGTTCAGGTCCTCTGACGATTTTTTAAATTAATTAATATATTTTAATTGGAGGGTAATTGACGACTTTAAAATCAAGTTTTTTGAGGTTTCACTGTTGAGTTGTGTGAATTCTTTATATATAAAGTAGTAATAATAGTAGTGCTCAGTAATGTCTGACTCTTTGTGACTCCATGGACTGCAACCAGGCTTCTCCATCTATGGCATTTTCCAGACAAGAACACTGGAGTGGGTTGCTGTTTCCTACTCCAGGGGATCTTCTCTACCCAGAGGTTGAGCCCATGTCTCCTTTATTGGCAGGTGGATCTTTATCACTGAGCCACCAGGAAAGCCCTCTTTATACATATAGATATAATATTAGCCCCATATTAGGTATATAATTTGAAGATATTTTCTCCCACTCATTAGGCTGCCTTTTCATTTTGTTGATGGTTTCTTTTACTGTGCAGAAGCTTTTTAGTTTGATGTAGTCCCAGTTACTTATTTCTATTTTCATTGCCAAATTAAAAAAAAAAATACACCAAGACCAGTGTCAAGGAACTTACTGCCTGTGTTTTCTTCAAGGAGTTTTATAGTTTTACTTTCTACATCCTAATATTTAATCCATTTAAAATTAATTATAGTATGTGGTGTAAGATATTGATCCAATTTCATTCTTTAGCATGTGGCTATCTAGTTTTCCCAACACCATTTATTGAAGAGTATGTGCTTTCCCCATTGCATATTCTTGACTCCTTTGTCATAAGTTATATATGAGTGGATTTTTTCTGGACACTCTATTTTTGTTGCATTGATCTATATATCTGTTTTATGCAAATATCATACTGTTTTGATTACTATAGCTTTGTAACATAGCTTGTAATCAGGGAGTGTGATGCCTCTAACTTTGTTCTTCTTTCTCAAAATTGCTTTGTCTGTTTGTGTTCTTTTGTGGTTACACACAAATTTCAGATTGTTTGTTCTGTTTCTGTGAAAATTTTCATAGGGATTGCATTGAATCTATAGATTGCTTTGTGTAGTATGGACATTTCAACAATATTAATTCTTCTAATCCATGAACACATAATATTTTTCCATTTATTTGCGTAGTATTTCTCTTATTAATGTCTTACAGTTTTCACTGTGTAATACTTTCACTTCTGTGGTTAAATGTATTCCTAGGTATTTTATTCTTTTTGATGCAATTGTAAATTAGATTATTTTCTTAATTTCTCTTTCTGATAGTTCATTACTAGTGTATACAAACAGATTTTTGCCTATTAATTTTATGTCTTGCAACTGTACTGAATGTATCTATTTGTTCTAATAGGGGTTTGGATGGAGTATTTAGGGTTTTCTATTAATATATATCATCTTATCTCATATGCAAACAGTGACAGTTTTGCTTCTTCCTTTCCAATCTGGATGCCTTGTATTTCTTTTTCTTGTCTAATTGCTATGGCTAGGACTTCAAATACTTTGTTGAATAAAAGTGGCAAGAGTGGGCATCCTTGTCTTACTCCTTATCTTAGAGGGAAAGTTTTTGCCGTTTCAGCATTGAGTAGGATGTTAGCTATGTGCTTGTCATATATGACTTTTATTATGCTGAGTTATGTTCCCTCTATACCCACTTTGTTGAGAGTTTTTAATCATAAACAGATGTTGAATTCTGTCAAATGCTTTTTCTGCATCTCTGGAGATGGTCATAGAATTTTTATCCATTATTTTGTTAATGTATCACATTGATTGATTTGTGGATGTTGAGCCATCCTTGCAACTCTGGAATAAATTCCACCTGATCGTGATGTGTGATCCTTTTAATGTAATGTTAAATTTAGCTTGCTAATATTTTGTTGAGAATTTTCACATATGTGTTTATCCCAAATATTTGCTTAATTTTCCTTTCTTATGGCACCCTTGTCTGGTTGTAGTATCAGGGTAACACTGACCTTGTAAAAGAGGTTTGAAAATGCTTCTTCCTTTTCTATTTTTTTGGAATTGTTTGATTAGAATTAGTATTAATTCTTCTTTGATTCTTTGGTAGAATTCATTAGTGAGGCTATGTGCCATGGACTTAATGTTTGTTAGGAAGTTCCTTAATTTTATTTTTGATTTTTATTAGTTTCTATTTTATCTTTTTTTTTTTTAATATCCTAAAATGACAACTTCCCTGCTGGCCAGTCATTTAAGGCTAAAAATAACTACTTATATTCATGGTACTTCCATGCCTATTATTATTATTATCTCATCCCAGAGGGATAGAGTGAAATTTTTTTTTACCTCCATTTGACATATGAGAAAAATGAGGTGTGAAAAAGGAAACTGGCTTGCCAAAAATCAATTATTAATAGCACACTGGCTATTAGAACCCAATTCTTTTGACCCTAAGTCCTGTACTCCCTCTGCTCAAACTTAATGCCCTTTGTGTGAGCTGTCTCACGGCTTTGCAGTTCCAGGGCATGCAGACAGGACAGCTCAGACAGCACTCAGACTGTTTCCTTGCCCCAGTCCCACAAGGACACTGAAACCCATACAGTGGTATGAATTCTTATTCTGATGCCACCTCAGCTCACTTTTCAAGGAAGAGAGCAGGCTGTGCTAAACTGCACTGTGCCCTGCAAAGTGAACAGAAACATCATGCAGAGATAAAATAGAAAGCAAAAATCTCGTTTTCTTGCTGCCTTAAGGTAGAGAAGAAAGCATCCTTGAAGCTCCTCCTTCCAAGAGTGGGTTCACGTCCAGAATATAAATGACAGCCTCCTTCCTGAGACGGTTCCTCCTCTCAAGGCAGGCACATCACAGGTTCAGTGAGTAAGACACGTGACTCAGGTTTCCATCCTGCAATCAGATATATTTTTAACTCAAGTTTTGTGCAGTTTGACTAACCCTAACTTTATTGGGTAATTACCTTATTCAGAATGCTGTTAACAGCACTGTCGATAAGAATGTCAGCTTGCTATGAAAGATGTGCTTGCTGACAGCAACACAAAGCAAAGCTGAGGCAGGTATTTCTTTCAACCTATTTATAAAATTTTATGAGTAAGTCATTTTCTCCCTTATGGGCTTTCCCTTCTAGTTTGCATGGGATCATAGCTGCTTGAATGTAAATGCAGCTGCCCAGTCCCCCTGTCACCCACACCAGCTGTCTCTGAGCCAGAAAGGGCCTCTGCGGGGGTGGGATTGGGGGGCTCTCACCCAACCAAAGACTGACAGGGCAGTGAGGGGCTGCTGGCTTGGTTTCACCCATCATCCCAGCGAGTTAGCCACAGATAGGTGGGGTGCCACTGGAGGAGAGCCAGGATGGACTCTGCCCTGAGCTGGAGGGTGGACATTCCAAGCTGGGTTATGGTCAGCCCTGATTCTCCATATTCGTGGTAGGGAAGTCACGGCCCCATCAGCATTGTCCACAAGGCTGTGATGATTAGTATGAGGCCATCAGGATTCTCCAGAGCAGAACAAAATTGCTCTCTAGTTAATTAAGTTGGAGAAATACCGTACATGCTTTACGCCCCTCTCAGAGAATCACAGAGCACAGCAACATCGAGAAGACTCTGAAAAGTGTCCCCTTTATTATAGGTTGTATTTTGTGTCTTGCCCCCACAACCATATTCACATGTTGAAGTCCTCACCCCCAGTACCTCAGAGTGTGAACTAATCCAGAAATAGGGTCCTTGTAGATATAATTGTTGAGATGAGGTCACACTGGAGTAGGGTGGGCCTCTAATCCAGTCCTTGTAAAGTAGGACATTTGGATACAGACCCCCACACAGGGAGAACACCTTGTAACCATGGAGGCAGAGAGCAGAATGATGCTTCTACCAGCCAAGGAAGGCTGAAGATGGCCAGCAAACCCCTGGAAGCCAGCAAGAGGCCTAAAGCAGATCCCCGCTCACAGCCTTGGAAGGAGCCAACACTGTGGACACCTTTCTTTGGACTGCTAGCCTCCAGAACTGTGAGACAAGACATTTCTGTTGTTTTAAGGAAGTGATACTTTGTGAAGGGAGCCCTAGCATACTAATACAGAAGGCAAGCAAACTTCCCCGCAGTCACATGGCTTAGTAGGTAACGGTAGAGCCAGGAAGAGAAGTCAGCCTCTTTGCCTCCAGACCAGGGCTGCATCCACACATAACTCTAAACATGCTCAGTGTCACTCCTCGGCTTCAGATCCCTTTTGGAATGTGACAAAGAACTAGAAATGGAAAGAAAGAATGGTGACAGAAAGAAAGGAAGAAAGCAATGCTGCTTCTTTCATCTTCTTACAGGACTCTCATTCATAAAAATTAAAATAATATTGGTAGTAGAAGCTGCACTTATTGAATTTGCTATGTGCAAGCCATGGTTCTAAGCACTTTACATCATTACCCAACCCCAACTTTGAGTTAGATACTGCCGTTGGCCCTATTGTACAAATAAAGGAATTAATGCAAAAGATTGTTAGATAACTTGTTCAGTGTCACTCAGCTAATAAGCAATGGAGTCAGAATTTGGTCCCAGTCAGTCAGTCTCCAGAGCCCAGTTCCAGCCACTTTGCTGTTCACTTCTGTACTTTTATTCAGATAGTGTAGAAAGAGTCTTTGCAATCTGAGGTCAAACCTTTTGCTTTTCCAGGGCTTAAACTTCAGTAAAGCCTCTAAGCAAATGCCCATCACTAGGCCCCAATGTTTTTCCAGAATGTGGGCTTTATTGACAAAGAATGCTTTGATCACTTATATTCTGGTCATTGAGATATGTTTTGTTTTATTCAAAAACTTTTGTACATTCAGTTCTTTCTGATCATGCTCTTTAATGGAGTTTTGCTCTGAGGATCTCTGTTTGCAGTACAAGGAGCACGCTGGATTAAAGACCTCATTCAGGAGGCAAAATATGTGAGTCTTAGCATTTTTATGCATTAGTACAGAACTGTACTGTAAAATTTCCATTTGCCCTGCCTCTTTGATGCAAATGCTGAGATGTCAGCACTGGTGTTACAGTTACAGTACATCACTGGGCTTTTCTGGGGCAGGTTCAATTTCAAGGGTCCTGCCGCATTGTTCATGCACATGTCAAAGGTTGGACCACACCAAAGCTCAAAAATAGGATAACCAAAACATGATGTTTTTTAGGCAATTAAATACAGCTACCAATTTTTTATAGGTTATTAACCTAGGATATCTCCAAGGAAACCTCAGCTCTACCCTTGTATCCAAATACCAACATTCTTTTGAACAATTTTTTTTTCATTTGCCTTCCAGGTGTGTGAGAATGAGGGACCGGTAGAGAAAAGTTACAAAGATTAAAGAAATCATTTGTAGGATTTAAAATACCCTTTCCTGCCAGACTGAAAAATGTGATTTAAAACCTCAAAGGTTTTTTGCTTGCCCTGAAGCAAACAGTCACTGTAATAATTTAACTGGAACCTTTTATTACTTTAGTCATTAACTTTAAAAATGCAAATCTTCTGAATGTAACCAACAACCAACAATCTTTTTTCTTGGCCAAAAGGCTTATTCTTCATGGTTTCTTCTTCTAGATTCTCTGAACTGTCTTTCCTATCTTTTTTTTTTCTCAGCTTACGAGAATATGAAAAAGTGCGTGTTTACATTTTTCTTAAATCTTGATTTTCCGTATGTACTCTAAAATGCATCTGATTTGTATCAGAATCTTAGAATGCATTGTTGAGAAGAAAAGAAGGAAAATATAATTCCAAAAATAGCCTCTGTCCATATTTTCTAGTGGGGGGTGAAGGTATAGACTGGTTAGTACCCAACTAAAGCCAAAGAGGTATATAAATCCAGGGGATACAGCTCTAAAGGCTTTCCTGAGAACATCAAGGCTTCATCATGGTGGGCATGATAGATACAAAGCACTAGAAGGGAAGTCATCTCTGTGTGTCCAGAGTCACACGGGCTACAGCTGTAACTCTGTGCCTATACTGATAAGAAAAGTGTATTTGGAAATATGACACTTTAGCCTATTGCCATGACTAAATGCCAAATAAAGCAAATTTTAAAAATTCATACTGCATATGCATGCTACCAAGCTACCTATGGGTCTCCCCACTCCTACTGGCAAGTCAGCCCTCTTTCCTCCCCTCCTCCCAAGCTCAGACAACCTGTGTCTGAAAGGCCCTGAAGTCTAGTTCAAGTACAGGAGCCCCCTGCCTGCTCCCTCTTTTTCTCAGGTCAGTGTAAACCAGTGGTTCTCACCTAGCAGTACACACCAAAACCACCTTCCAAGCCTTCTGCTCCACTGGGCCTCACCCTGAAGTTTCTGACTTGGAAGGTCTGAGGTGGGGCCAAGGATGTGCATTTCTGACAAGCTACGGGTCCTGGGTCCACACTTGGAGAATCTGTGGTCTTAATCCAACAAGAAATAACTTTTTTAACATCCCAAATATTTGTATTGACAGTTCAGTTCAGTCGCTCAGTCGTGTCAGACTCTTTGCCACCCCATGAATCGCAGCACGCCAGGCCTCCCTGTTCATCACCATCTCTCGGAGTTCACTCAGACCCACATCCAGTGATGCCATCCAGCCATCTCATCCTCAGTCGTCCCCTTCTCCTCCTGCCCCCAATCCCTCCCAGCATCAGAGTCTTTTCCAATGAGTCAACTCTTCACATGAGGTGGCCAAAGTACTAGAGTTTCAGCTTTAGCATCATTCCTTCCAAAGAAATCCCAGGGTTGATCTCCTTCAGAATGGACTGGTTGGATCTCCTTGCAGTCCAGGGGACTCTCAAGAGTCTTCTCCAACACCACAATTCAAAAGCATCCATTCTTCGGTGCTCAGCCTTCTTCACAGTCCAACTCTCACATCCATACATGACCACAGGAAAAACCATAGCCTTGACTAGATGGACCTTAGTCGGCAAAGTAATGTCTCTGCTTTTGAAAATGCTATCTAGGTTGGACATAACTTT
>SJYT01042405.1:59026-146639 GCA_006410635.1 Cephalophus harveyi
GTTTTTGTTGACTGTATAGAGCTTCTCCATCTTTGGCTGCATAGAATATAATCAATCTGATTTCGGTGTTGACCATCTGGTGATGTCCACGTGTAGAGTCTTCTCTTGTGTTGTTGGAAGAGGGTGTTTGCTATGACCAGTGCATTTTCTTGGCAAAACTCTATTAGTCTTTGCCCTGCTTCATTCCGCATTCCAAGGCCAAATTTGCCTGTTACTCCAGGTGTTTCTTGACTTCCTACTTTAGCATTCCAGTCCCCTATAATGAAAAGGACATCTTTTTTGGGTGTTAGTTCTAAAAGGTCTTGTAGGTCTTCATAAAACCGTTCAACTTCAGCTTCTTCAGCATTACTGGTTGGGGCATAGAGTTGGATAACTGTGATATTGAATGGTTTGCCTTGGAGACGAACAGAGATCATTCTGTCATTTTTGAGATTGCATCCAAGTACTGCATTTCGGACTCTTTTGTTGACCATGATGGCTACTCCATTTCTTCTGAGGGATTCCTGCCCGGAGTAGTAGATATAATGATCATCTGAGTATTGACAGTTAGATACTGCATTTTCATTGAGAATTTCCCTAGTGTTTGGTTTCTTATTTGACAGCATGTAGAACTATGAAGATCACATTGGATGGGTGGACTGCAAGACTGAAGGGCAACTAATCCCACATTGTAAAAATCTGTGACAGGTTTTTATAACAAAGGGAAGAAACATATCTACTTATGGATGAACACCCCTCACTCCTGATTCAGCTGCAAAAAGCTCCATTTGAGAAATAAAATGATGCTTAATTTAGTGAACTATGTCCTGAGACCACCTTGCTGAAAAAGAGCATTATGTTCCAGCATCATCCAGAGGACACTGTGCTGTCTGATTCTGGGTGCCATGACCTCTAGGAGTCTCAAGTTGTCTGGGCCAAAGGAAAGAGATGCAGAGAGTGAAATGTAGCCCTGCAGACTTCTGGTGTGAAAGTCTTAGGAGAAAGAAGCCACCTCCCTTGTTATTATTTTCTGCCTTGAGGGAGCAGTGTTCCATGTATGATTTTTAATGGACCTCTGCACATTTTTTGGTGGCTCAGTCAGTAAAGAATTAGCCTGTAGTGCAGTAGACCTGGGTTCAGTCCCTGAATCAGGGAGATCCCCTAGAGAAGAGAATGGCTACCCACTGCAGTGTTCTTCCCTGGGAAATACCGCGGACAGAGGAGCCTGGAGGGCTGCAGTCCACGGGTCACAAGAGTTGGACATGACTTTAGAGTCTAAACCATCACCTCTGAAGATTCTTTGATATGTTTGGAGATGACCGTAGGCTTGAACACTTGGTATTTTCCTTCCAGGGCCTCCTAGAAAACAGGATTTAAGGAGTTAGCAAGGAATGGTACTCAAATAAGCCCTGAAGTCCTTTAGCAGAATCCCTGTGTGGCCCATCAGTCCTGATTCTGTTGCTGCTGTGGTATCGAGTCAGTTCTGCAGGCTCAGGCTCTGAAGGGAATGAGGAGCCGCAAGGCTTTTCCTGAGGATACCTTCTAGTTGCTATGTTTGCAGTTTCTTATTGTCCTTTGCAGCTATTTATTCCCTTGCCTGGATCCAAATCCCCAAAGGCAACGTTCCCAGAAATCCCCAGCGCCTGATCACACCACTTGTCTTATTTAATTACTCTGCAGTACCTGAGGGGACCACTGCACCGTCCTCTATGGCTCACTGATAAGCGGCTCAGTGGCTGTAGATTAACCACTTGTTCTTTCTCCTTCCCTATCTGAACGACTGAGCTGGAGGCAAAGTTGGGACAGAAACAGGAGAAATCACTTCTCTTGAGAAATTCCTTCCCATGAAAAGAAGGGAAGACGGGGGTCCCTTGTAATTTAAATAAATCAATTCAGCAGCCTTTCTCCCCCTGATGCATGTTGGCCTGTGTAGGATTTGATGTCTAGAAAGAATCTGGCATGTGTTCTATCTGTTCTCCTTACCCAGGCAGTGCTTACCAAAGCTCCTTCCACAGCAACCTGGGTTTAGCTTCCTGGGATTAGAACACTGTCTTGGGGAAGGACTGAGAAGGAAGCAGACCAGGTTCCTATCCGGGTGGCAGAGCCAGAGGTGCTATGGCTGGAGAGATCCTAAGCCCACATACTTCTCACAATGTCCTTCATACATGCTTCAAACCAGAGTGACTGAGTTTAGATTTGCATAGTTGTGGGCTCTCTGGGGTCCCTCCTTGAGTCACCAGCAGCCCAACAGTACTATGAGCAGCTCATTCTCCCACAACTTTGTGCAGAGTTGGCAACCATACCCACCTCGGGCTTGAGTGCCTTGTGCAACCATTCCCTCTCTAAGCCAGAATCAGCTGACTATTGGAATTGCTGAGTCACACGAGTTAGGGATGTATGCTTGGTGTGGGGAGGGGGCAGGCAGGAGCACACCAACCACAGATTCACCACCTCACAAATTTATCCAAGAGGCACTCTGTGTATTCATGGGGAAGGAGCAATTATCCTCATTCCCAACTGGAATCAAAATCCTTCACTCTGCATTTGTCCATTCTCCCAGCTATGTGCTCCCTGCAGGAAGTCCCTGAACCCGCTAGCATCAGGACATTTCCTACACACACCTCCTCCTACTTTGGCCAACACACTCCCTCTGCCCCAGGCCCCTGTCCCCTCTCACCATTACCTGCCACTCCTCCCCTCTGGAGCTCCTGGACTGAGGCACCTGCAGTGCAGTGGCTGGGTGCCCCAGTTCGGGCACCAGACTGCCTTAGTGAGGTCAGTCTCCAAAATACGCCCTGTCACGTGCAGCCAGTGCTAAAGCATTTTGTGTCTCAGTGTCATCTTCTCTAAAATGGGGTTGATGATAACTGAGCTTCCACGGAGGGATGTCAAGAGGGTTCAATTCAATGGAATTATTTTATGTAGAATATAAATATTTGCCATAATGCCTGACTCAATAAATGTGAGCTGTTCTTCTTCAAAGGCCTATTCAAATGCCACTATGTCCTCTAGGAGCCCTCCTTCCCTCTTTTGTTCCCTATTCATGAGCCTTCTATAGCTATTTTCACACATACTATAATTACAGGCAGCTTCCTGTGGTAGAGCACAAAGTCTTCAGCCTGACTCCCTGGGTTCAAGATCTGGTTCTGCCGCTTATCAACTGTATGATCTCTGTGCCTTTATTTTTTTCTTCTGTAGAATGAATAATAATAGGTCTTAACTTCATAGGGTGGTTGTGATGATAAAGTAAGTTACACATGTAAAGCATCACCAGGGCCTAGTAAGTGCCACATAAGCAGAGCCTCTAATCAGTGTGGACTCACTTATCTGTCTCTCTCACTAAACTTGGAGCTACTTGAGGACAGGGAGATGCCTTATTGATTTTCTGTATCTTCTGTATCTAAAATATAGTTTAACAGCTTATAGTCTAGAACTCCTGATCACTAGTTTTCATTTCCTTCCTCCTTTCATTTCTCCTGGAACATGGATTCTACTCAAGCTCAATAGGCAAGTGCAGCAAATCTGACTTGACCACAGTTCATAGGCTTCTTATCAAAACAGTGTTTGATCTCTAAGAATCCATCCCTGCAGCACTAAAATCCCTAAGTGGAATTCTTTAAAGTAGTATAAATTTGTTGTTTTTATTTTTTTTCAGTTTTGAAAAAAATATAATGTGCTTTACACAGAAAATATTGAAGCCCTATAAAACACTATGAGAAAGATTTTCTAGTAAGCTATAATATTCAGGATAATTTAAACAAATTTAAAACTAAAATAGGGCCTGTTATTTGTTACTGTGGAATATAATACAAAATTTTTTTAAGGTTCTACAGAAGGACTTGGAAGAAAGAAATAATCTGGTAAATTAGTAGGTATTTACAGGTTATTGATTGTCAAATTCAATTTTATGCCATATAGTTCTCTCAAAAAATGTATGAAAAGCAGATAATTATATTCTAAATTATTTTTTCAAATATGCAGGGATGCTTAGTTACAAAATCACATCTGACTCTGCAACCCCATGGATCTGCAGCCCAGCAGGCTCCTCTGCCCATAGGATTTCCCTCTGGAGTGGGTTACCATTTCCTTCTCCGGGGAAATTTGTTGTTTTTAAAGTAATCTTTAATCTATTTCACAACTTATAATGTTGCCTATAAAAGAAGGAATTTTGCAGTTTTGCAGGATCCGGTGCCACTCCTCTTCCACAAATCTGTATAGGTGTGGCTTCATCCTTGAGCAAAGAGATCCCACCCCACACACTGGTGGCCGCTTCCTTCTCCTGAGCAAGTGCTCGTGCAGAAGTCTCCTTTTCCTTCATGGGAACCAGGACCCCCTGGATGGGAGAGAGCCATACCAGTGAAGGAAGACTGGGGAAGGAAGACACCAGAGTGTCCCAGGCAGGGGTCCCACTCCCACTGTCAGAAAGACCCTGGAACCACCATAATGCGAGGGACATCTGACTTTGCACACTGTCTTCCTTTTTTTCCCCTCTGATTAAAAACAAAGAAAAATTCCCTCAACTTCCTCCCTGAATCTTCCCCCACCTCCTTGCCTCAACCAAAGTCCTGCTCTGCCCTGAGAGCCCCATTCTGAAGCTCCTGCTCATCATCCCACAGCCTTTTAAGGACACTGCCTTCCTTGATTTCGAGTGCAGGTTCCAGGGCATATTCTGGCACCCCCCAGGTTAAAAAAAAAAGACACACAAAATAAAAAGACTTGAGATTTATGTCACCAAGCCACCTCTTTCCCAGTCCCTCATCACTGTAATTTACAGCCTCTCAGACCTGCATGCTTTCTGAGCATTTGAGCCCCGGTCCCCGCTTCCCCAGTCTTCCTTCACCTTCAAGCCCTGCCACCTTCAAAAAGAGCTTATCAGTGGTCATGCACACAAGTGTAGACTCAGTTCTTTGATTTCTTCTGCGTAATGCTCTTCAGTTCCTTGCCACTCCAGCCACCCACTCTAGATCCTGAACTCTGCCATTACCTCTGGCCTCCAGGAAAAAAAAAAAAAAAGAAAAAAAACCCAGATATCCATTCTCTGTCCTTCAAGCTGATCAAGACCTTGATCCCTCAGGCTTGCCTTATCTGTCATCACTTGCTTTCTGACCCTCACTTCAGTCCTTTCTTTGTCAACATCTTCAGTCCTTTGCCTCAAATCCTTGTCCTTGTATAAATCCACCAAGACTGCAACTGAGTCCTTTGTAATGTGTCACTGCTGACACCTCCCTCTCAGCGCTTCCTACAGTCTACACTCTACAGCTTTAATGTCCCCAAGCATGTCATGCCTTCTTTATCACCAAGCCTTTAGAATACTTCTACCCAGCACTCCCCTTGTTTCATCCACCCCCATGGGTGAGCACAAGTACACATGTGCACACACAGACACACACACACTCTTTCCATCTTCACCCTCCTTCATATCTTGACTTGAAGAAGTGATTCTTGGGACTTTCCTGGTGGTCCAGTGGTTAAGAATCTGCCTTCCAGTGCAGGGGGTACAGTTTGATCCTTGGTTGGGGAAGTAAGATCTTACAAGTTGTGGGGCAACTAAGCCTGTGTGCCTCAACTACTGAGCCCATGCACCACAAAAAGAGAGCTTGCCCACCACAACTAGAGAGAAGCCTGCACGCCGCAACAAAGAGTCTACATGCAACAACTATTAATAAGATCTGGTGCAGCTAATTTTTTTTTAAAAGTGATCCTCAAAATGTGGCCCCAGAGTAGGCAGCAACAGCATTAACTGGTAACTTGTTAGAAATGCGAATTCTCAGGCCCCACCCTAAGTGTACTGAATCAGAAATTCTAAAGATGGGGCCTAGAAATCTCTGTTTAACAATCGCCTCAGGTGATTCTAGTGTGCAGTAAAATCTGAGAAACACTGGTTTAGACAACACTTTGTCCAAGCAGCTTTCCCAAACATAACCCTCCACCTAACTCCTGACTCTCTCTTCCATGTGTTTCCACAGTCCCCTTGCTTCCTCCTGGCCACAAGGTAGTGTACTTGCCTCCTCACTTGCTAAGCCCCGGTGGGCTCTCTCTGAGCTCCCCCAGACAGGGACTGTATCTTGTTTACTGCTGTTTCATGATGCCTGCCATATTAGTAGCTCAATAAAAACTGGTGAAGCCAGAGTTCAAACATAAATGTGCACATTGATCTTCCAGAAAGATAGACTACAAGCACCAAAGAGAGTTAATGCACTGAGGAAATTGGTAATGAGCAGCTAGGATTAGGCTTCAAGTAAATGCTTTCATCCTTGCCTAATAGAAAGGAGACACTGAGTAGGTACAGTGCCTACAAAAGACTTTAATAAAACCCCAGAGAGGAAGGATACACACTGTTGAATCAACTTAAAATCCCGAAAACAGACTACCTGACTCTAGCCCTCCAATCAGATAAACCAAGCTCATCATCATCCTGCCTCTGTGTGGCCAGTTCCTCCATTGCTTGCATTTTAATGCACTGTGTTTACTGGAGTTTCTAAAATGCCTGAATCTTTGGAAATTTGACAGAAAAGAATCTGGGTCGTGCAACTGTGAAATCTAAATAAGGTATAATTAACATGTCCATCAACTTTCACAGAAGTGATGCTAGTTTGCAAACTATTCATTAATTTTGCACAATAACAGCAACTGGGTACAAGGCAGACACCAAGCTGGAGATGAGAGGCTCAGTGTAGTGCTAACCTGGAGTACTATTGGTGATACCTAGGAATGAACTGCTTCTATTTTCTGCATAGAAGGATGTGACTATTTAAAAACTTGGGGCCCACATTATCAGAGTGGCTGAAGATTACTGACTCTCAATCCTTTCCAGTGTAACTATGTGATTCACAAAATACTCCCCAAATTATGAAAAACTATTCATAAATCAACAAGAAATTTGAAAAAAAAAAAATGAGCCCTTCTTGTTAGAAATGTAACAACAAAATGGCTATATCTGAAAATCAGAGCAACCCGAAGTCAAGTCCCATGGCTTAACTAGCTGTATGGACTACTTATTGTTTCTGTATCTCCTGTAAAATATGGTAATAATACCTCTTTATAATGTTGTTTTTGGATTATGTGAGATAATACATATATTCTCCTCAACACACAGTTAATACATAAAATAGCTCTCTTTGCTATTCTTCCCAGTCAGTATTAGAGAGGGATATCAAAAACCGAGTAGACTATGGAAAACAGTATGGTGATTCTTCCAAAGATTACGACTAGAGCGACTGTATGATCCAGCCACCCTGCTGCTGGGTATATACCCAAGAGAACTGAAAGCAGAGACTCCAAGAGGTATTTGCTCACTTGTGTCTTAGCAGCATTATTCATAATAGCCAAGTGGAAGAAGCAACCCAAACATCCATCTACAGGTAAATGGATAAATAAAATATGGTATAGACATACAGTGGAATATTAGTCTTCTTTCAAAAAAAGAAAATCCTATCACATGCTATGACATGGATGTGCTTGGAGAACAGTATGCTAAGAAAATAAGCCACCCACAAAAAGATAAATACTGTACAATCCCATTTACATCAGGAATCTAAAGTAATCAAACTCACAGAAGCAGGAAGTATTAGAATGTTGGTTACCAGGAGCTGGGGGCTTCCCTGGTGGCTCAGATGTTAAAGAATCTGCCTGAAATGCAGGAGACCAGGGGTTCAATCCCTGGGTCGGGAAGATCCCCTGGAGAAGGGTATGGCAATCTACTCCAGTGCTCTTGCCTGAAGAATTCCATGGACGGGGGAACTACAGTGCATGCAGAGCGGGGGCTATAGTCCATGGGTCGCAAAGAGTCAGACACAACTGAACGACTAACACTTTTCGCTTACCAAGGGCTGTAGGAGAGGGAAATGGGTAACTTTAAATGGCATAGAGTTTCAGTTTTACAAGGTGAAAAAGTTCTGGAAATCCTTTGTACAGCAGTGTGAATATGCTTAATACATGAGCTGTACACTTAAAATAGTTTATATGATGGATTTTAGGATGTGTATTTTTTAAGTATGTTAAATTTTTTTAAACTTAAAAAGCAGACCTGATTACCTCCCTTTGTTCCAGCTAACACTGTGTGCTCCCGCCCTTGTCACCACTCCCCAGCTCCCTTCACCACCCCCTTTTCCTCTCCCACCTGCCCTCTGGTTGTTGAGGTTGTTCAGGACTCCGTCTTTGGCCATCCTCTCTGCTTGTCTCACACTCCCGGGATTTCAGCCACCCCTGTGACCTTACCAGATGCTGACATGATGATGACTATTCACTGCTCTTGCCCAAGAGGGCTTGGCGCTAAAGTAGGCACTTGATAAATTTGTTAAGTCAGTGAGCATCTAGAGCTCAAGCTCTACTCAGTGGACCCTGCCAGCTGACTGTCCCACTGGTCTGGCAAACCTAGCATATCCAGATTTTCATTTATTTAACCTCTCCTAGAACCCACTCCCGGAGAAGGCAATGGCACCCCACTCCAGTACTCTTGCCTGGAAAATCCCATGGACAGAGGAGCCTAGTGGGCTGCAGTCCATGGGATCGCTAAGAGTTGGACATGACTAAGCGACTTCACTTTCACTTTTCACTTTCTTGCACTGGAGAAGGAAATGGCAACCCACTCCAGTGTTCTTGCCTGGAAAATCCCAGGGATGGGGGAGCCTGGTGGGCTGCCATCTATGGGGTCGCACAGAGTCAGACACGACTGAAGTGACTTAGCAGCAGCAGCAGGTGGCACTAATGATAAAGAACCCGCCTGCCAGTGCAGGAGATGTGAGAGATGTGAGATCAGTCCCTGGGTCCGGAAGATTACCTGGAGGAGGGCATGGCAATCCACTCCAGTATTCTTACCTGGAGAATCCCATGGACAGAGGATCCTGGCAGGCTGCAGTCCACAGGGTTGCACAGTTGGACACAACAAAAGTGACTGAGCATGCATGCAAGGAAATAAAGAAGCTCCTTGTCATCTTGCTTAATATTGTCCATATTTTCCCAACCTTCTTTCACACTGATATCCAAACCCTGTTAATCTGAAACTAGAGATGTCTTGAGAATCTGACTGCTGCTTTCCTTCCCCAGAGCCACATCATCTCTCAAGTGGACGATGGCAGTAACTTCTTCCTTGTCTCCATTTGCTCCTCCAAGAAGTTCCTTCCATGCAATAGTGCCAAACTTTTCTTTCTGAAGGGCATATCATTATGTTGCAAGGTTGCTTAGGCTTTAACCCTGTGAGCACATCCACAGACTCCTATCACCTACGGAGTTATTCCACAAACATTGGTTGGGCCAGTAGCGCACCTGTGTTCTGGCCCCCCACCTGCTCTGTCAGTTTCTCCTCCCTGACCCCAGATCCCCCATACTGCAGACACACTTCCCCTCACCCACCAGGCCCATCTCTAACTCCAGGTCTGCGTCCCTCTGTGTGAACAAACTCTCCCCCATCCCCAACTTCTCTTCATGGAAACAACTCATGCCTCATGGATATTGGGTAAACACTTACAAAGGAGCAAGATGGATGAGGTATAAACAGTTTCACTGTGAAAAACTCCCCCCCTGAGCACAGTAGTCCAGTCAGCTTAGCTACTGACTACAGACTGAAATGTTTATACAAAGTTCACATACTCACAAGGAAAGATGTAGGAGCAGGGACTGGCTTGCAATATTTAGAATTAAAATAATCAGTATTATCAACATCAAAGTAGTATAGTGGTTAGGAGCCAAACTTTATTCTCCACGGCTGAATTTGGGCTCTTCCCTGGTGGCTCAGATGGTAAAGCGTCTGCCTACAATGTGGGAGACCTGCGTTTGATCCCTGGGTTGGGAAGATCTCCTGGAGAAGGAAATGGCAACCCACTCCAGTACTCTTGCCTGGAAAATCCTATGGAAAGAAGAGCCTGGTAGGCTACCGTCCATGGGGTCGCAAAGAGTCAGACACGACTGAGCGACTAACATAGGTAGATTGCTATTTGCTCAGTCTCCTCATCTGCCAAATAAGATTAAAAATAATACCTGCCTCATAGAGCTGTCAAAGTTTGAACGAGATGATATATAAAGTGATTAGCCCGATACGAGACGTATGTAAGGCCTAATGAATGGCCGCTACTGTTGTCATAGAATGAGCTTTCTCATTCTGCTACTTTAGCATGTGTTCTCACTAACAGACCTCATTAACACCTTGAGTACTATTACTTCCTTGTAGGTAGGGGAGTAAGAGGGCTTGAAATAGTAGGTGCCATGCTAAATAACATGGTAAGATGAAGGTTCATGACCCTGGGGAAGACGTGTATGTGTGTGTGTAAGCAGGAGCGTGTACACTGTATGAAACTTGAACAGATTTATATACCTAATAACATTGTTATGTATGGTTATTGCAGTTCATTCTGCTCATTTTTTCTGGTTACACAATTAAGTTTAATCACCCAGATCATATGAATGCATTTGTACTATTAGAAAAATAACTCTTAAAGAAACAATGTAATATATTCTAAAAGCCCAGTATTGTTCAGAACCAAGATAGTTCTAGAAAATTCTCTTATTGCACCCTTTATATTTCTTGGCCTTACTGCAATGTATGATTATTCAGGTAGATCTTTGCTATTACAAGCCACCTAACATTTATGCTTTGTTTTGTTGTAAATGTTTTAATTGCTGGGCACTGTGGCACATACTCTTCCACTTCTTCTTAAAAGGGGCTTGTTCTCACAGTTGTGTGGAGAACCACTCAGAAACCCTCAGCTTCATGACTGAAGCCTCGCTATTCATCTTATGCTCTCTGCCCTTCAAGTATAGGAAAGTGAAAGTGTTAGTTGTGCCCCCATGAACTGTAGCCCTGCCAGCCTCCTCTGTGCATGGAATTCTCCAGGCATGAATACTGGAGTGGATTGCCATGCCCTTCTCCAGGGGATCTTCCTGACCCTAGGATCGAACTCACATCTCCTGCTTTGGCAGGCAGATTCTTTACTGTCTGAGCCACCAGGGAAGCCCCTTCAAGTACAGGAGAGTCTTGTAATTCCTTTCAGTATAATTTGGGTGACTTGTTGAAACACAGCAGCTGTGAAGCCAAAAATTAATGTTAGCACATTCCCAGGGTAGTCACATGTCCTAAAACAATAGAAAGAATGAGAACAATAGATTTGGAATGGTTATCTACCTTGCATTCTTTTCACTGAATTTTTAAAACCTGGGCAGTGCAACCTATCCCTAGTGAGGCTTTTGTACTGATAAATTGTGTACAGTACCATAGCGGGAGTAGAAACCATTTCTTTCTGATCACACATAGGAAATTTAACTCCTTGATGAAGAACCTTCCCAGCAGTTTCCCTGGTTCTGTTCTTATAATCTCTGACGCACGATGTAGGTCAACTAGTTTATAGTTTAAAACGCAGAGCAGAATCACCTACAGCTTATTAGGGACCTCAGCATATGAGTATCCAGAGATATGAACAAACTATTCAAGACTGTTCTCCACAAGGCATCATAGGTGCTCCATCAGCTGCAGCCTCTCAGACTGACTCCTCCGTTAACATTGCTCATTCTCTTCACACACCATTTCACACTTTATCTTTTCAATCTACTGTAGGGCTTTATCCAATGGGACTATAAAACCTTTTCCTGTTACTTTGCTCTCACACTGTTGAGAAAGCACATAGTACTCTATTTTATGCTTAAATTATGTATGTGAGAAGATAAACTGAGCCTGGAGTTCCAAGTCTAATGCTTTCTCACTGACTAAGGCCAGCTGGTACCGTGACCTTCTTGCTTTTCTACTGAGGCTAAGGCTGTCTTCTCCCTGCCTTCTTCAGGTGAATGCTGTGAGAATTGCTGAAGCCCAAGAGAAAGATACTGTGTCAACAGTGTATGGAGATGTGGCCATTCATGGGCAAGGAGGCGTTTTCCCGAGGTGTTTGTGAAAGAAGCGTCCAAATTGTACTGCCCACCTCCTCTGACTTTCTCTTCACCTTTACCAGGCTCTCTCTCATTCTTGGGCAAGACTACTTGCTTGGGAATTGTGGTGAAAGTCAGCAGCAGAACAAAAATTATAGCCAGAGTTACCCTGGAAAACTTTAGGAAAGCACTGTATCTCTCAATCCAGCACATCCAACTCTGCTTTCTGCTGGTATGGAAAGCAATTGCTGCCTGTTGGTTGAATGCCATTCTTGTATTTATAGACTATGCTTTAAAAAAAATCTTTAAACTCCAAAATATACAATAGACCAAGATGCTCCCAGTATGAAAAGCACAGGGGAACTGAGAGGGACAAAGCAAAGACTGGGATTCACAGCCCATCACATGCTCATGACAGCTTCCCTTCCAGAACTCCTCTGGAAGTCAGTAACCACCCTGAGCCATTTAATTCTGCCTACCTCACCCCCAACTCCCTGTCGCTGTGTCTCCCTGTCTGTCTGTCTCTGCCTGTCTGTCTGTCTCTTTCTCTCTCTCTCAACACACACACACACGTATACTTTCTCACACTACAATTGATAAGCACATGGTGTTCTTAGTGAATACATGGACAGAACTTAGCACAGTCCTAAGAACAGAGGTCAGGGAATAAGTGAATTTTAAGGATAGTAAACTCCCAGATAAAAGAGGATAGCTAAGGGACTATCTTTATATGAATTGGGTTTCCGGGCTTTCCCATGTTTCAACCAGCCTTCAACTATCTGTGTAGGAAGCCACCGTGAAGGAAATAAAATGAATATAAAAGCATAGATTCTGGTGGTGTTGGAGAAGACTTGAGAATCCCTCGGACTGCAAGGAGATCCAGCCAGTCCATCCTAAAGGAGATCAGTCCTGGGTGTTCATTGGAAGGACTGATGTTGAAGCTGAAACTCCAGTATTTTGGCCACCTGATACAAAGAGCTGACTCATTTGAAAAGACCCTGATGCTGGGAAAGATTGAGGGCAGGAGAAGAAGGGGATGACAGAGATGGTTAGATGGCATTACCGACTCAATGTACATGAGTTTGGGTAAACTCTGGGAGTTGGTGATGGACAGGGAGGCCTGGTGTGCTGCAATTAATGGAGTCACAAAGAGTCAGACACAACTGAGTGACTGAACTAATAAATTCTGGCTTCCTGTCCCACTGCCCAGCCTACTAGGAGTAAAAAGCTTTGACTCCTATTTTCAAGCATCAATTACTCTTTTCCCACTGTTTCCTACTAAATCCATATGTATCTTAAAATGGGTTTGGACAATTCAAATCATTGAGTAGTTAAAAAAAACAGAAAAATTACCTAATGTAGCCATGTATTCATAAACTATGATTTTCCTTAAAGTATTAGTCTTCAACATTGACTATTACCAGCCCTGGGTTCAGGTGGCTGTGGCTGACTTAGATATTTTTTGAGAGAATTCCCCTCCATACACATCTCATTGGAGGAGTGAAGCCTTGACAAGACTCTTGTCAACTTTCTGACTGATTGTAGGCCCTAACTGTTTCTAGGAGCTCTTTTTTTCTCTGTTAAATAATGAAAGCATGGAATTTACATTATATACTGTAGACTTTGCCATCCAGGCAAGTATGTCTCTGGGTTTCTGAATTTCCTGATTTATCCTGCTAGGTTGTTTTATTCACAACTGCCTTTTAAGACAAGAAGGCTGGTGATGGCACTTTGCTGAGTAGCATAAACCAGATGGACTTTGTGTGTTCACCAGGGCTCTGTGCTCCAGCCTGGCTCCCTGACTGCTTCCAAATGCAATTCCAGTGTTGAAATTTAGCCTGAAGCTTTAAATGATTTGAGTCCTTGTAGCCTGACCTATTTTCTTTGGAAGAGACCCTTTTGCTGGGAAATATTGAAGGCAGAAGGAGAAGGGGGAAGCAGAGGTTAAGATGGTTAGATAGCATCACTGGCTCAACGGACATGAAATAGAGCAAACTCTTCAGTGAGGTAGTGGAGCAGAGGAACCTGGGATGCTGCAGTCCATGGGGTCACAAAGAGTCGGACACAACTTAGTGACTGAACAACAAAAATCTGACCTATTCACCACCCCAAGGCAGCTCTCCCCACAAATTCCAAAATCTCTTTGTACACAACTTAAAATCAAGATGCTCCTCAAGTTGACCTTTTGCTCTCTGGGTCCAAATGACACATTCGCTGGTCTCCCCACAAGCACTGCTTCTCTACAGTGCCTGATTCCTATAGATCCTGCCTCCTATCTGAAAACCTTCCAGCATTGCCTAGCCATATATATGTCTCCTTTCTGGAATTTGCTTGCTTTTTTGATACCATCCAGTTTTGCAGTGTCTTGTTCATCCCTTATTTCAGGATCACTCTCCCCAACTAGATTGTAAACCATGTGTGGGCAGCCTCACATCCTCTTTTCCTTTTGAAGCTCATGGTTCAGGCTATAGTAATCTGAGTAATTCTTTGATTATGTTAGGATACCGAGCCCATCTTCTAGAATTCACCCTTCTGAAATATGTTGAACAAGACATTCCAGTGCATTGCAATTCATATCTGACTGACTGCTAAGTGACAAGATTCCTAATTATTTGTGACTTTGGACAAGTCACATAATCTTTTTGAGCCTCATTGTCCTTGTATACAAAATTAATATATTGCATACCTTTCTAGCTCCAAAATTCAAATAAGGATCAAAAAAGAATAAGGAAAGCAATTTATATCAATGAAACACGTACATTTAAGTATCAAGTTATTGGCTTTTCTATGCATTGTTGACATGAAAGTGTGGATAGAGCATCTTGAACTTTCTAGATCTTCCACAACTCTAAGGCTTTACCACTGATTTTCTGATTGATAGTCTGTTGTTTTTGCCATAACCTGCTCCCTTTTTTTTTAATGCTTCATGTTGGTGTAACTGGAACTGTCCTTCTGAGCTGTTTCCTCTTGAGTAACCAAGTTATCACCATCGTGATCTGATCTGAAAAAGGGGGAGGGTGTCATTGGCTTAGCCTTCCTTGGCATCAGAGAAACTTTCTCATTGCTCAAAACGAACACAAAGAAGTACAAAGGAAATTTCAAAAGGCTGGGCACTGAGCCTTTGGGCAATTTTTCTATTGACAGGGCTATTTCTGGCATAATTAAAAAAGATTCAATTAATCATGGAGTTAAATAGAGAGAAAGACTTTCTGGCAGCCTTACATCACAGACTTCTTGATATTTTTAGCTTCCAGCCGTGTGATCCCTACAATTCAAGGGTCTTCCCACCTGCCTGCATCTTTGGTGGCATGGCTGGAACTCCTGGTTGTCTTGCCATCCTTGGGGACCACAGCTTCTTTGGGCTACTGCCACTTCTGCCAATCAAAGATGGAGGTAGTTTCTAACTTTCAGGCAAGGGATATATTTCATGCCTGATTAGAAATAATATTCTCTCAGGAGTGCAGAGCATTGGTATTCTTGGTTTCCAAGGCAGCTATGTCTGATTCACCTGGCCTGTCAGACTAGGACAATCTTTATCTGACAGTTAGCTTTTACAAGTCTTCAGTAGTAGCTACAGGATGATTTCAGGTTTTTCTTCCTTGAGATACTATGCTCTCAGGAACCTAAGAGTTTCTTTGAGAGAGCTCACCTACTCCCAGTCTCCCAATGGATTGTAGAAAGGTACTGGATCTTTAAGAAGTTCAAAATAGCAAAGTTTCCATACTGCTGATGGAATGAAAACATCACATTCCCATTCAAAGTCAAGGATAGAGTATTTCCCCATCTGTATCATTCTTGCCCTCTTTCCCACTTCCCTTTTCCCTCTTCCTTCACCCCACAAAAGCAAGAGGGCCTACAACCATCCAGTGGATAGGGAGACATCTTAGGAAGGAGAATGGTTAGAAGTGTATGCCTTTAGTCCCCTTATTAGCTGAAGACTTGTAGCCTATAATTTTTTTTTAACCTGAGGGAAGAACTATCTATGGCTAGCTTCTTCCCTAGAAACCATAACATCTCTCTTCCCCATTTGAAATCAAAAACTACTAGAATTCTCTGTGAGTCCAAACTCTATTACAGATGAGTTAATCACTTCTGTCACGGCTACTTACTTCAGTCCACTTTTACATGGTACAATCCATGACTAAATAGCTTGTTCACTATTGGCTCTTTCAGAGTTCTTCAGGACTCAAATGGCATAAGAATCCTACTGCCTATGGGGAAGAAGACCCAGGCTGCATAAAAAGCTCTCTGAAGAGCAAACCCAAGCACTTTGATCCTGTACCTTGTTTCTACTACTGTAACTTGATCTCCTTCATTTACTAGACAAGGAGGATCTATTCTCTTTCTCCCTATATTCAGGGAGAATTTCTCCCTATATTCTCTCTCTATATTCAGTAACTTGTAGAGCAGAAAAAATAAGATGATCCACGGATAAGCTGAAAAGTTTGAACAGCTAATAGACTGAATCTTTAGCCACTTACATTTCCCATACATAAAAAAACTGTTTTGGAAATCACCAGTCTATGTTCGATACAGGATACAGGATGCTTGGGGCTGGTGCACGGGGATGATCCAGAGAGATGATATGGGGTAGGAGGTGGGAGGGGGCTTCAGGATTGGGAACTCATGTACACCCGTGGCTGATTCATGTCAATGTATAGCAAAACCAATACAGTATTGTAAAGCAAAATAAAGTAAAAATAAAGTTTTTTTAAAAAAATCAAAATTAAAAAAGTTTTGACTATGAAAAAAGGGCTGTGTGACCAAAGATTTAAGTCCCATGAATATTTTGTGAGTTGACCATTAGTCTGTCTCAGACCCTGCTATTTGCTCGCATTTATAAGTTGCAGTCAGCTGTACAATGGTATGGTAAATGAAGCATGTAGATTTTCATTACCTCCTGGATAAAGGGGAGAGAACAGAGGAAGGATGATAAATGTCTGTCATAGAAACTAAGTGTTTAAATCAAAATGAAAACAAACAAAAAGACTAACATTGCATTGTAGGAAATGAGACAGAAAGTTGGCTGTTTATTGTGAAGAAATTCAAAATGTACTCAAGTGATATTTCTGTCCCTGGATCTACTAAGATCAGCAATGAAAAAGCAATATTGTTAACGAGAGTAATATGTCAGGGTGAAACTCAATAGCAGCCACAAAAAGGTAATAAATTTTTCTAAAGAATGATTAGAACCTAACACTTACAGAATTATACCTGTCATCAGAGTGGCCAGGAAGGAAAGAGGTGGCCCTGCACTCCACAGCTGATTGAGCACGAGCTGCTTTGGGCTTGGCCTGTTTTTTTGTTTTGTTTTGATTAGCAACTTGGCCCCAGTAAAGTGGCATTTTCCCTAACTGTGAAAGATTACACCACTGCCAACTAGAATATGATGGACATTTGACCTCAGAATAAAGTTGGACTCTCCTTCCAGCATCATTTTCCAAAGTGCTAAAGTTTTATGTTATCTCCTTTAGAAGGTATCTCTCTTCCAAAGAAACTCTGGTAGTGGTAGAAGGAGCACTGAGTTAAAGGCTTTGGGATCTGTTAATATAAAGTCTGATACAGACAAAATTAGTCTAGGGTGTTAGAAGTCAAGATGAGGTCATCTTTGGGAGGCACAGTATTGTTGGGAAGGGAGTACAGATGTATGGATTCTGTTTCTTGAACTGGGTGCCATCTGGCTAGGTGTTCCCGCTTTGTGAATGCATACTTTTCTACATATACTACAGAGTACAGTACACATTAGACTTTATTTTTAATTTTTATTTTTACTTTATTTTACTTTACAGTACTGTATTGGTTTTGCCATACATTGACCTGAATCCGCCACGGGTGTACATGAGTTCAGTTTTTTTAAAAAAATCAAAATTAAAAAAGTTTTGACTATGAAAAAAGGGCTGTGTGACCAAAGATTTAAGTCCCATGAATATTTTGTGAGTTGACCATTAGTCTGTCTCAGACCCTGCTATTTGCTCGCATTTATAAGTTGCAGTCAGCTGTACAATGGTATGGTAAATGAAGCATGTAGATTTTCATTACCTCCTGGATAAAGGGGAGAGAACAGAGGAAGGATGATAAATGTCTGTCATAGAAACTAAGTGTTTAAATCAAAATGAAAACAAACAAAAAGACTAACATTGCATTGTAGGAAATGAGACAGAAAGTTGGCTGTTTATTGTGAAGAAATTCAAAATGTACTCAAGTGATATTTCTGTCCCTGGATCTACTAAGATCAGCAATGAAAAAGCAATATTGTTAACGAGAGTAATATGTCAGGGTGAAACTCAATAGCAGCCACAAAAAGGTAATAAATTTTTCTAAAGAATGATTAGAACCTAACACTTACAGAATTATACCTGTCATCAGAGTGGCCAGGAAGGAAAGAGGTGGCCCTGCACTCCACAGCTGATTGAGCACGAGCTGCTTTGGGCTTGGCCTGTTTTTTTGTTTTGTTTTGATTAGCAACTTGGCCCCAGTAAAGTGGCATTTTCCCTAACTGTGAAAGATTACACCACTGCCAACTAGAATATGATGGACATTTGACCTCAGAATAAAGTTGGACTCTCCTTCCAGCATCATTTTCCAAAGTGCTAAAGTTTTATGTTATCTCCTTTAGAAGGTATCTCTCTTCCAAAGAAACTCTGGTAGTGGTAGAAGGAGCACTGAGTTAAAGGCTTTGGGATCTGTTAATATAAAGTCTGATACAGACAAAATTAGTCTAGGGTGTTAGAAGTCAAGATGAGGTCATCTTTGGGAGGCACAGTATTGTTGGGAAGGGAGTACAGATGTATGGATTCTGTTTCTTGAACTGGGTGCCATCTGGCTAGGTGTTCCCGCTTTGTGAATGCATACTTTTCTACATATACTACAGAGTACAGTACACATTAGACTTTATTTTTAATTTTTATTTTTACTTTATTTTACTTTACAGTACTGTATTGGTTTTGCCATACATTGACCTGAATCCGCCACGGGTGTACATGAGTTCCCAATCCTGAAACCCCCTCCCACCTCCCACCCCATATCATGTCTCTGGATCATCCCCGTGCACCAGCCCCAAGCATCCTGTATTCTGTATCAAACATAGACTGGCGATTCGTTTCTTACATGATAGTATACATGTTTCAATGCCATTCTCCCAAATCATCCCACCCTCTCCCTCTCCCTCAGAGTCCAAAAGTCTATTCTATACATCTGTGTCTCTTTTGCTGTCTCGCATACAGGGTTATCATTACCATCTTTCTAAATTCCATATATATGTATTAGTATACTGTATTGGTGTTTTTCTTTCTGGCTTACTTCACTCTGTATAATCGGCTCCAGTTTAATAAGACATTTACATTAAGAAACCTTCGCATTCTCTTGCCAAATTTTCTCTAAATAACCAACAGATTTGGGGGAGGTCACTTGAGCCCCAGTTTCTTGTGCAAAATGAGAAAAAGTGTACCAAATGATCCCAATGCTGAAGCTTCTCAGGCCATTATCCTTGGCACATGATGAATGCAGAGCATTCACTTTCCTGCTATTAGTGACTTGAATAATAATCAGAACACGGGCAAAGTTGCCACAGGGTCTCCCAGAAGAGGGAATAAACTGAAGGCTGTGTAAATTTTCTGCGTGGGGAGTGATGTAGAATAATAATTGGAACTACGGGGCTCGCGTTGATAGCAAAGATGGAGAATTCAGGTGGCTGTAAGCGTAGGCCCCTGCTTTTAATAGCAGATATTCATCCCACAACTAGTGATGTTGTGATCATGTTACATCCGAGAACCAATGTTTCTCTAATAGTTTCTTCTCAAAAGTAGCTGTTGGAAAATGTGATTCTGTTAAAATATATTATAGGAACTTCCAACCAATCCTCCAGTTTGCTGTTTCAAGCACTTTCTTTCCTTTCTTATTCAGTATAAAGTGAGCTTGTAGGTGACCTGTGACTGTCAGCTAGGGAAAATTGGTAGTCTCTGTCATCAGTGAGAAGTTGCCAATCACCTCACAATGGATGGGGAAAGCCCAGGGATTGGGCTGGAAGGTCTTTGCTGTATTGACAGAAGAAAAGACTGCAACCTCCCTTTGATAAGAAAATGAGCTATGCCTAACTCCCTGTGGGCTTTTCCTACAACTTGAGTCTCTTGGAAGGCAAAACATGTTTAGTAGAGTGCCAAAAGGAAAAATAAATGATTTTGATAATCCAATGTACAATCAAACGAATTAGCACCTGGGTGCACAGGGAAACTCTTAAAAATCTTATGATCCTTTTCTCAAGTCTCTAAAGTCCCCTAGAGATAGGTCACCTGATTCTGTTAAGCCACCTGCCTGTCCTCCTGAAAACCATTCTGGGAAACCAGGCCAGACATGCTCGCTGATGGCCATCCCTCTTCTGAGTCCCAAGAATAATCCTTTGGTACAAACATAGAAGTGTATTATTTCATCCTCCAGCAAACGTGAAGGGAAACAATGAAATGAAGGAAATGCAAATCATGAGCTGCCACATAAGATTCTAATTACCATAATTTGACCCATCCTCCTTTCCACTACCGGAAAGTCAGCCTTCTGGATGAGACGAAGCCAAGAGGGCTAGATAACAGCCTTCTGTTCTCTCTCCCTGTCCTTCGTCTCCTTTCTTTCTTCCTCTCTTTCTTAAATGATGTTCATTAAGACAATGGTTCTTCTGACAGTTTGTAAGCCTCAACTGTATTAGTGAAAGCCTTGTGTGACTCAATAAAATGAGCTAAAGAAAAGGAATAGGGAGAAAAAAGCAGACACATGCTGTCTCTTTATTCCCCAAAGCAACTGTCAGTCTCTGAGTATTTTCCTAGAATCTGCCAGAGATCTCTTTGGAATCATTCCTGTTAGATACAAGGACAGTAAATATAAGAGGTCCAGGTCTTTCATGGTATGGTTTTGGGAAGTATTAATAATTCAGAAAAGGACCAATTCAGGCCCCATATGTCCAGTCACACCAGGCCCTCCACTCTGACAGCTCCTAGAATATTTCTGTTTCTTAGATCACTCACAGCTTTCCTCATCCCTGACTTCTCCAAAACTACTTGAGGCAAGTTATCTTGGCACAGCTTCTTATGGTGGTAAATGAGCCAGGCTGGGAGACATACAAGATGTGTTAACTTTAGTCCTATTAGAATTCTCCTAAAATATTCTCATTAAAACCTGAACCTTTAAGGCACATCCCTGCTCACTGAGTGCTGGGGCTTCTGCCTTTTGCTGTGACAAGTGCCACAGGAATGGGCTCTGCCATCACCCTTCAGCCCATGTATGAGATGTGATGGGATGCTTCAGTGGCAGCTTTAAATCAGATGGCTGAGGCCTTGGGAGCGCAACCCCAATTTAGGACTCAAACAAGTCATTAAATCACAAAGCTGGCAGCTCTTTGATAGTATGTGCTGCTGATGGAGTAGGGGTACTGCTCCACTGAGCTTTTGTATTGGACAGCAGTTGACCAGGTAGGCTGTTTTAGTTTCAACCACTGTGCAGGTAAAATACGATTTAACAATATGAAGGACATGTTTTCAAGAAGCAAAAATGTCCTCGAGAAGCTGGTGTCCTTCTTAGCACTGGTGTGGGGGGCTGCTAATCAAGGGAGACCAGAAACAGTCCACATAGTTAGTGGCAGAAAGTAAAATATCAGCAGGCTACATATGAAGGTCATGAAGTTGAAAGCAAGGGGAGGAATCCATAAGATATTAGGAATTTAAGGCAAATTTATATTCTATATCTGAGTGAACTGTGACAAGAGAGAAAGGCAGCCAGTAGGGTATGAATAAGAAGGCCAGGTTGGAATCAAGGGCTACAGATCAAGCAGGAAGGATATGATAGGAGACCTGGCTAAGCAGATGTATCTGTTTGGATGTTGCAGTCCACTCCAGTATTCTTGCCTGGAGAATCCCATGGATGGATAAGCCTAGTAGGTTACAGTCCATGGGGTCGCAAGAGTCGGACACAACTGAGCGACTTCACCACCAACAGAAAATTCAAGTCAAAGTGGCTTTAACAAAAAGGGCATATCTTGGATAAGATAACTAGAAGTCCAAAGGTAGGATAGGCTTTAGGTTTGGCTGACCCAGAGGCCTTACTTCATCAGGGCCCCAGGTATTTTCTGTCTCTCTGTTCTACCATCCTCAGTGTCAACTCCATCCTGAGACTGGTTCTCCTCTTGGTCACAGAATGGCTGCAAGTTGCATTTGGGCTCTCATGCTTTCTCTTTCATATCCAGGGAGAACAAGGGAGTCATTCCTAGAAGCTGTCCCAGAAAAATGAGAAGAAACTTTCCCCAAAGGCCCTACAACCTCTCACTCCATCTCACTGGCCTGAATTATGTTTCACGTTCCTTCCTGAACTATTACAACCAGGTTGAGATTATTCCAATTCACTTAAATACATCAAGGTTAATTCCTGGAATAGGAAATAGGGTCAGATTTGCCTAACTCCTTGGGCAGCCTGGGAGAGAGAGATAACTCATCAAAATCAGCATTCTCCTAGGACAGAGACAGTGAATGCATATTGTGTAAGTGACTATATAATTATTAATGCTGTCCACCAAATGTTTCTGGCTTCCCACCTTCCTGGCACATGATGAGATTGTACTTTCTGCTTCCTAGAGATTGAGTGAGGTCATGACACTGTTGTAGTCAGTGAGTAGCAAGTATTGTCCAGACCAGACATTTTTAACAGACAATGTGATGCCTCAAGACCTAGCTTCAGTTCTGCTTGTGAGATAAATGAATGCTCAAAATTGTGGCTGCTGATTTGGTCCATGTCTCTGAATAAAGAGGCATAGAGCAGAGCCCCCAGCCAACTCATGTGAAGATGAACAGAAATAAACTTTGTTGTTGAAACCCACTAAGATCTTTTTTTCTACTCCAACATATCTGTCCTTGATACCTCTCTAAACAACATCCATGGCAGCAGCTAGTATCAGCTCTTGGGGCCTTGTCCTAGGTACGGAGGCCAGGTGGGGTGGAATCAGTATCACATATCAGTTAGTATGAGCAGACCAGCTTGAACAAGTCTGTGCCAGAAAAACAAAACAAAACATTGTCCTGAGAATCCCCTTCTACAGGCAGAGCTGCCAGTTATGGTTCTTGTCCTCAAGGGAAATGAGAAAAAAGATTATTCCTAATTCATCTCTTTTAAATAATCTAATGATCTTAAGGGCATAAATTCATGCCTGGCATATAAGAAATAAAAAGAATTTACTTTCTGTTGTACGTTTTAATTAAAGAAGTTACACAAGAAATTTGGGGAAAAAAGGATTACCCAAATGAAGGAAATCTGAATTCATATAAATAGTTACTTAGGATCAGAAATGTATTCATAGAAAAAATAACCTGTGACATAGAAAAAAAAATTTTAAGTGTTACATTTATTAAAATAAGTTTTAGTTTTGAAATGCATTTGAAATATGTAAGTATCACTAATTGATATGTATATATTACTACACGTAGGCAGTGTTTATTGCTCTAATGTATAATCTACCAAACAAGTATAATTTTGGTACCATTTCATCATACAATTGGCTTTTTGTTGAAATGTGATTGACATAACACTATGAATTTAAGGTACACAGCATGTTGATTTGATATATTTATATATCACAATGTGATCATCACTGTAGTATTAGCTAACATCTATATTCCATCACTTAATGATCATTTCTTTTTGTGGTGAGAACAATTAAGATCTAATCTCTTAGCAACTTTGAAGTTTGTAATATGGTATTGTCTATGTATCAGATCTATAGGACTTATCCACTGGTTATAAGTTTATACCCTTAAAATGTCCCTAATTCCCCCAAACCCTGGTAATCATCATTCACTCTTAATTCTCTTATTTATAAAATGTCAGCATTTTTTAAAGTATGAACAAATAGGCATATAATATAGATTATCCTAGTACCAAAAAGGTAAGTGCTATAAAGTCTGTGGATATTTTCTGATTGTTGAAAGCTTCATTGTCAAATGAAAAATAAAACAGAAGAAAAGTCTCAAATTTTTAGTGATTAATAATTAAAATGCCTCTTCCATATATTCAAATATATTTTCTTAAAACTTTTAAAACCAACTCCTGTCTCTGCCACTGCTTTTTTTTCTGATTGACTCTGACCTGTATATATTGAAAATTTTTTTGAACTAATTCAAAATGAACTGGTTGGAATCATATGGAATTCCCTGAATCATATGGAATTCCCTGGCATATAATCTGAGAATGGTTTGGAGGATGATTTTTTTCCCCTTGAGAGTAATGTTTAAGACTCGGTGGTTTTCCCTCATATAGATAATTTATATTGCTGCATTCAAAAACACCCTGTCTGCTTGTTGAGAGCTTCCAAAACAGCATACCTGGATAGTTTTGATTAGGTCATAATCTTCAAAACATGGCATGATTTCAGTGACAAGGTGCTCATAGTTTAAATTTTTTGTCCCTATTCTAAAATGCAGTTAAAATTCTGTGCTTCAGAGCTATTTTTTACTATCATAATTTCAGAGGTGAAAATGGTCAGGCACATAAACGGTTATTGGGCTGTCTACTGGCTTGTGAAAAGGCACTGGCCTGGAAGCCAGAAGGCCTGGGCTCTGGGTTCTGGACCTGGCTGGCTGATGCCGCAGCCAGCAACGTCTAGGTGGGAGTAGAGTCTCAGACATGTGCTGGAAACACATACAGCATGTTCACATCCAGACAGCGGCACCAGCCTCACCTCAAGAAGAGATCCCCTTCCCTTAGACAAATGATCCTCGTGGGTCTGTCTGGTCAACATGAGATGCACAGCCCATGTCCCACCTAGTCCTCCCCTAATAGTTAGTCCAGGGAGAAAAGCTTCCCAAAGCTCCCAGACCCTGGCCTCCCACTTTTTTCATGAGACTGTAGGGAAGAATCAGATTCCTCAAGGACCACCCTTGGGCATTGACAATCCCAGCATCTACCCTTAGGAGCTAGCATCAGACAGTGGTAACAAAAGGGCCTACCGGGCAAGGGAGTCCCAGCATCTCTCCTAATGATTTCCATCACGCCCTTGCTTCCCACACACTCTGCCCTGAAGCACCTCATTTTCCTTTTGCTCTTACTTGATTGATGCCCTTCATAAGTTTGCCTTTCCCACAACTCACCCTGCAGGCGCTGCTCAGGCATAAACTTGGCTGTCGTGATCTCCAGGAGTTGTTTTCTGTCTTCTTTCCTGGAAATTGCGTTGGCAGCCTTCTACCTCCTGACCCACAACCAGTTGGTGCTGGAGTCTCTTGTTCTGCTCTTCCAGGTGACCTTCCTTTTTTGTAAGCTCAGGACACCAGGTCAAGGCTTTGTCCTTTGTTGCTATTTTATAAGTGAGCTGAAATTTTAAACAGTCACAAAGGCAGATCATGAAGAGGCTGCTGTCCCTAAACCAGTGATGTTCTAAGCCTAAGGCTGACAGTGCCTTCCCTTTGAGAATTTTGCTCAGTGATAATTGAGTTTACATCTCAGTTTGCCAGACATACTTCTCTCTTATTGAAAGGCAAAATGAACTTTGTATTGCTGCTTAAGTAGATTTTTGTGAGCTTTCCAAGAAGCATCAGGCTCTCTGGGGTCTGGACGGATGGATGAAGGGATGGATCTGTATGAATATATATGAATGTATGTATGTGTGAGATCTCAGGCTTCACTGACAAGCAGGATGGAGAACTCACCTCCTACCTATCCAACACTCCCTCCCAGGATCCTCCCAGCTTCTGTTTCTCAAACTTCTTCTCTTCCTTACACTCATCCACTCCTGTTATTTTGACTACTCATAATCAACCACTCTGACCACAACCACTGTTGAGCTCCAAATCCTGTTTCCAATGGCCAGTGCTGGGTGTCTTGAAATACCTTGTTGTTTAGTTGCTAAGTCAGGTCTAACTCTCTTGCAACACCGTGGACTGTAGCCCGCCAGGGACCTCTGTCCATGGGATTTCACAGGCAAGAATCCTGAAGTGGGTTGCCATTTTCTTCTCTAGGGGATCTTCACAACCCAGGGATCAAACCCATGTCTCCTGCATTGCAGGTGGACACTTTACCACTTAGCTACCAGGGAAGCCCCTTGAAATACCTTGTTGTTTTTGTTTAGTTGCTAAGTCATGTCCTACTCTTTGCAACCCCATGAACTGCAGCATGCTGGTCTTCCCTATCCTTCACTATCTCCCTGAGTTTGCTCAAACTCATAACCATTGAGTCAGTGATGCCTTTCAACCACTTCATCCTCTGTCACCCCCTTCTCCTGTTGCCCTCAATCTTTCCCAGCATCAGGATTTTTTCTGATGAGTCATCTCTTTGCATCAGGTCACCAAAGTATTGGAGCTTTACCTTCAGCACCAGTCCTTCTAATGAATATTCAGGCTTGATTTCCTTTAGATTAACTGGTTTGATCTCCTTGCTGTCCAAGGGATTCTCAAGAATCTTCTCCAGCACCACAGTTTGAAAGCATCAATTCTTAGGTGCTCAGTCTTCTTTATAGTCCAACTCTCACATCCATTCATAGCTACTGGAAAAAACCATAGCTTTGACTTTGTCAAACCATGGACCTTTGTTGGCTAAGTGATGTCTCTGCTTTTTAATACACTGTCTAGGTTTGTCATAGCTATTCTTCCAAGGAGCAAGTGTGTTTTAATTTTGTGGATGCAGTCATTGTCCACATTGATTTTAGAGAAATAAAGAAATTTAAATCTGACACTCTTTCCACTGTTTCCCCATCTATTTGCCAAGAAGTAATGGGACCGGATGCCATGATCTTCATTTTTTGTATGTTGAGTTTTAAGTTAGCTTTTTCACTCTCCTTTTTCACCTTCATCAAGAGGCTCTTTAGTTCCTCTTCACTTTCTGACATAAGGGTGGTATCATCTGCATATCTGAGGTTATTGATATTTCTCCTGGTGATCTTGATTCCAGCTTGTATCTCATCCATTCCAGATTTTCGCATGATGTGTTCTGCATATAAGTTAAATAAGTGGGGTGACAATATACAGCCTTGATGTACTCCTTTCCCAATTTGAACTAGTCTGTTGTTCCATGTCCAGTTCTAACTGTTGCTTCTTGTCCTGCATACACATCTCTCAGGAGGCAGATATGTCTGGTATTCCCATCTCTTTAAGAATATTCCACAGTTAGTTGTGATGCACACAGTCAGAGGCTTTAGCATAGTCAATGAAGCAGAGGTAGATATTTTTTTGAAATTCCCTGGCTTTTTCTATGATCTAACATATATTGGCAATTTGATCTCGTTCCTCTGCCTCTTTGAAACCCAGCTTGTACATCTGGAAGTTATCAATTCATGTACTGCTAAAGCCTAGCTTGAAGGATTTTGAGCTTAATCATGCTAGCATGTGAAATGAAAGCAATTGTACAGTAATTTGAACATTCTTTGACATTGCCTTTCTTTGGGATTGAAATGAAAAGTGACCTTTTCCAGTCCTTGGCCACTGCTGAGTTTTCCAAATTTGCTGGCATATTGAGTGCATCACTTAGACACCTCAAATTCAATCTAAGCTGAATGAAATGGCCCTTTATCTCCCACCTAAACCTTTGCTTCCTACCCCCACTATCAACCTACCTACCCAAATACCTCTTTGAGTATTCTTAGAGATCTAGTTACTTTCCTTATTGGCCGGAGAGACGGTACATGAAGGAGGAACTGGAGAAGTGCGTGGCCGTTGAGATGCTGGAGTTTCTACACACACCCAACTCTGAGACCAGAAGCAGGGAGTGGACAGGAGTCAGAGTACAATAGAAGCTCCAAATAAGTTCTAGAGGCCCCAGAATAGATAGGACCTTGTCCTAGCTTCTCTTTATGAGACCACCAGCCTTGTGCAGAAAGCCATATCATCTGTCCCCTGAGCCACAGACTATACAGAGCTGAGGGAGGGTGACCAGGCAGATGGGCCTAAGGATATGCTTCCAGTTTCCCAAGGGCTGCTCAAGGCATATAGGGATCTCAGAAGTTCCTGCTTGTCCCAAGGGAGACCAAAGAGATTCTGAGAACATCAGTAGTCTAGCAGAACCTTGAGCTCTATACAAAGAGGCCACAGGGTATGAAGACTTCAGTCTAGAAGGAAGTATCTGAACTGGTGAATGTCCGCAGCAGGGGACCCCACAGGTCATATTTGCCATAAATATGCTCTGGAAGAAGCTCTCAATTCTTGTGCAGGTTATACATATCTGGGACCCTTCTGTTTTTCTAGGCTGCTTAAAACAGAAGAAAGTCAAAAACGAAAGGAAGGTGATAATTATGGAAGCCACCTCCTTTACCTCAAAGCTTCATGTGTACCTCATGTTAGGGCAATTCATTAAAGGCTAAATATTTTAGGTAAAATATTTATCACTGTAGGTGAAATACTTTGTCAACTCTAAAACCACGGGACTCAAAAGTTGCCTTCAAAAGGAACTAAATGTCAAACAACAAAGTTGTTGGAAAACTCCAGTCCTTGTTTTTGAAAGATTGCAATCAAAAACAAGAATATAAACACTCTGAGCCCACTATACCAAAGCAAAGAACTGTCACAGTCAATTAGCAATAGATAAAGTAAATGTCTAAAAAAATTCACAAATACACTCAACCTCACCAATAGCAAAGTAAATCTCTTTGGCATTAAAAAAAAAAGTTGCCTTCAGATGGGATGTAGAATGTTCATGACCCCTAAATGTGTCAGATAAATGTTAGTTTCTTCCCTTGTGTCAGTTAGGACCCTTTCAGTTGCAGACCTCAGAAAACGATCCAAACTGGATTAAGTACGTCAGGAATGATTCACTTAAAGCACAGCTGAATTCAGGGCTGGTTCAACAACAGCATCAGGACTCTTCTTGGTTCTCCTTCTGATATGTCACCTTCAGTCTTGAGCCTTACATCATACCATGTAGAAGCAGAAGCTCCCAGCCCTAGGTTCCCTCTAGTTTTATGTCAGTCTGAGAAGTGGGGCATATCCTTCCAGGATTCCCAAGCAAGTTTCATTGTTTTTCATTGACTCTTGTTGGGCCATATATGCAGCCCTAAGCTGATCACTATCACCAGATGTGTGATATTCCAGTTGAGCAGACTTGACTCACATGTCCAACTCTGCAGCTAGGACTGCCAGAATCACTTTGGGGATGATGGAGAGGGAAAGTCTAAGTACCAGAAGAAAGATGAAAGGAGTTCATTGATTCCATCCTTCTTGATTCCATATGGTGGGCAGCCTCTTAAGTGGCTCCTCTTAAGTAACCCCCAACTCCTGGCATTCTGCCCTTTTGTAATGCCTTCTCCTTGAGGACCCTAGGGAAGGCTCAGAACTCCTGCCTCCCCATACATTCTCCTCACTCATCTGTACACTAACCTCAGTTTACTGTTCAGAGAAAGCATCTGACTGAGCCAGTTATCACAGATTCCTGGTCTTAACCCAGAGGAAAGGACATTCAGTGACATTTTTCATTGATGATATCTGGGGTCCTTTCTGGCATCTCTTTTTTAAGTTCACCTCCAGAAATTAGCTCCACATATAATGTGATGGTGCAGAGCTAAAGGGTAAGGAAGCATTTTGGAGCCCCAGTAACTGCTCTTCAAGAGAGAAATGACTCAAATGAAAACACAGTCCTTGTGAATGGAGGTCATGACTGCCTATGATAATGGGGACGGTTATCACCTGTTACTGTGTTTGACATCCTTTCCTACCTGGAGCCATCATGCACGACCAGAGTTGACCTGAATGGCCCCACATCAGTCTTCCTCCTGTCTCAGTCCCTTCCTCTTCCCTTCCATCACTCTTTCCAGGGGCCCTCAGCTGCAACCCTGTGGGGCCTGGACTGCAGTGGCACTGAAGGGGGAGTCACAGCACCACAGAGAGGCTTCCAGCCACCAAAGCACAAAACGTCCACCCTGGAGTTGGGCCCCAGGGTCTCTCAGTTCTTTGGAGAACCAGCATCCCACATGGAGAGTCATATTTCTTCTTTCCTCTGGGAATTTTAGGCCTCCCCCAAACACCCTTTCTACTTACACTCATTTCCTCTGAGCCCAATCCACAGGTTTTAGACTGGATCGCTCACCCCTCAGGGAATAAGATTCACCAGGTTTATCCCAGCCATTCAGTTGCATCCCAAAGCTGGGCTTTATTCTTCCATGGATTCTGAGATTCTGTGACTCAGTATAGTGTTTCAGGCTTGTCACACAGTAAACCGTGATCTATTTTGTGATTAAGCACTAAAAAGGCGACAGGTGGTGCCTTTACGGGTAATTAAAGCTTGCTGCAGGCCATGTATAATGACCGAGACTGACAACACAGAATTACAGCAATCCTGGGTGAAGACACAGCTCTGCCTGGCATGTGGCACTGAGAGGTGCAAGCTTTCAGACAAAGAGCAGGGTTCCGGGGAAAAGCTCGCTAACTTTTTTCTAGTTGATGTTTAGGTCATTTGGGTCAAAATGACTTGAAGGTTCTGGGTTTTAATTACACTTCATTTTTTTTTTTCAGAGTTCCTATGCTAACTGTTGGAAAGCATAATGATTCTCTCATATTTAAAATATTAAGTTTTTCAGGACTGAGTTATTCATAGATTGTTTAGAGATGCATTGTGTGTTTTGAATTATTAACTCAGAATAAAATTCATTCTATTAGGGGAAAAATTTCTACAGCAGTTTCTTCCCAGCATCCTCAAATGGTTCTAAATCTCAGCAGATTCCTAAACCAACAAAGGGATTGCACTGACCCCAAAGTTGTCTTTGATACAAATACAGCTTTTGGATTCTCAAAACCAAAGCATCAAAACTCTCTTTTTAGTAATCATAGATGCTCTTTTGATGATGACTGTGAAATTTTCTCTGAAGTGTCTACTAAAATGGCGAGCACTTAGGATCTGTTTAAAATGTTTGTCCATTATGTTCTTTGATCTGAACATCATCTGAATGTTTACAACATGAAAAAAATATCAAAATGATTAAATTCTGTTGACATTCCTGGAATGAATATTATTTATTAATGCAAGCAGGTCCTTTTTCTTCATTCAATTTGAACAAAATACTTATCTGTAGGGCTGGGCCCTGGAATGAGGAAAGGGCACCCAACCAAGTCCTGCTATGGGATATGCCTGGGATCAGCCATCTGTCCTTCACCCTCCTGACTGTCAGCCAAGGGCCTCATTGTGCTCATGATGCCTCACAGGCAGGCAGTAAACACTGCTTTTGGAAATTCTCAGCTCCTTTTCTCAGTCCTCTCCTCCTTCTACATGTTCTTCCTAATAATTTCACTTATTCCCATTACCCTGTTGGGGTGAATTTTGTCCCTCTCAAAAAGGATATATTGGATCCCTAGTACCTTAGAATATGACTTTGCTGGGAAACAGGGTCTCTAAAGAGGTAGTAAAGTTAAAATGCAGTCCTAGAGTGGACCCTAATCCAGTGTGACTGTACCCTTATAAAAGGGGAAATTTGTACACGTGTGTACACCACACACACATTGCCACCACCACTGCCATAGGAAGATGAAAGCAGAGATCAGGATGATCCTTCTACAATTCAAGGAAGGCCAAAGATTGCCAGCAAACTACCAAAGGAGAGAGGCCTCGAAAAGATCTTTCCTTGCAGCCATCAGGAAGAATCAACCCTGCCAACATCTGAATCCTAGACTGGTAGCAGTACAGAATTCTGTCATTCTGAAGCAATAAATTTATTACGTAAGCCACTCAGTACATATGGCAACCCTAGAAAATGAATACAGATCCCAGCTCCCAAATTACTATTTCCAGCTCCAAACCCTCTTCTAAACTGCCTGCTTGACAAGAGATACACAGGCGTCCCACAGGGCTTATGTAGCCTAATGCCTCAACCATAACAAGTTGTCAATAAAAGTTAATGGTGCTGCTACTGCTACTGCTGCTGATAATGATGATAGTGATGACGCTGGTGAAGTGGCAGAAGAAGAAGGGGGAGGAGAAGCCGAGCAGTGAAAGGAGAAGCAAAAGAATCAGCAGGAAGAAGAAGAGAATGAATTAAGTGAGCCTGGCTCCCCTCTGTAAAATAGAAAAAATGTAAACAGTCTCCACAAGATATGTATTTTTTTCTATCTTTGTATTTCATTCATCCACCCAAAGAGAATAAAGCAGACTCATTATTTAATCTTCTGAATGTTTATTCTAATTATATTGGTAGACATTAGTGTTTAATCATACATGGATAGTCCTTGAGAGGAAAGCATAGTTTCTGGCCCCTTTGTGCACTCAACAGAAGTATTTACTTGCGGTCAGGCGGTCTGGATCTCCGCCTCAGCCAGCACTGTACTCCATCCTAGGGGGAGAGGTGGTCTGTGTTCACATGAGGGCTATACCTGTGGCTTTGTGCTCTCTCAACCTCCCCTTCTTCCCCTTCCACAGTCTTCCTCCAGCAGGCATGAGGAGGCATGAGACAGCAAGCTATGCTGACCTCCTGCAGGGACCAGAGTGCCCAGGTTATTTTAAATGGCACCATTTATCAAGCACCTACTAGGTATTTAAAACATTATGAGACACTTATTACATAATCATTATTCCAGTCAACCCCAAAACCCCACTTTCAGCATGGAAGAATTATCATTCCCATTTCAAAAATTACCACTCATTTCAAAGGTGGCTGGATTGCCCAAGATCATCCAGCAAGGAATTGACAAAATTAGGATTTGAATTTATGTCTCAGGAATGCCCTGCTTAGAAGCCAGACCCTGTAGTGGCACTTGGTGTGTCATAGAGGTCAACAAGTATTTTGTGGCCTGAATGACTCTAGCGCCCACACTCTTTACAACATGGTAGAAATTCTGTAGAATTGGAAGAGAAGAGGTGAAGAAGAAAGAAACTCAAGGCCAGAGCTTTGGGTGACTGGGGTCTGGATATTGAGGGAAAAATATTCATTCTTTTTGCTCTACCAGTGGCTGGTTCTACCAAGTTGTAATAATTACACACACTGCAAGGCAATATTTATTAGATACCTTAAAGCTAATGAATCTTAAAACAGGTAAATGGCAACAACAACAAAAAAAAGGGTATGATTATTATTATTAGGACTATCTGTTGATTCTAGGGTACATGCATGGATGCTCAATAGTGTCTGACTCTCTGTGACCCCATGGACTATAGCCTGCCAGGCTCCTCTGTCCATGGGATTTTCTAGGCGAGAAGACTGGAATGGGTTGCCATTTCCTCCTCCAGGAGGTCTTCTGGATCCAGGGATCAAACCCATGTCTTTTGTGCCTCCTGCTTTGGCAGGCAGATTCTTTACCACTGCACTGCCTGGGAAAATCCCTCACAAAGTATTTATTCATCATTCTTTGGTCAGTTGCTGCTGTCTCACACAAACCCCATGGACCTTGGATCATCTTACAAGAAGATTAGGAATGAATCTAAAGCGCAGGTCTTACAGAAAAGTGAATACATTTGTATGTGGAATGTAAACAAACTTATAAAAACAAATAATAGAGCGATTGTTACAGGAACTGGGTGGTGGGGGAAATGGGGAGACGTTGGTCAGAGAGTATGCATTTCTAGTTATAGGTTCTGGAAGTCTGATATATAGCATGGTGATTGTAGTTAACAATGTTATATTATATACTTGAAAGGTGCCAGGAGAGTAGATCTCACCATAAAAAAGAAATGATGTTAATAATTGTGGACAAGATGGAGGTGTGAGCTAATGCTATGCTGGTAATCATTTAGCAATAGGTAAATGCATCAAACCAACATGTTGTACACCTTAAATAGTCAATTATATCTGAATAAAGCTGGATGTAAAGTATTTTTTAAAAAATGAAGTTCAAGTCTTTCAGCCTGGAGCTCTTCATAAGTTTATAAATCACTGAACTTCTTTTTCATAAATGTCAGTTTTCTAAGCCAGGCAGAAGATGAACATATGCTTTCAGATTCTTTTCTTAGTACATGTGCTGAAGGAGTGAACAAAATGGTAAGCGCCCTTTCCAATTTCTGTCTAAGAGAACAGATTAGTGGATGCTGCAGTGAGTGCTGGGGGGACTATCCACATCTGCCTCTAAGGGACTGAGCCCGGAAACAGGACAGGTTTTCTATGAGGGTAAGTCCTGAGGCCATCAATCTAATGCACAGTATAACTGTTTATATTAGTTCTTGATACATTTTCTTTTTAAAAATAAATAATCAGCAAACTCACAATATTTTTAATTTAGAATTATTAATAAATAGCTTTTCCTATCATTAATCTTGTATAATATATACTGTCATATTTAAAGCCAGATGGATATTTTTAAAATTTTATTGTAGTTAATTTACAATGTTGTATTACTTTCAGCAATCAGCAAGGTGATTCAGTTGTATGTTTATGTGTATATCTTTTATTCTTTTCCATTATGGTTTGCCACAAGATATTGAATATAGTTCCCTGTGCTATACAGAGAGATCTTGTTGATCCATTCTGAATATAATAATTTGCATATGCTAGTCCCAAATTCCTAGTCCTTCCCTTACTCACTTCCCTCCCCGTTGGCAAGCAAAAGGGAGGTTGGTTGTTCTCTCTGTCTGTGAGTCTGTTTCTGATTTGTAGATATGTTCATGTTGTATTTTAGACTCTACATATAAGAGATATCATATGATATGTCTTTCTCTGTCTGACTTACTTCACTTAGTGTGATAATCTCTAGTTGCATCCATGATGCTGCAGATGGTATTATTTCATTCTTTTATGTGGCTGAGTAGTATCCATTGTATATATGGACCATATCTTCTTTATCCATTCATCTGTCGATGGACATTTAGGTTGTTTCCATATCTTCAGTTGAGTTCAGTCGCTCAGTCATGTCCTACTCTTTGAGACCCCATGAACTTCAGCATGCCAGGCTTCCCTGTCATCGCCAACACCCAGAGCTTGCTCAAACCCATGTTCATCGAGTCGGAGATGCCATCCAATTATTTCATCCTCTGTCATCCCCTTCTCTTCCTGCCTTCAAACTTTACCACCATCAGGGTATTTTCCAATGAGTCATGTCTTCACATCAGGTGGCCAAAGTATTGGAGCTTCAGCTTCAGCATTAGTCCTTCCAATGAATATTTAGGACTGATTTCAAGATTGACTGGCTTGATCTCCTTGCAGTCCGAGAGACTCTCAGGAGTCTTCTCCAACACCACAGTTCAAAAGCATCAGTTCTTTGGCACTCAGCTTTCTTTACAGTCCAACTCTCACATCCATCATGACAATTGGAAAAACCATAGATTTAACTAGATGGACTTTTGTTGGCAAAGTAATGTCTCTGCTTTTTAATATGCTGTCTAGGTTGGTCATAGCTTTCTTCCAAGGAGCAAGCGTCTTAATTTCATGGCTTCAGTCACCATCTGCAATGATTTTGGAGCCCAAGAAAATAAAGACTGTCACTGTTTCTATTGTGTCCCCATCTATTTCCCATGAAGTGATGAGACTGGGTGCCATGATCTTCGTTTTCTGAATGTTGAGCTTTAAGCCAACTTTTTCACTCTCCTCTTTCACTTTCATCAAGAGGCTTTTTAGTTCCTCTTTACTTTCTGCCATAAGGGTGGTATCATCTGCATATCTGAGATTATTGATATTTCTCCCTGAAGTCTTAATTCCAACCTGTGCTTTATCCATCCCAGCATTTCTCATGATGTACTCTGCATATAAGTTAAATGAGCAGGGTGGCAATATACAGCTTTGACGTACTCCTTTCCCAGTTTGAACCAGTTCGTTGCTCCATATCCAGTTCTAACTGTTGCTTCTTGACCTGCATACAGATTTCTTAGGAGGCAGGAAAGGTGATCATATATTCCCATCTCTGTAAGAATTTTCCACAGTTTGTTGTGATCCACACAGTCAGAGGCTTTAGCGTGGTCAATGAAGCGGAAATAGATGTTTTTCTGTAATTCTCTTGCTTTTTCTATGATCCAACTTATATTGGCAATTTGATTTCTGGTTCTTCTGCCTTTTTCTAAATCCATCTTGAACATCTGGAAGTTCATGGTTCATGAACTGTTGAAGCCTAGCTTGGAGAATTTTGAGCTTTACTTTGCTCACGTGTAAAATGACTACAGTTGTTAGGTTGTTTGAACATTCTCTGGCATTGTCTTTCTTTGGGATTGGAATGAAAACTGACCTTTTCCAGTCCTGTAGCCACTGCTGAGTTTTCCAAATTTGCTGACATATTGAGTGCAGCACTTTCACAGCATTATCTTTCAGGATTTGAAATAGCTCAACTGGAATTCCATCACCTCCACTAGCTTTGTTCGTAGTGATGCTTTCTAAGGCCCACTTGACTTCACATTCCAGGATGTCTGGCTCTAGGTGAGTGATCACACCATCATGGTTATCTGAGTCATGAAGATCTTTTTTGTATAGTTCTTCTGCGTATTCTTGCCACCTCTTCTTAATATCTTCTGCTTCTGTTAGGTCTATACCATTTCTGTCCTTTGTTGAGCCCATCTTTGCATGAAATGTTCCCTTGGTATCTCTAATTTTCTTGAAGAGATTGCTAGTCTTTCCCATTCTATTGTTTTCCTCAATTTCTTTGCATTGATCACTGAGGAAGTCTTTCTTATCTCTCCTTGCTATTCTTTGGAACTCTGCATTCAAATGGGTTTATCTTCCCTTTTTCCTTTGCCTTTTGCTTCTTTTCTTTTCTGAGCTATTTGTAAGGCTTCTCAGACAACCATTTTGCCTTTTTGCATCTCTTCTTTTTGGGGATGGTCTTGATCACTGCTTCCTGTACAGTGTTAACAAACCTCCGTCCGTAGTTCTTCAGGCACTCTGTCTATCAGATCTAATCCCTTGAATCTATTTATCATTTCCACTGTAGAATCGTAAGGGATTTGATTTAGGTCATACCTAAATGGTCTAGTGGTTTTCCCTACTTTCTTCGATTTAAGTCTGAATTTTGCAATAAAGATTTCATGATCTGAGCCACAGTCAGCTCCATGTCTTGTTTTTGCTGACTGTATAGAGCTTCTCCATCTTTGGCTGCAAAAAATATAATCAGTCGATTTTGGTATTGACCATCTGGTGATGTCCATGTATAGAGTTGTCTCTTGTGTTGTTGGAAGAGGATGTTTGCTATGACCAGTGCATTCTCTTGGCAGAACTCTGTTAGCCTTTGCCCTACTTCATTCCGTATTCCAAGGCCAAAGCTGCGTGTTACTCCAGGTATCTCTTGACTTCCTACATTTTCATTCCAGTCCCCTATGACGAAAAGGATATCCTTTTTTGGTTTTAGTTCTAGAAGGTCTTGTAGGTCATCATAGAACCATTCAACTTCAGCTTCTTTGGCATTAGCAGTTGGGGCATAGACTTGGATTACTGTGATATTGAATGATTTGCCTTGGAAACAAACAGAGATCATTCTGTTGTTTCTGAGATTGCATCCGAGTACTGCATTTCGGACTCTCTTGTTGACTTTGAGGGCTATTCCATTTCTTCTAAGGGATTCTTGCCCACGCTGGTAGATAGAATGTCATCTGAATTAAATTTCTGATAAAACGTGGTCCACTGGAGAAGAGAATGCAACAACTTCAGTATTCTCGCCTTGAGAACCCTATGAACAGTATGAAAAGGCAAAAAGATAGGAGACTGAAAGAGGAACTCCCCAAGCCGTTAGGTGCCCAATATGCTGCTGGAGAAGAGTGGAGAAATAGCTCCAGGAAGAATGAAGAGGCTAGGCCAAAGAAAAGTAGCGCCCAGTTGTGGATGTGACTGGTGATGGAAGTAGAATAAAATGCTGTAAAGAACAATATTGCATAAGAACCTGGAATGTTAGGTCCATGAATCAAGGTAAATTGGAAGTGGCCAAACAGGAGATGGCAAGAGTAAACATTTAATTCTGTATCTTAACTATTGTAAATAGCGCTATTATGAACGTAGAGGTACATGTACCTTTTCAAATTACAGTTTTTTTATAATCTTATTTATTTATTTTTGGCTATGCTGGGCTTTTCTCTAGTTGCAGCAAGTGGGGTCTACTCTCTAGTTGCAGTGCGTGGGCCTGTCATTGTGGCGGCCTCCCTTGTTGCTGAACACAGGCTCCAGAGTGCACAGGCTTCAGTAATTGTGGTGTGTGGCCTCAGTAGTTGTGGTTTCCAGCTTTAGAACAGAGGCTCAGTAGTTGTGGTGCACAGGCAGTAGTTGTGGTGCACAGGTACAGTTGCTCTGTCGCCTTGTGGGATCCTCCCAGACCAGAGATCGAACCCATGTCTCTTGCATTGACAGACAGAGTCTTTACCACTGAACCACCAGGGAAGCCCCTCTAATTATAGTTTTATCTGAGTATATGCCCAGAAGTGGGATTGCTGGATCATGTGGTAACTCTATTTTTAGTGTTTTGGAGAACCTCCATACTGTTCTCCATAGTGGCTGTTCCAATTTACATTCCCACAAACAGTGTAAGCGGATTCCCTTTTCTCCACACCCTCTCCAGCATTTACTATTTGTGAACTTTTTATGATGGCCATTCTAACTGGGTATGAAGTGGTAGCTCATTATAATTTTTATTTCCGTGTCTCTAATAATTAGCAACGATGAGCATCTTTTCATGTACGTATTGAGCATCTATATGTCTTCTTTGGAGAAATGTCTATTTAGGTCTTCTGCCTATTTTTCAACTGGGGTTGTTGTTGTTATTATTAAATTGTATGAGCTGTCTATATATTTTGGAAATTAAGCCCTTGTCAGTTGCATCATTTGCGAGTATTTTCTCCTACTCCATAGGTTCTTTTCATTTTGTTTATGGTTTCTTTTGCTGTGCAAAAACTTGTAAGTTAGAATAGGTCCTATTTATTTATTTTTGCTAAGGAGATTATTATGGAAGATAAAAGGTGTATCTGACCCAAAGAGCACAGGAAGTTTTCATTCTTCTGTGCTTCAGATGCCCTGGATTTGAATGTTAGTCATTTCACAGGTGTTGGGTTTTGGTGATAAACAAGATGAACACAGTTCTAGCCACTTGGAGCATATAGTCTATAAGTAAGCAATGAGAATAAATTATGGTCAGTGTTCCAGTAGGAAAGATGCAGGCTGTACCTGGCAGGAACACATTCTAGTCTAGAAGGGCCGGAGAAAGCTTCCTGGAGGAAGCAGCAACTAAGCTGAAATCTGGAGGAGTGAGCCAAGTGAAGGGGAGGAAGGTGCCAGAGGAGAAGTGTATCTAGAGAGTGTAGGCACCATGCTCCTAACACCTGAGGTCCTGCACTCCTGGAGGGTAGAGGGTGACGCCTGCAGGTAGCCGTGATGGGCCCCCTGAACCATGGACTTCATCCAAGGTCAGTGAGAGGCCATTGCGTGGATTTAATTGAGGTGACATGATCAGTCTTGTGGTTCAAAGAGGGTGAAAATCACGTTACAGAGGAGCAATACTAGACGCAAAGGAAGCAGAGGGGAGACTTCATGGAAGTGCCCAGGGAAGAGGTAATGGTATGTGGAGAAGCACAGTGGCAGTTGGAGAAGTGTTTGGTGGGAGAGAGGCTTCCAAGGTAGAATCCACAAGGCTTCATGAGAGAGCATCATTCTTCTCCACTTTAAGCCACAGAAAGGATGATAGTGCCAGAGGCTGAGAAAGTGAACATCAGTGAGTAGTAACTCGGAGATGTGGAGGTAAATTGAGACAGGCAGGACAAGAGTGCATTTTGGGTAGGGTGAGCATGTTGTTTATTGTTCAGACCAGCACACAGTTGGAAAGGAAGGGAGGTACTGTTCATGCTACTGGGACAGCAATATAAACTGAGCCTGTGGCTGGAAAACCAGACGTGGTCATTCTAGTTTGGGAACGTATTGAGGTGGGAGCTACCAAGAAGATATTCAAGTGAAGATATCTATGACACAGCAGATATATATGGGCCTGAGTTTATATGGAATCCATGACCAAAGGGTTTTCCACTAGGAAAACAATTAAGGGAGTTATTTCTTTCCAATTGCTTTATGATGTTTAATTAAGACACATTTTATGACTGTTGTCACCATAGCTGCCAAAATAAACTGGCAGCAAATGGTAATCGCTCGGTCCTCTCCCTTATAGCATTTCTTATATCAGGTGGTCCAGGAATACCCTGAGTGTGCCCAGGAGAACTCTGTCTAGTTTGAAGTTAGAGTCAGGATGAAATATGATCAAAGGCAACTTGCCTGAGGGCAGACTTTTAGTGGGAGCTAGTTAAGAGAGCAGGGATAGTTGAGGACATATATTTGCCAATCCTGGAGGGGAAAAACCTTTAAAATTACAATCTACTGACTCTGGATTAGTGGCATCATTTTATGTATGGATGACAGCATGTTGTTGCTTTGCCATGGTTGTTATAATCATTAGCAATTATCATTATTATTATTATTATAACAGATGCCACACTGATGCTTGGCATCCGTCTTTGTCAATGCTAGCATAAATGAATGCATATATTAAAGTGCTTTCCACTTTTAGTTCATTCTCATTTTGAAGGCTAAACCTGAAATCACATGAAGACATTATTGCTGTCACCTACTAGCTGATTATATCATCATGAGAGAAAGCTATTTTAGAGAATGCACACAACAAGGAAAGATTTGGATAGTAAGTCTGCAAAATTAATACAGCTCACAAAAAATAAAGGTTTAAATTATTATTTAATAATTTGTAACCTGAATGTATCAATACAGAAAGGTATTAGTCTAGTATTGATAAAATTAGAGCAGGTAAAAATTTGAGTTGCTAATATAGAGACTCAAATTCCTCTCAGTATTGGAGCCTCTGTGAACCGTATTGTGCATTGTGTATGATGTCTTACTTGGAAAGTGATCGATAAGACTTTCTCAGTGACTGATCTTGATTACAATCTGGAAAGTCTCCTTCTGAACTTTAATTATTTTTTTGGCACGACCACTACTGATGGAGAGCCAGCAGCTGCTGAGAAAACAATGATCTCAAAAAGGAAAGGGAAATGACCCAAGTGGCCATCCCTACTACGGCAGATGAATAAATTGGTGTATTTATGCGATGGAATACTGAAATGAAAATAAGAGAAACATAGCTACCCACATCAATAGGGATGAACTTTACAATGCACAATGCTGAGAGAAAGAAAATATAAAAGAATATTTTTAATATTACTCTAGTATCAAACGTTGGACTTAGAATATTGTTGGAATGTGTTCATAGCTCATAATGCCATAATAAAAAATGATTGTTAAGAAATGTAGAATGGTGTTACCTCCAGAGGCAAGACATAAGCATGTGACTGGGGAGGGGCACATAAGATTTCTAGGATGTCCTGTTTCTTGACCTGACTGGTGGTGACACCAGTGTTCACTTTATAATAAATTATTAGTCTGTGTATTTGTACATTATGCACTTTCTGAATGTGTACTCTATATCACAAAAATTTTTTTAAGATAAAGAGTCTACTTGAGTAACAATTTGAGGGAACTTAAAATATAAAATTTTTAAATTATAATTATAGTGATTTATCCCCAAAAGATGAAGAATTATTCCAACACTACCTTTTTCTCCTGTTCAGAACACTTCCCCAAAGCCACCTCCCTCTCAGATGGCCCTTCCTTTTAGTTCCACTCACTTCTTCCCTACCCCCCACCCCGCCCACAGTTGGTTCCCACGCTCTGAACCCCATCTCGGTTTCTGACACAAGGCAGGCTGCAGCTGTGGCTTCTGGAAGATGTTGGGTAAGCACCATATTGCCTGACAGCAGCAATGTGGGAAAGAAACTCAGTGGTGAGAACAGCTGGCAGTGTACCCCTCTCTTTGAAGAATGAGGGATTTATGCAGGGGAAAAAAGTGAAGTTGCTCAGTCATGTCTGACTCTTTGTGACCCCATGAAATGTAACCTACCAGGGTCCTCTGTCCATGGCATTTTCCAGGCAGGAATACTGGAGTGGGTTACCATTTCCTTCTCCAGGGGATCTTCCCAACCCAGGGATTGAACCCAGGTCTCCCAAATTGCAGGCAGATACTTTACCATCTGAGCCACCAGAGAAGCCTTTATGTGGGGAACTGCTATGTTTATTCAGAGTAGAGGGGCCTCATAGCTGTCCACAACGTTCCAGACAGGCCAGTACCCCTTCCACAATGAGGAGTACTAGCCCTTGGGTGTACTTCCTGTCACCCATTCTAGGACATTCCACCCTCCTTATAAATGAGACGGTTATCCCTGACTGAAAGAAAAACTTGAAGAACTGAGCTCTACTAGAAAATCTTTACTCTGAAGTCTCCTGGGAAAATATTTTTTTACAGTGACTACCTTTGCTAATAGATGCCAATTCTCAACTAGGCCCAGCAGGAGAAACAAGAATCAGCAGTGTCTGTAAAAATCGTGTCTAAAAACCTCATACCTGTTATAAACCTCATTTCCTTTCAGCCTAGGATTCCGTCCTGTTACCCAGTACTGGGAGGGTTTGCACTAAGCTTCAGGGCTGCGTGAACCACTATACTGTCTCCTGAGATTGCTTCATAAAAGGATGCATTTGCAAAGGATTATCAGATAGTCTATACAAAGCATAAATGTAAGCTCTAGCTTGAACCTATTCTATTTCCTTGGATTTGAAATCATCACCTTTGATCTTAATTTTAGTCCTCTATGGTAACCATGGTTTCGGAATCCTTCTTTCAATTACTATGAGCAGTTACATAAAGGAGATGTTGGGTTTAATCTCTTAAGCCTCCTCTGAAATTTTTGCCTTGACCTGGGTGGCAACTCACATATAAAATGAACTTTGGACCCTGCTTTCCCAGGCAGACAGGGGCTGTTAGAGCTGAACAGTTTCATTTTCAGGCCATTCAGCTGGGCAGTGTGCTCGGTCCTACGCAACCTTTGCCCGGGTGTAGAAATAGCTCATCTTGCTCCAGTCACTGCCTCCCTGGGGCCTCCCAGCCTTGGGCTGTTTTAGCACCGCTGCATTTGTCAAGAGAATGCCCTTGCCAAGCCTGCCGCATCAGCTCCCTGTCTTCTGACTTTTCCAGGGTCGTCTGGGTCAAGCCCACGCTTTTGACCATGACCACCTTAACTTTCGGACAGCCGGCTCCTCCAGTCATTCTGTACTTTCCCGCTGACTGCTGTCCCTTCTCCCGCCTCTGCTTTCCACCCAGTTAAACTCTTCAAGCCCAACCCCCCTGCACTCTGGCCACCCTAACCCACAGGGGTCTCTGCCTGCTCTGAAGCTGGGGGCATCCTGCTCTGCCTCTCCAGGCGCTGCACTGAAGTGTTGCTTTGTGGTGGTGTTATCGCAGCTTAGGTAGAGCTGGTTTGCCATCTTTGTTATAATTTCCTGAGGGTGGAACCTTGTTCAGTACTTCGTGCACAAACGATGCCTATCTCATGTTGGGCATTAAATACTGATATGTCAGGTAAAGACTCTGATTTTTTTAACCTCACCCCATAATCTTCAGTCAGCCCACACAGCCCCCCCAACTCTTTCCTCTTCATCTGATTGACCTTCTCTAATCTTCTCTCAGGTTGTCCTTGACCCAGCCCAAGCACAAATCAGAGAAAATCATGGCTTTCTTGTTCCTGGGAAGTTTTCTCATGTAGATGCCACCATTTTTAACAACCTTACTTTCCAGTGCTATCTCTGGATTCCATCCCTTTCCCAGTCTCTTGCAAAATGTATTTACTTGTGTTTTGGTCAATAGTATAATCTTTCTTCTTCTTCATCTCTCTCCATTAGACTGGGAGAATCCTAAGGAAAAATCAGGCCTGTGCTTTATTATATAGCCCCGAGGGCTTCACATTCCAAAGGAACTCAGAGGCCTTCCCTAATTTGCTTATTGAGAGCTTTAGGTATAGATTCACAGAAACCTTCTCCCTTGGAAGGCACCATTTGTATCATTTTAATCTCATATGAATTCCCTTAACCACACACCTAACACCCTCCTGCTCAGAACAATCCCTCCCTCACACCACATCACCAGCTGTCCTTTGGAATCCTCCCACTGCTGACTCATCATGAAGTCTTCAGTTGTAATATTAAGGACGTAAACTTACACTCGGAGAAGGCAATAGCAAGCCACTCCAGTACTCCTGCCTGGAAAATCCCATGGATGGAGGAGCCTGGTAGGCTGCAGTCCATGGGGTCGCTAGGAGTCGGTCGCGAGTGAGCGACTTCACTTTCACTTTTCGCTTTCACACAATGGAGAAGGAAATGGCAACCCACTCCAGTGTTCTTGCCTGGAGAATCCCAGGGACGGGGGAGCCTGTTGGGCTGCCGTCTATGGGGTCGCACAGAGTCGGACACGACTGAAGCGACTTAGCAGCAGCAGCAGCAGCAAACTTACACTGGCTAAATTTAAACTAATTAAAATTAAAATACAATTTATTTCCTAAAGTTTCCAATTTAGTCACACTAGCTGCATTTCAAATGATAAGTAGTCACATGTGACCAGTGGGTCCCATGTTGGGCAGCACAAATACAGAACACTTCTAGCATGACAGAAAGTTGTATTGGGCAGAGCTGACCTACAGCAAGCCAGCGGAGTGATGAGAAAGCAGGGCAAGGAAGGACTGAGCTCTTCGGGATGAATGTGCCTAAACTTCTGAGGAATATGCTAGCTCATTTTCCTGTTCTGTTTCATTTTCTGTCAGTTACAAGGAGAGTCTTTTTACCACCTTCTGGGTAATCTATTGAACCTATCACAATCCACACAAGTAGGAAATTCTCCCCAAAGTTTATCCTTACTTGTGGATTTCTCAGTGTGCCTGAGACAGCTGACCTAGGTAGCCCAATATATGTGATCTTTAAATATCTACTTGATATTTTTTTTTTCTTTTTTTTTTTTAATTTTATTTTACTTTATTTTACTTTACAATACCGTATTGGTTTTGCCATACATTGATATGAATCCACCATGGGTGTATGGAGCTGGTGCACAGGGATGAGTCAGAGAGATGATGTGGGGTGGGAGGTGGGAGGGGGATTCGGGATTGGGAGCTAATATACTTGATATTTTAAATTGCAGTTTCAGTTTTAGGTTCTACTGAGATTCCTGTGTACTTGACCTTGAGTGAGCATATCATTATGGAATCAAGTTTCTAAGTGAAATAATTGATAATCTAAATTTCAAATGTTCAGAAGCACTCAGAGAAGGAAACTGAAGCAAAGTCAGAAAAACAAAGATGTTTCACTTTTCCTATAATGTGATTATTCACATGGGTTGGATTTGGGAATTTATTAGCTTGTTCTCTTCTCTGACTCAAATGTTTAAAAAAGAAGAAGAAGAAGGATTTCCTATACAAACTCAAGATCTTTGAGATATCATCTTTAAGTGCTAGTGTTTAGGCTTCTTCCTCCTTTTTAATCTCAGGTAATGCCATTACCAACATTGAGATTCTCTCTTCTCATTATATGTCTGCTACATAGAAGAAACTGCCTATACAATTCATAGCTGTGTAGAAATTTAAGAGCAAATATATTATGCCCTCCTGTTGGTATTCATAATTTTTATTTTACATTCATTAGGCAAAGCCCCAAACCATTCCCAGCATTACTAAATGGATTTAATATCAGCTTAATTTGATCCCTGTAAATGCAACTGAAAATTTTTCATCTTGATCCTGCTAAGAAAGTAGTAAATCATGTGAATGGTGGGGAATGTGCTTGCGTTTTTAATAACGGTTTCAAAACAGATGGTCCATATTTACAACCATCACAATTAAAAAAGCACCACTAGGAATCCACCACAGCTCACCACAGTTTATTTTTATGCAAACATCTTCTTCTGCCCTTTGTCGGTCATCAAAAGGTTACATTTCTCTAGTCCATTTGGCTCTGAGGAAATAAAAACAAAAAACCCTACTCTTTATTCTCTGTTCCCTCAACCACTTCCATTCAGTTTTGCACCAGAGCCTCCTATATGATTACACACAAAAAAAAAAACTCTGACCCTGGATTCTGAATGATTTCTCAATATCCTAGCAGAAAATAATTTGCAGTAGAAAGACTGTGCGTCTTTTCCCTCTTTTCTCATAAAAAAAAGCAGTTGTATTACTCCTGTATTATAAAGTATATATCCTTCAACACTAATACCCCATGTTACAGCAGTTAAATTTATCTCTTTAAATGCAGTTCACAGGGAAGCCCTTTGCTCAAAAATAATCATGACCATTCAGGATTCCAGTCGTTTTATATCAGAGCTTGTTAATATTTGCATATTTTAATAGGGATTCCACATCATCTCTCTGAGTTCACCACTGCATCTCATATATTTGAAAGCACCCAAGCAGTTTATCAAGGAACAACTCAGTTTCAAAAATTACATAGAAACAAACATGGCTATATGGAGAGGTTTCAGCTGCCACAGTAGTCCCCCCTGTCACCAGGTCCCTGATGGGAGGGAAACTCTAGGATCAAAGCAATGCAAAAAATGAGCTGATTGCAACTCTTTTTAATGAGAAAGCTCTTTCTCTGTTCTTTTTCCCTTTTGTGTTTAACAGTTTGGGCTCCATATTCACATTATTGCAAAATTCTCTCCAGGAAAATTAAGCTCATCAGGATATTTGCATCTTCTCATTCATACACATCTGGACATGTTATATTTGAAAATTGGAAAATGCAAGTACATTCACAGACCATGCCAAAAATGAGAGCGGGAAACGCCAAGCCCATTTATCATTCTCAGTGAAAAACTCATTCACGCGGGTTCTTCTGCAAGAGAAGCAAATGAATGAAAGGGTGAGTGCAGTGCTAATAACGTGCCACGGTCCAGATTAAAGTGTCAGTGCTTCTGCTTGGCATCTGAGCAGCTGAAATGCTTCTCTGAGTTTGATTAGCAAAAGGAAGATACTCAAAGAGGTGTGAGCTGAGTGTCCAGAATACATTTTCCTAAGCCAAGCATGCCTTGTCAAACTGGTAGCAGAGATGAGCTAGCATAATTGTGAGGCAAATTAATCAGTGTTTCCAGGGATCTTTACTGAGGCTCCCCAGCCGCCTAACTACCTCATGCCCAGTTTTCTTCAGTTTACAAACAGAGGTCTACCACATATGGAACCAGCAACACAAGTGTCCTCCCAGCGTCAGGAAGAAGCTATTTCTCCCTCTGTTCAGGCAGCCCACCTCACTCATACAGTCTGACCATCACTGCCTTAGTGAGTACTGACTTAGGGGAGACACCTTGCCTCCCCTACCAGCATAAGAAGCAAAGACCTCCATGAGGTCCAGGCCACACCCTCTCCAGAAGAGGAGGAAGTGCCTCCTGATCCTTTGCCATGAGCCCAACTGCCAAGGAAAGCAAATAGATAACTTCTCAACCAGTTTGTCCTGAGATTGTTGTTGTTCAAGCGCTAAGTGGTGTCCAACTCTTTGTGACCCCATGGACTGCAGCATGTCAGGCTTTTTGATCATTTTCAGGATTTGATCCCAGGAGTCTAGAGTGACACCCCCAGGGTTTCCCTGCTTAAATTGGCCTGCATTTCCCCTTTCCTGGGAGCTTCAAACATCTTCCAGGAGCCTTCTTCCCAACATTAACCCTTATGCTGCTAATTTACAAAATAGAACCTTCAAAGCATCTCCACAATTAATCTTTTTTTTTTCTTTTTACCTCAGCTTTATTGAGACATAACTGACATGTAGCATTAAATTTAAGGTGTACAATGTGATGATTTGATTCAGATATCTGTTTATGAAGTGATTGACAGGATAGGTTTAGTTAACGACTCCATTGCCTCACATATTTGTCTTTTTTTTTAATAAGTGACAGTATTTAAGACTGAACTGAACTGATTTAAGATTTAATATCTTAAATGAGCAGCTTTCAAGTGTACAATACAATATTAACTATGCTGTACATTGAATCCCCAGAATTTATTCCTCTTATAACTGGCAGTTTATACCCTTTGACCAACATCTTCCTCTTTCCCCCGCTGACCAGCCCCAGGCAGCCACCAGTCTACAACTGCACTGTCTGTTTAGATCCTGCACTATTCGTCTCTCTCTGTTTTACTTATTTCACTTAGCATAATGCTCTCAAGGTCCATTCATGTTCTTGTAAATGACAAGATTTCCTTCTTTCTTACGGGTGAGTTTATATATATATATATATTTTTTTTTTTTTTTTTTCATATCTTCTTTGTCCATTCATCCAGTGGTGGACACTTAAGTTGTTTCCATGTCTTGGCCATTGTGAATAATGCTGCCATGAACTTCAGAGTGCAGATATCTCTTCAGTGTCCTGTTTTCATTTCCTTTGGATATCTACCCAGAAGTTAAATTGCTGAATCATATGTCAGCTCCATTTTTAATATATTGAGCCTCCATACTGTTTTCCATAGTGGCCATACCAATTTACATCCCCACCCACAGTGCACAGGGATTCCCTTTTCTTCATATCCCCACCAACACTTGTTATTTGTTGTCTTTTTGATAACAGCCATTCCTTTTTTTTTTTAATTATGAAAGTATGATAACACATTTACAGGAGACTTGGAAAATAGAGAACAAGGTTACATATAATTCCACTATATGTATACAATTATTTTTTAAGTAGGTAAGATTTTTAGTTAGAGTTTCAATATCAAACATTCAAAAATTAATAGAATGAATATACAGGGAAGTAGAAGGATATAGTAGACCTGAACAACATAGTGAACCAATTTAACATAATTAAGATTTATACAATTTTCACACAGTGCATGCATGCATGCTAAGTCACTTCAGTCATGTCTGACTCTGTGACCCTATGGACAGCAGCCCACCAGGCTCCTCTGTCCATGGGATTCTCCAGGCAAGAATACGGGAGTGGGTTGCCATTTCCTTCTCCAGTGCATGCAAGCATGCTAAGCCGCTTCAGTCATGTCCACCTCTGTGCGACCCCATAGACGGCAGCCCACCAGGCTCCCCCATCCCTGGGATTCTCCAGGCAAGAACACTGGAGTGGGTTACCATTTCCTTATCCAATGCATGAAAGTGAAAAGTGAACGTGAAGACGCTCAGTCCTATCTGACTCTTAGCGACCCCACGGACTGCAGCCTACCAGGCTCCTCCATCCATGGGATTTTCCAGGCAAGTGTACTGGAGTGGGGTGCCATTGCCTTCTCCGATTTCACACAATAGTAGGATACAAATTCTATTCAAGTTCCCATAGACTGTAAACTAGGACACACTGGAACATAACCAAGGACATAAAACAAGGTGCAAAAATTTCATGCTCTAAAGGTATTGAAATTACAGAGTTGATAACAGCCATTCTAACAAATATGAGTGATATCTCGTGGTTTTGATTTGCACTTCCCTGATGATTAGTAATGAGAAGCATCTTTTCATGTATCGGTTGGGCATTTGTGTTTCTTCTTTGGAAAACTATTTGATTTCAGTACCCATTTTTTAAATTAGATTGTTTTTATATTGATTTGCATGAGTTGTTTTTATATTTTGGATAGTAACCCGTTATTAGAGGTAACGTTTGCAAATATCTTCTCCCATTCAGTAGGCTGCCTTTTTATTTTGTTGATAGTTCTTTTCACTGTGCAAAGCTTTCAGTTTAATGTAGTACCATTTGTTTATATTTGTTTTAATCACCCTTGCCTGAGGAGACAGATCCAAAAAAATTGTTGGCAAAGACCAATGCCTAAGAATTTATTGACTACATTTTCTTCTAGGAGTTTTATGGTTTCGGATCTTATGTAAGTGTTTAATCCATTTTGACTTTATTTTAGATATGGTGTTAAAACAAAGTGGTTCAGTTTTATTCTTTTGCATGTAGTTGTCAGTTTTTCCAGCACATCTTTTCTCCATTGTATTTTTTTGCTTCCTTTTTGGTAGATTTTTGTTGTTCAGTAGCTAAGTTGTGTCTGACTCTTTGCATCCCCATGAGCTGCAGCACACCAGGCTTTTAGATTAATTGATCATCAAAGCATGAGTTTATTTCTGGGCTTTCAAGTCTTATGTCTATTTTATTTTTATGTCAGGACTATACTGTTTTGATTACTATAGCTTAGTAATATAGTTTGAACAGCAGAAGTATGAGACCTCCACCTTTGTTCTTTCTCAAGATCGCTTTGGTTATTTGGGGATCTTTTGTGGTTCCATACAAAATTTAGGATTGTTTTTTTCTATTTCTATGAAAAAATGCCATTGGAATTTTGATAAGAATTGTATTACATCTACAGATCATTTGGAGAGTAGTAAGGACATTTTAACAATATTCATTCTTCCAATCCATGAATACAGGAAATCTTTCCATTCGTTTGTGTTATGTTCAGTTTCTTTCATCAAAGTCTTACAGTTTTCAGTGTACAGATCTTTCACTTCCTCAGTTAAATTTATTTCTAAGTATTTTACTATTTTTTTATTCTTTTGAAAATTAAAGTTTTGTTTACTTTGTTTCTTTTTCAGATCATTTGTTGTTAATATGTAGAAATGGAACTGACTTCTGTATGTTGGTTTTGTATCCTGCAACTTTTCTGAATTTTTGATTAGTTCTAACAGTTTTTATGATGGAGTCTTTAGAATTATATATGTATATAAAATACCACTACAAGCAAAGGCAATTTTATATCTTCCTTTTCATCTTGGCTGCCTTTTATGTCTTTTCTTTACCTGATTCCTCTTGCTATGACTTTCAGTACTGTGTAATAGGAGTTGTGAAAGTGGATATCCTTAGTTTGTTCCTGATCTTAGAGAAGATCTCTAAGCAGAGAACAGCTGAGGCTGTTCACCACTGAGTATGATGTTTGCTGTGAGTTTGTCATATGTGGCTTTTACTTTGTTGAGGTACATTCCTTCCATACCCAATTTGTTGAGAGTTTTTATCTTGAAAGGGAGTTGCACTTTGTCAAATGCTTTTTCCTATCTTTTGAGATGATCATATGATTTTTAGCTCTCATTCTGTTCATGTGGTGTATCACATTTTTTTATTTGCATATGTTGAACCATCCTTGCACCCCAGGGATATGTCCAGCTTGGTCATAGTGTATGAGTCTTTTAATATGCTGTTGCATTCAGTGTGCTAATACTTTGAGAAATTTTACATCTGTATTTCTCAGAGATATTGGCTCATATATAAATATATATATATTTTTTTCCATGAATCATCCTTATCTGGTTTTGTTATCTGGATAATGCTGGACTTATACAATGGGTTTGGGAGTGCTCCCTCTTTAATTTTTTGGAAGAGACTGAGAAGGATTGGCATTTATTCCTCCTTAAATGTTTGGTAGAATTCACCAGAGAAGCCATCTGATCTTGGGTTTTCCTTTATCAAAAGGTTTTTTATTACTGATTCAACCTCCTTACTCGTTATTGGTCTGTTCAGATATTCTCTTTCTTTATGATTCTGTCTCAGTAGGTGGCACATTTCTGTGAATTTGTCCATTTTGTCTAGATTGTTCAATGTGCTGGTGTATATTTTTTCATAGTATTATGATCTTCTTTATTTCTGTGGTGTACCTCCTCTTTTAATACCTCATCCTTCATTTCTGATTTTATTAATTGGAATCATCTTTTTCCTTTGTTAGTCTAATTAAATGTTTGTCAATTTATCTTTTTAAAAAGCCAGCTCTTAGTTTGATTGTTTTTTTTTTTTTTTTTTTTTTTTTTTTTTTTTTTTTTAGTATTATCTTCATTTCTTTCATTTACTTCCACTCTGATCTTTATTTCTCTCCTTCTCCTAACTTTGGGGTGAATTTGTTCTTTTTTTTTCTGGTTCTGTGAGGTGTAAAATTTGGTTATTTGAAATCTTTCTTTTTGTTTAATGTAAGTATTTGCCCTGGAAGGTCTTTATCTCCTTCATTTCTGAAGAACAATGTTACTGGGTAGAAAATTCTTGGTTGGCAATTTTGTAAGTTTTAGCCCTTTGAATATATTGTTCCAAGCTCTCCTGTGATGTAACGTTTCTGCTGATAAACCCACTCTAGTCTTGCTGGGATTCTGTCCTAAATTATAAACTTCTTTTCCTTTGCTCTTTTAAGGTCCTCTCTTTGTCTTTGATATTTGATACTTTCAGTGTAATGTGTGTCTTATTGTAATGTGTTTTTCTTTAAATTGAGTTTGTTTGGGAACCCATCTGCTTTATGAATGTGGATGTCTAAATCACTCCCCAGATTTGGGAACTTCTCAGCTATCATTTATTTAAATAACTACTGCCCTCTTCTCCCTTTCTTCTCCTTATAGTACTCCAATAATTCACCAATTATTTCTTTTGATGCTAGCCCATAGATCACACAGCCTTTCTTCACTCTCTCCTATTCTTTTTCCTTATTCTCTGATATAATTTCAAAGTTCCAGTCTTCTAATTCACAGATTCTTTTTTCTGCTTGATATTGTCTTTTTTTGTAATGCTTCTATCTACTTACTAAACTTTTCATTTTTCTTATATATATATATTTTTACTTTGGTTTATCTTTCTATATTTTCTTATAGCTCATTGAACTTCTTTAGAACAGCTATTTTGAATTGTCAAGTGAATCATATATCCTTATTTCTTTGGGATCAGTTACTGGAAAATTTTTGTGTTCTTTTGGTAATATCATGTGTCCTTGATTCTTTATGTTCCTTGAACTCTTGCATTGCTCTCTTAGCTACAGTTGCCTCTTGCATCTTTACTAACTGATTTCAAGAGACAAATACTTTCTGTCAGCCCTACTGTGGATCTGAGGCTTTCTCAGATCTTCTATAGCAATACCTGCTCCACACTTCTTGCCTCCTCTTGTGGTAGAAGTCTTAAATTGGAATGAGTTCTCTCAACCCTACAGAGCCATGCCAGGTGCTGACAACCTCTCTTTTGCTTTTCCAAGGATAGTGCTAAATGTTCAAGTTTGTCAATCTCCTGGGCCCTCTGATTCAAGCTCACTAGCCATCCGCAAAAGCTTGCTCTTGCCACTCATTAGGAACACATACAGGGAGTCAGGCATGAGGTAATGGGGCATGTGGATGGGCCCTGCAGAGCACTGGGGATGTGCAGGGGCCCGGTGAGGAGATCTGCAGGTAAGACATCCCCACTGACCCATGGACAGGTGTCCCCTCTGGAGTACTCAATACTGTCTTTAGGATCTCATCCCCTTGACACGTTGCAGCCTCCATCCTTGCAGCTAATGACACAGACAAGTGAGCCTCTCCAGCAGCATCCTGCACAGCTGGGGAAGCTAAGCACTCATGCACACACCCTCCTTTGCCCCACAGGAGTAACCACAGGCTGAGAAGGGCTCTTGGCTCTGAGCGGTGCCACCTTGGGGAGGATTGACACAGGTCAAGTCAAACTGTTCCTTTTTTCCTCTCCACTGAATCGAGTTTTGAGTTGTTTTGCTCCAGTGAACTGCTAGAATTTCTCTTCTGGAAAAGCAGACTTCCACAAATGTGCTCTCCTCCATGGGTGATTGTCTAAGTCAGTGCTTACCAGGGGCTCCTGGACCATGGCCAAGAGTAGCTGGAGCCGGTTCACAGGGCACTTTACAAGGTCCACAGCCAAGGCCAAGCACACAGGAGACTCAGCCCACAGGTGGATGAGACTTGTTCCAGGTCCCTGAGTATATGATGCATGAAAATGAAAGTGAAGTGAAAGTCGTTCAGTCACGTCCAACTCTTTGTGAGCCAATGGACTATATACAGTCCATGGAATTCTCCGGGCCAGAATACTGGAGTGAGTAGCCTTTCCCTTCTCCAGGGGATCTTCCCAACCCAGGATTGAACCCAGGTTTCCCACATTGCAGGTGGATTCTTTACCAGCTGAGCCACAAGGGAAACCCAAGAATACTGGAGTGGGTAGCCTATCCCTTCTCCAGGGGATCTTACCAACCCAGGAATCAAACTGGGATCTCCTGCATTACAGGTGGATTCTTTACCAACTGAGCTATGAGGGAAGCCCATGATCCATGAGACAGAACCAAAGCCAAAATGGCCTGTAGCCTAGTCCTCAGGGGACAGTGTTGTTCCTGGGTCTATAGGCATGACTGTGGTCAGCCAGTTAGATGCCTGAATGAGAGTCTTTCTCCTAAAATAGCTTCTCTCATTCTTAGACTGTACTGGCGTTTCATAGTCTCCACCTGGATCCCACAATTCCCACAAAGGTACTTTGTCCATGGATGGATTCCACTTTGTTGTTGTTGAGGAAGGGATATAAGCAACAGACATCTTCTTCAGCCATCTTGCTGATGTCACTCATTCTGGATACCTAGATTAATCTTTTCTGCAAGTTTTCTGTCTGTAAAACAATACTATTATGTTGTAGCGAATTGTTAATAAACATGCAAGGGAGTACCTGCCAGAGAAAATCTGTTCCATGAATTTTAGCTGAGTGGGCTGCACAACATCCTCCTCCTCCCTCCAGAGTAGCACAGGCCCCCTGCTCACAGTGTCCACCCCAGGGTCAGATAGGCTGCCTCCATAGGAGCAGAAGAGACAGGAAATGAAGGTTTCTGATCCAGAAGCCCTTGGAGCTATGCACAGGAGGTGGTTTAATGCAGATGCACTCTGAAGTGGGGAGAATCATCTTGGTTCTGAAGTCTTCAAGTTCCAGGGGGTATAACCTTGTCAGCCCAAATGTTCTGGAAAACAAAGACTAAACCCATTAAAGACATTCCATGTGATGCTGAACTCAGGAGATCTGATTTAGCCTACAGTGCGACCAGCTCCCTACATTTCTTTATAACCTTGTTTTTGCTATCTTTGAAGGCCTATAAGTAGCAGGGCTTCTGGAGTTGCAAAAGCAGAGTTCACAGAGGAACAAATTAAATAACCAGTTCTCCCAGCTCCAAGTGAAAGCTCATTTAGATGCAATAAACTGCTTAAATAAGAATATAGGTGAAGCACTTTCCAAACACAGATTAAGTGGTATAATCAAAGGTTGGTAAATTTACTACAAGTTTTTTAGAGAGCTACTTAGCTCTGTTGAATTGTAGGGTGGAGATGATAACAACCTGCATAAATCAAGAAGACATCAATACCAGAGAGAGAAAGCTTACTGAGTGAAGCATGAGAGGCTGAACTTAGAATTTGGTAACAATATCACCTGGAGGAGGAACAGGGGAGGATCTCTCAATAATTCACAATCATCAATCATAACTGGGGCTTTGTGCATTTAAGGAGCTTTCCATGATACCAAGTGACTGGATGAGACTTCTGTAGTCCAAGGCTCACTGTGCTCCAGAAGTGATCCTAGTCTGAAGGGTCTTTCTCGAAGGTGGAAACATAGAGCTTAAATAAACTCTAGTGTAGTCCCGATGTTCCTAAATACAGATGTTCTGAAGTATTCAGTCTTGGTCCAAATCAATATTTGATGCAGAAAATGCTAAATTCTTAGTATAGCACATTTATTAAGTAAAAACAAGGTCCCTCTTCATCCTAGTCTAGTTATGAATGTTTTCCTCCTGCTGCAGCATTTCTCAGCATCATCACTAACATTTTGGACCACCTAATTCTCTGGGGCTCAGGGGCTTTCCTGTGCATCTCAGGATGTTTAGCAGCATCCCTGACCTGTACCCATTCTAAACCAGTAGCACTCTTCAGTTGTAATAGACCAAAATGTGTCCAGTTATTGCCAAATATCACCTAGGACCCAAACTTTCCCCCTGACTGAGAACCCTTGGCAAAGAAGGAGTGATCTTTTTCTGATTCACATAAAGGCAGCCTGTGGGCTATCAGTAGCCTATTAGCAAATCCCTCTTTGTCCAACCCCTAAGACCAAGTAAGCCGTAACAGCTTGGGGGAATCCTAGATTGAAGAGAGGTTCAAAGTAGCTGTAACCTTCAGCAAAGGGCTAACACAGGCAGGACATGCATGGGCGAGTAAAAGTAAAGAATTTTAAGGACTGTGGGCTTGTACACAAGATTGCTTTGTTCTAATTGTTCATTCTACCAAGAAGTAGCTGTTAAGTGTCTGCTATGTGACTGTCTTGGTGCTATACCAGCAAGGAATACAAAACCAAAGTAACACAGAGCCCCAAGCCTCTGGAACTTTAGAGTGTGTATGAAGAAATGAGCATAGACATGTACATCAGTAGGATTATGATCCAAGCAATATGTGATGAACAGAAATAGTGATACATGATAGCATATTCCATAGGTCTTGCAGCAAGGTATGTGGAGAATGTTATTAACAGCTCCCCAGATTAATAATTTCAGAAAAAAGATAAATTTGTCCCCCAAAATTTCTCTTACCAAAATTTTTTTATTTTGTAAGTATTTTATAAGTATTTTTCATTTGAATGAAGAGTTTGGAATGCCCAGGTTTAAGGACTAGTTCTGTCCTAACCAGCTATGTGACCTACGACCTGTGCAACTTCTTTCTATAACCCTCCTACCTTAACTCCTTCCCTCTCTTTCACTCACTTTCTCTCTCTCATACATGCCTGCTTGAAAGGATACTCAACATTAAGTGCTGTTCTGTTTTGAGTTACTGGACCTATGGCTACCAGTGTCCGCTCTCTGTGTGTTTAGACAACAGCCAAATGACCACTCCAAGCCTCAGTTTTCCCTTCCCTAAAATGAGGGCTAGACTGGACGATCACTCAGACCTTCCAGATACAACATTCTGTGACTCTGAGGCCTTTAGGGGCATCGTCTCCAGGTGACTGTGTTTACTGGGCAGGTTTGGTTTACTCCACTCTGAGCTTAATTTTTCATCCTCTGAAGTATTTCATCCAGAGTGTTTTATATAAAAAATCATATTTGCAAATCTGCAATAGTTTTAGCTTGAAATATATGTTATGCCAGGAGATCACTATAGATTTGTAAAGCAAAACTCCGAAACATTTGATAGCCCTTATGGGCTTTAAAATTAATTTGTGCTTTAAAAATAATTTGATCCTAAATGTGTCTGTGGATGAATGGGCTTGACATAAGCCTTTCAATTTTTTGCTCCACTTCAGAGAGTGCACAAAGTACAAACTGTAAATCAATCTTCACATTTGCTAGTATGGCCACTAAGTTGAACAAAAAAAAAGAAGAAAAGAAATATAGCTAATAAACTATTCAAACAAGATTTAGGAGCTTGGAAAGCACAGGGCTCAGCTTGTGACTTGCTTTCTTTGAGTTATTCATGTTCGTATGACTTGGCTGGTGTCTAGACATGCAGAGAATGGACATTGGAAGCAATAGGTCCACTAACTTAAAACAGAATAGCACTTAATGTTGAGTATCCATTTCAAGCAGGCATGTATGAGAGAGAGTGAGTGAGCGACTGAGAGAGAGGATATGTTATGGTAGGAGGGTTGTAGAAGGAAGTGGCACGGAGATTAGAAGGATGAAAATGATCACTCCCCTTCTCCACTCAGGTTGGCATGGGTCAGGCATAACAACAGTGAGCTAATGAAGCATCTTTAGAAAACAAGAGTAGTTCATGGTATGGATTGCTACAGAATTTGCTGTCACACGTTAGCTACTCTGTTAAAAAAGAGAGAGAGAAATAAGCAACATGGAAATGTGATGAACTTGGGGTCAGATTGATCCAAGATCAAATCTTACCTCTACTACTTTCTAGTTATGTGTTCTTGGACAAGTTATTTAACCTCTTGGAGACTGCGTTTTCCTATAATATGCCCTATAATCCAGAATTGTTGTGAGGAATTAAATGAAATAATGTGTGTTTCCGGACTTAGCTACATATAACAGAAAATCTAAATAATAATGCCTTTAGCACAGAGACATTGATTTTCCTTCAAATAGTATGAATTCTAATTGTAGCAGTTCATGACTGGCAAGGGGCCCCCACAACATCAAGAATCTCCCAGTTTCCTTCTTTAATTTGCTGTATTATGTTTAGCTGTGGCTTGTATCCTTGAGATTACCTTGTGATCATAGGACGGTTGCAGCGGCTCCAATCATCACATTTGCATTTCAGATAGGAAGAAGGAAGAAGAAGGAAGGACAAAAGAAGCTTGCCTTCCAGCTAACTGTTTAAAACATGTTCCTAGATGCCCCAAGTCTTCCCTGTAGCTCAAACGATAAAAGAATCTGCCTGCAACAGGAGACCTGGGTTTGATCCCTGGGGCAGGAAGATCCTCTGGAGAAGAGAATGGCAATCCACTCCAGTATTCTTGCCTGGAGGATCCCATGGACAGAGGAGCCTGGCAGGCTACAATCTGTGGAATCCACAGCAGAGTTGGACACAACCCATAATACACTAGATGCCCCACCCAACAATTTTTATTTATAACTCATTGGTCTTACCTATCTTGAAGAGAGACTGGAAGAATTAGGATTTTAGATGGATACCTCAACAAGATAGGGGATTAAGGCAAAATGAAAGAATGGATTGGGTAATTAATTAGCACTCTCTAATGCCAACCCACTCCAGTGTTCTTGCCTGGAGAATCCCAGGGACGGGAGAGCCTAGTGGGCTGCCGTCTATGGGGTTGCACAGTCGGACACGACTAAAGTGGCTTAGCAGCAGCAGCAGCATGGTATGCAAAGCACCTAGCCAAAGGAAGCTATCAGTGAATAAAAGCTATTATTTAATGAATGTGGTGTTGTGTTAGTTGCTCAGTCGTGTCCACCTCTTTGCTGACCCCATGGACTGTAGCCCACCAGGCTCCTCTATCCATGGAATTCTCCAGGCAAGGATACTGGAGTGGATAGCCATTTTCTTCTCCAGGGAATCTCTATTTAAAGTATTCTTAAAACTATTTTGGAAATGCTTGGCCCCTCTCATTATTCTGACTCCCTTAGAAGGCCTATTCAATCTTTGGGTCAAGGCCCACCTCTCAGAGGCCTCTGCTACCCTTTGGAGACTTCTCAAAAGAAGTCAGACCCTCTTCCAGACGACAACCCTTGGCATTTTGAAAGCCACTTTCCTGTTCTTATTAGATTGTCTCAGCCCAAGACCAACCACACCCTGATCCTTAAAGTCAGATGATATTGTCAGAAGTCCTGAACATTCTGCTGTGAACCAGACCTCTCTTTAGCAGGGCCTCGCACAGCAGAACCAAATGATCCAGGTGAGGGCAACCCAAGAGGAAACAGAGAAGTTCTGTCAGTTTCCTAGTTTCAGACTCTGCTTTTGCAGCCCACTCCTGCTGTTCCTGACTCATAAATCAGCCCTGGCAAACTCTCATCAGAGGTTTTGAGACAGCCCAGGCCTCTTTCTATGTTATGGGATGGTCTAAGAAATACAGTTGACCTCCCTGGGTTCTGATGCTGTTAGAGCAGAGAAACAAGGCTGTTGGGTCTCTGTTCCCACTGCCCTCAGACTCCCCACAGGAGGGTGCTATCTATTCACAGAATTAGCAGGCAAAGGGTTAAGGACATAGCCTCACAGCATGAGGAGGGGAGAACCCTGCCCCAGCAAGCAGAGGACTCTAACTCAAATCTGGCTCCCTCCCTGCCCTCTTGTCAAAACCAAGAGACCTAGATGCCCACATATCCTTCCAGCAAAGGAGCAGTGTCTTGGGGTATAGAACTTATGCCTGAGGGTACTGGCCTGATGGCCCTTCCCAGGGCTCAGGAGCGCATAGCCAGCAGCCCTCCTGGCTATGTAGAGGGCTTTCTATAAGTAGAAAGGTAAGGGGAAAAAATTGTCACCAAATATACTGATTCCCAAAGCTCATCCTTATGAGGCCCAGGCTGCAGTTCGGTCCCAAACTCCTGGCCTCAGGGATTGCCTTCTGGAAAGACAGAGCACTGCCAGTCAAGAGCCTCCTAGAATAGTTCTATTCTCAATGACCAAGGGTCCACAGCCTACTGTCAAGGCAAGTAGAAATGGGAAATTATAAAGGGAGAGAATAGAAAAAATATAAAAATGACCCACTCGTGCTGTGAGAAGTGACAGAAGTAACAGGTGCCTTTTAAGTCACAGATTGCTGGATTTTCATGGAAGATATGGACGAAAAGTGGTTTTCCTTTGGCTAGCATGGGTATCCAAAGCATCTACTTCTACTTCATTGACTACACTAAAGACTTCGACTGTGTGGATCACAAGAAACTGGAAAATTCTTAAAGAGATGGGAATACCAGACCACCTTACCTGCCTCCTATGAAATCTGTATGCAGGTCAAGAAGCAACAGTTAGAACAGGGAATAATAGACTGGTTCCAAATTGGGAAAGGAGTATGTCGAGGCTGTATGTTGTCACCCTGCTCATTTAACGTATATGCAGAGTACATCATGCAAAATACCAGGCTGCATGAGGCACAAGCTGGAATGAATCAAGATTGCTGGGAGAAATATCAGTAACCTCAGATATGCAAGATAACACCACCCTTATGGCAGAAAGCAAAGAGGAACTAAAGAGCTTTTTGAGGAAAGTGAAAGAGGAGAGTGAAAAAGCTGGCTTAAAACTCAACATTTAAAAAATGAAGATCATGGCATCCAGTCCCATCACTTCATGGCAAATAGATGAGGAAACAATGGAAACAGTGGCTGACTTAATTTTCTTGGGCTCCAAAATCACTGCAAATGGTGACTGCAGCCATGAAATTAAAAGACGCTTGCTCCTTGGAAGAAAAGCATGACCAACCTAGGCAGCATGTTAAAAAGCAGAGACATTACTTTGCCAACAAAGATCCATCTAGTCAAAGTTAATGGTTTTTCTAGTGGTCATGTATGGATGTGAGAGTTGGACCATAAAGAAAACTGAGGGCTGAAGAATTGATGCTTTTGAACTATGGTGTTGGAGAAGACTCTTGAGAGTTCCTTGGATGGCAAGGAGATCAAACCAGTTAGTCCTAAAGGAAATCAGTCCTGAATATTCACTGGAAGGGCTGATGCTGAAGCTGAAAGTCCAATTCTTTGGCCACCAGATGCGAAGAACTAACTCACTGGAAAAGACCCTGATGCTGGGAAAGATTGAAGGCAGGAGGAGAAGGGGATGACAGAGGATGAGATGGATGGATGACATCACCAACTCAATGGACATGAGTTTGAGCAAGCTCCAGGAGTTGGTGACAGTCGGGGAAGCCTGGTGTGCTGCAGTCCATGGGGTCTCAAAGAATCAGACACAACTGAGTGACTGAACTGATGAGCATGGGTATCCATCCTGACTTTCCTCAGACAGCCTGGTTTATACCTACTGACCTGACATAATTATGGATAGCATCCACTTTCATTCTCAAAATGAACCTGGCTGAATATTAAATAACATGTTGGCTTTACCTTGGAGAGGGATTAGAAAGAATAAAAAGTTACTCTTTTTCTGGCTTTTCTCTTATAACTCATATTTACAGTTACACACTGACCATTTTACCATGTGACCATGTTCATCTTTATAAATTAAAAATTATATTCTTATCTAAACTCTCTTAAAGTAATATGTCATCAATCTGCACTTTTATTCCTAATAAAATATTATCCATGCATAGTGGTAATACTAAAATTAACTGGAGAGTTTAATAGTTTGAGTCTACAAATCATTATAATAGGTTTAGTATTTTTTGTTGAAGCCAATTCAGTATCTTCATGGCTTTATGATTATTTTTAACTTTGTTTTTGCTTTTTCAAAAGCTAGATTCATATTTTCCCAGACTTGCTTATTGATCTTTAAGGAGGGACATCTCAGCATAGAGAAGGAGTAGAGACTTTAGACTCAATACAGCTGGGTGTAAAGTCTGGTTTTTCATCTCTCTTTGCGGTGTTATTCAATATCATCCTCTGTTTCTATATTAATAATATGGGAATGATAATAAGGATGCTTATATTTATCAACTGTGAACTACTGATCAGGCCCTGTTCTCAGCGGCTCACATATATTAACTTATTTAATCCTCATAACAACCTGGTGAGGGAGGTACTGTTAAATAATCCTCATTTTTACACAGAGCAAACCAAAAGGTTAAGGCACTTGCCCAAGATCACACAGCTCACCCTTGACACCTGTGTGCTGTTGCCCATCTGATGGGGATCTGAGGAAGATTTCATGAGGACTTAAATGTGTGATGCTCATCCCTGTGCCTGGCAGAGCAGAAGTCTGATTAAGCATAACATGTTCCTGTCACAGCTGCTTCCTACAGCAGGACAGCATTCCAGTATCTACCTAAGCAGAGAGAGTTTTGGTGAAGGTGCAGGCTATGCGGTTTTTCCCTCCCAATTCAGGCGGTTCCATCTATGGACATGTAAAGAGAACTTTGGCAAGAATGTATCAGAAGTTTTTCCTTGAGAAAACTGAGCTTGTTTCTTTTGAAGGAAAAATCAGAATTTTCGAACCATAAAGCAAAGATTAGGGCCTGGAGGTAGGTGTTGCCCTATGAGTAACTGCATCCTGTATCAGGAAAAATCAGGGCTAAAGCACTGCCATATAGGAGAGTGACCTGTGGCCCCTTTCCTCCAGGAGGCCCTTGTCACCTTCTCCCATGCAGTCCCCACGAGTGCCTGCCTACACCAAACCTACCAGACACCCCCAGATTCCCAGATTCTCTGAGAGCCTCCCTTTCAGCACAGTTTCCTCACTGAAAAAAAAAAAAAAAAACAGATGCAGCGGGGATTTTCCTGCTTCGCAAAGCAATTGTGAAGTTTAGTGATGTCAAATCTCATAGAACACCTTAATTCATAAGAAAAAAGGTGCTTTGGAATGCTGTGCAACTCATGAGGCATTGGGTCTGTCTCTTATACACATCTAGATGTGTATAAGAGACAGGTAGTAAGGACATTTTAACAATATTCATTCTTCCAATCCATGAATACAGGAAATCTTTCCATTCGTTTGTGTTATGTTCAGTTTCTTTCATCAAAGTCTTACAGTTTTCAGTGTACAGATCTTTCACTTCCTCAGTTAAATTTATTTCTAAGTATTTTACTATTTTTTTATTCTTTTGAAAATTAAAGTTTTGTTTACTTTGTTTCTTTTTCAGATCATTTGTTGTTAATATGTAAAAAAAAAAAAAAAAGGTAGCTGCAAAGGACCAAATTTTGCTCCCAGCTACTCAATGACTCTAATTCATAGGGCCTGAGTACATATATCTGAGGAGAGAATAATTTTCTTCATAACCAATGTTCATTCTGTCCAAATGTGTCACAGAGTAATACTTCTGTAAAGCATATTTAACCCAGCAAATTGAGTCCTAAAGCATTTCTTTTACTCTGTCATTTCTCACTTAGAATACTTTTCATCTACCTCAAAAAGCTCTTTCCCTGTCATAGCTCACCACCTTGTCTTAGGAGCTTTCTGTTCAGTATTTCTACTTGATTCAAAGGTCAGACCAGATGGTGAGAATAACTAAATCCTCAGGAGGACTTTCCTGTCTCTGGATTCAGTCTGGGCTGAACCACAAACTTCTAAATCCTCATCTCTCTCTCTCATTCTCTCTCTTTCTCTCCTATATCTCCCGGATGCCCTTGGACAACTCCAGTGCTTTTGTTATTTGACATTAAATATTTTGTAGTATCATTTGCTTCCTAAAATTACATGTCTGGGCCTAGTAGACATCAGTGGGGTCTGGCTGGGCAGGAGGGATCAAGTTGGCAAGTCCAGGTGACAGAAAGGTGTGGCAGTTGCCATTGTCCAGTAGAGACAAACTCTTACATGAAGAAAGGGGACAGGAAGACTTAGGGCCAAAAGCTGGCCGACAGGCTCCCAATGTAACAATGATTAGTTAATCAACATGCATGTGCACAATCCATTCAGCATGACCTACTCAGTTCTGGATGCTGAGAAGGCAGCTTCAGTTACATGATGGTTTGGGTGGATCGTGCCCAGTGAATTCCTTTAATAGATCTCCATACTGCTGAGATGTTTGTACATCTCACCCGATATTCCCAAACCACTAAAGGCCATCATACCCTTGGAGAGGTAGGGATAATTTTTATTTTGATGCAGGTGGAAGACAGTTTTCAGCCAGATTTATATGCATTGAACAAGTATAAGTTCTAATTCTCTGGCATTTTCTTTTTGCCATTCATTCATTCCTTGCATTCTCTTCACTTGTATGTGTTCCTTTGTGAATTTTCTGTAACAGTTAGCAGTGTTGTCTCTGGAGTCAGATGCCCTGCGTTCAAATCTTGACCTTTCCATTTATTATCTGTGGCCATAGGTGATATATTTAATTGTAAGGACCTCAGTTTACTGATCCTCACATTATAATGGAAATGAGAATAGTGCCTATCTGATTGATTTATTGTGATGAAATGAATGAGTGCTCCTAAAGACCCTATTATCAGATACAGAGTAAGCACTCATTGAGTATTATTCAGTCAACCAACATTTGCTGTGTGTTTTGCTGGTAAGAGTGAGCTTTAGATTTGCTCTTCAGGGTGCTTCACACTTTGCATCTAGGCAGCCAATATCCACAGCCTAGGAAATTCACTCTAGGCACAAATAGCACCAACAAGAAAGCTGAGATGAGCTATGATCCTCAAATAGTTGTCACTTGTTCACCCATTCATTTCAGTCAGGAAACACCTATTGAGCACCTACTATGTATTAGCACAGTTCTAGAAGATGGAGATAAAGTAGCGAACAAGGTAGACAAAAACCCCACTTCTCTTAGAGTTTGTTTTCTACCAGAGAGAGACAGACTTTAAATTTAAGAAGCAAGAAGATGTCAGAGTGAAACGTGCTACATAGAGAATTTAAACTAGGTTGTTTTTGTTTTCAGTCATGTCTGACTCTTTGCAACCCCATGGACTGCAGCACACCAGGCTTCCCTGTCCTTCAGTATTTCCCAGAGTTTGCTCAAACTCATGTCCATCAAGTCAGTGATGCCTTCCAACCATCTTGTCCTCCGTCATCCCCTTCTCCTCCTGCCTTCAGTCTTTCCCAGCATCAGGGTCTTTTCCAGTGAATCAGCTCTTCACTTTAGGTGGCCAAAGTATTGGAGATTTAACTTCAGCATCAGTCCTTCCAGTGAATATTCAGAACTGACTTCCTTTAGGATGGACTGGTTTGATCTCCTTGCTGTCCAAAGGCCTCTTAAGAGTCTTCTCCAGCACCACAGTTTGAAGGCATCAGTTCTTCAGCTGCATCAGTTCTTCGGTGCTCAGCCTTTTTTATTGTCCACCTCTCACATTTGTACATGACTCCTGGAAAAACCATAGCTTTGAATATACAGATCTTTGTTCGCAAAGTAATGTCTCTGCTTTTTAATATGCTGTCTAGGTTTGTCAGAGCTTTTCTTCCAAAGAAGAAGTGTCTTTTAATTTCATGGCTGCAGTCACCATCTGCAGTGATTTTGGAGCCCAAGAAATTTAAGTCTGCCACTGTTTCCATTGTCTCCCCATCTATTTCCCATGAAGTGATGGGACCAGATGCCATGATCCTTTTTTTTGAATGTTGAATTTTAAGCCAACTTTTTCACTTTCCTCTTTAACCTTCCTCAAAAGGCTCTTTAGTTCCTCTTTGCGTTCTGCCATAAGGATGATGTCATCTGCATACCTGAGATTATTGATATTTCTCCCAGCAATCTTGATTCCAGTTTGTGCTTCTTCCAGCCCAGCGTTTCTCATGATGTACTCTGCATATAAGTTAAATAAGTAGGGTGACAATATACAGCCTTGACATACTCCTTTCCCAATTTTGAACAAGCCATGATGGGAGCTATTTTGTGTGTTCAGTCGCTCAGTCATGTCCAGCTCTTTGCAACCCCATGGACTGTGGCCTGACAGGCTCCTCTGTCCATGGGATTTTCCAGGCAAGAATACGGGAGTGGATTGCCATTTCCTTTCCCAGGGAATGGGAGCTATTTGATGACTGTAAACTGAGAGTGATATAATCTGACTTAAGCTTTTAAAGGTACACCCTGACTGTCTTTTAAACTAGGTAATAAGTGGTAAAGGATCTGCCCACCAATGCAGGAGACACAGGAGATGTGGATTGGCAACCGACTCATTTTCTTACCTAGAAAATTCCATTCCATGGGCAGAGGAAACTGGCAAGCTACAGTACAAAGGGTTGCAGAGTCAGACACAACTCAATGACTGTGTACACACACAGTATGGTAGACAGTAACCAAGCAGCTCCCCTGGGTTGGTTGTTCAGGAAGAGTCTTTGGGGATGTGACATTTAAGTCAAAATCTGAAGAGACCCAACAACAGTCATGAGAAAGACTTCAAGGCAGTGAGAACCCTGATGCTGGGAAAGATTGAAGGCAGGAGGAGAAGGGGACAACAGAGGATGAGACGGTTGGATGGGATCACCAACTCGATAGACATGAGTTTGAGCAAGCTCTGGGAGTGGGTGATGGACAGGGAAGCCTGGTGTGCTGCAGTTCATGGGGTGGCAAAGAGTCGGACACGACTGAGTGACTGAACTGACTGACTGAAAGCAGGAAGTTGACTATCTACCCTGAGAATTAAAAACAAGAAAGCTAGTATCAGGGCTATAGTGAACATGAAGATCAGATTCTGCCTTCCTGCACCTTGTTTTTCATTAGTTCAGTGTGTAGTCACAGTTATTCCAGTATTCTGGAAAGAATTGAAGGCTTACCCCTGCTGACCAGTGATGAACCAGGTTGACCTTTGCAGTGTTCCCCAAACTGGATCCCAAGAACTTGGCCATCGTAGATCGTGAGTCTGCATGGAGACCCTCCTAGGAGTGATGTCTCATAGAATGTCAGTGTACTTCTGAGGACAAATCAAAATTGTACTCAGTGTGGTGTCTGGGTTCTGGAGCTAATGCAAAGTGTTTGGGAAAAAACCCACAACCCAGTGATAGTAAGATAAGCATCTTCCCTAATATTTCATACCCAAGAACTTGGCCATCGTAGATCGTGAGTCTGCATGGAGACCCTCCTAGGAGTGATGTCTCATAGAATGTCAGTGTACTTCTGAGGACAAATCAAAATTGTACTCAGTGTGGTGTCTGGGTTCTGGAGCTAATGCAAAGTGTTTGGGAAAAAACCCACAACCCAGTGATAGTAAGATAAGCATCTTCCCTAATATTTCATGGTGATAAAGATTTCTCTTCCTTTTGGGAACTATCAATATGTATAGATGAACACTGAGCAGGGAATCAGGAATACCAAGGGATTATGTTTAAAGTTTGTCAAAATACTCTGACTCTGAACCTTAGTCTGCTCATCTCTGAAGAAAGGAACTTGAACTGACTCCATCTTGGATCATTCTCAGCTCTCACATCTAATTGTCCATATACCATCATCTTGATTTCCAGAGTCCCACATTTGTGAGATGGTAAGACTAAAGGCAAGGACATCTGGTCTGCCATACAGCTGATTGGTCCACACAGGGATTAAACCTATACCTTTGTCTTCTTTACCACCATTTCATATCAGTTGAACCAGGCATCTCTGCCCTGAAGTGTACAGATCAAGTGGGTTTATCTTCCTTACTAAACTATATACTCTTTAATAATACTGTAGTCACTAAATTTTACTGAATGTTGACTATGTAATGTATATTATTCAATTCTCATAATAACCCCATTTGTAAACACTACTATTATCTCCAGTTTAATGCAAGAAACTGAACCTTGGGAAAAAAAGTTAATTAATTTGCCTGAGATCACGGCTAGAGCATACCAGATTTAAATCCAGGCTGACTCTAAAACCTATGCAAAAATTTAGCTGCCACGCTGCAGCATCATCCCTTGTTTATTACTTAGTCATATTCACAATACATGTCAAGATGTCTGACAGATATTATTAGATGCTCAATAGGTGATTGTTGAATGAATAAATGTTCAATGCTCTGCTGACTTCCCTTCAGTCATCACTCACACTGCTTTGGAGATGCACTGTAACCTTGCTCACCAGAAAGCTTTACTCACTCTACCTATGTTATGCAGAATTGTCCATGAGACTGTCCCTATAACTGGAACCACCCATATGATCATTAATTTTATGATCAACTTCACTGGGCTAAGAAATGCCCAGATTGCTGGTAAGACATCATTTCTGGGTGTGTCTGTGAGGATATTTCCAGAACAGAGTAGACTGAGTTAAAAAAGATTATCCTCACCTGTGTGAGTGGGCATCATCCAATCTGTTGAGAGTCTGAATAGAACACAAAGTTGGAGGAAGGGCAGATGTTCTCTCTTGCTTTAGATGGAATGTCCATCTCTTCCTGCACCATTAGCACACGTGATTCTCAGCCTTCAGACCTAGTCTGGGACTTAACACCATCAGCTCCCCTGGTTCTCAGGCCTTTGGACTTGGACTGAATTACACCACTGGGTTTCCTGGTTCTCCAGGCTGCAGACAGCAGATCATGGGACTCCTCTGCTTCCATAATTACATGAATCAGTTCTTATCATCAGTTACACCATGTATCTATCTCCCATTGGTTTGGCTTTTCTAGAGAATTCTAATACAACCTATATAAAGACTTACATACTTGATTTACATAAATTTTCCTTCATATTCTCTGATTAGGCATGTCTCCCCAACTGGTTTAACCATTTTGGGGAGCCGTGGTTCCCAACTAGAAGGATGGAATGAAGAGACACATGAGAACCACTTGATAAATTTTTTCAAACTACAGAAGTTCCAAGTGCAGCACCTCCTCTCCCCCAACAAATCCTCATCCTAGATGGGGAGGAGAGGAAATGTCTAAGTTGATACAAGTTTCCAGGTGTTTCTGATACGTTTCACCAAACACTTCCACCATCCCCACCTCTGCACACACACACCTCCATTTAGAGAAAGTCAGTTCTATCTTTTCATTTAAATAAAGGCTGATCTTCTTAGAATTGAAATTAAATGATGAGGCTTTATGTGGCTGACTTGAACATAAAGACATCCAGACTTATACTATACTGCTTAGTAAAAATAAATAATTATCCTTAACACTTTTACAGGTGGGTTTTCATGGAAGATGGAGTTACATACTTACATACTTATGTTTCATTGTGTCTTTTTCAGAATTAGACTTCTATCACATAGTACACAGTTCAGTTCAGTTCAGTCGCTCAGTCGTGTCCAACTCTTTGCGACCCCATGAATCGCAGCACGCCAGGCCTCCCTGTTCATCACCATCTCTCGGAGATCACTCAGACTCACATCCATCGAGTCAGTGATGCCATCCAGCCATCTCATCCTCGGTCGTCCCCTTCTCCTCCTGCCCCCAATCCCTCCCAGCATCAGAGTCTTTTCCAATGAGTCAACTCTTCGCATGAGGTAGACAGCTTACATTAAAGTTTTATGAGCGCTTAAGAAATGTAGAGCAGGACTGCCCCATTGAACAATAATGGAAATGTGCTCTATCTGCTCTGTCCACTACAGTATCCTAGACTAGACACATGTGGCTTCTGAGCATTTGGAACGTAGCTAGTGAGACTGAGGAACTAAATTTTTTAATCGCTTTTATTTTAATTAAGTTAAATATAAATAGCATCCTGTATCTAGCCATCTGTCGTGGTTGTTCAGTCACTAAGCCGTGTCTGACTCATTGCGACCCCTGCTACATGCCAGGCTTCCCTGCCCTTCACTATCTCCCAGAGTTTGCTCAAGTTCAAGTCCTCTGAGTTGGTGCTGCAGTCTAACCATCTCACCCTCTGTCACTTCCTTCTCCTTTTGCCTTCAATCTTTGCCAGCTTCAGAGTCTTTTCCAATGAACTGGCTCTTCCCATCAGGTGGCTGAAGTATTGGAGCTTCAACATCAGTCCTTCTGATGAATACTCAGAGCTGATTTCCTTTAGAATTGACTGGTTTGATCTCCTTGCAGTTCATATTGGAATATACAAGTACAGTATAAAGAAACTTCCTTCCTTTTTTTTTTTTAAGCCAAAATAACGTGGAGCTAGGACCCATTCCATTTCTATAAAATCCAAAGCGAAAACAAGTTTTTACAATACTTCTGTAAAAACCTAGAAGAAACTCTACCATGCTTACATTTCCACTGGGAAATGAATTCTTAACAAAAAAAGAAATTTCTGACCCAAGAGAGACAAATGGAGATAGGAAGCAAAGAGGCATTCCCAAGGGGAGCTTCCTGGCAAATTCCAAGTTGTCTATGAGACATGGAGCATAGAAAGATTGTCAAGGAGAGAGAAATTCCCCCTCAGCAGAAAATCTAAATGTGTTTTTAGCCACCTGTCACCCCGGAGGGAGGACAGGATGGCAATGTTAAATTGGTAAGGTTGTAAAACAAGGAACAACTACTGTACAAGGTAGCTGAGGTGTTTAAATGCATTTTAACAAAGGCAACTTCATTGCTGAAATCCAGACAGAGACTGATACTTCCTAGATGGCAGATTCGAAACCTGCATCTGTTTCACCTTAGAAAACCAGCATTTCCATTAAAAATTCCATTCCACAAAAATAGAACATGCTGAATTGTCATCTAAATCAAATACTAGGAAAATCAGAAAATGACCCCAGATTCAGAGAGAGAGAGAGAGAGTGAAGAGAAAACAGGAATACAGGACACACAGGCTCCATTGCAAAAATGTGAACCAGAAAAAAAAAATCATTTTGTACAAAAGAAGTAGCTACCAAAGGAAAAGATGGGAGGGATGTAAACCGAAGTTTATTCACGGGCCAGACAGGAGAGCAGTGATGAGTTCTATGCTAGGACTGCTGCTGCTGCTGCTAAGTCGCTTCAGTCGTGTCCGACTCTGTGCGACCCCATAGATGGCAGCCCACCAGGCTCCCCAATCCCTGGGATTCTCCAGGCAAGAACACTGGAGTGGGTTGCCATTTCCTTCTCCAGTGCGTGAAAGTGAAGTCACTCAGTCATGTCCGACTCTTCACGACCCCATGGACTGCAGCCCACCAGGCTCCTCCGTCCATGGGATTTTCCAGGCAAGAGTACTGCAGTGGGGTGCCATTGCCTTCTCCACTAAGCTAGGACAGTATTTCTCAAATCAGATTTTGGGCACGTATGCTTGCAGAGAGATGGGGGTCTTGGAGTTTAATATGGACATTTAGGTTTTCTGCTTTTGTTTTACCAATTATAAAGATAAAATTTGTCTTTTTTCAGTGAGACTTCTCAATTGAAAATCTTATTCAAAAAAATGAGACTTCAGCTTTCTTATATAACTGTTTCTCAAGTGCTGATTAAGAAAATTTACCATAGGTCCTATAGAATTATTTTCCTTTAAAGACGTCCATAGCTAAGTTAAGCTAAGTCACTTCAGTCGTGTCCGACTTTGTGCGACCCCATAGACGGCAGCCCACCAGGCTCCCCCGTCCCTGGGATTCTCCAGGCAAGAACACTGGAGTGGGTTGCCATTTCCTAGTTTATTCAGATTTGGGGATCAGTGACCTAGTGGCAGACTACACACACCCTTTGATTTGTATTTTGTTGGAGGAGTTAAAGCAGTTTTCTAACTTTGCCCTTAGCTTGTTTGCTGCTGCTGCTGCTGCTAACTCACTTCAGTCGTGTCTGACTCCTCGCAACCCCAGGGACTACAGCCTACTAGGCTCCTCTGTCCATAGGATTTTCCAGGCAAGAGTACTGGAGTGGGTTGCCATTGCCTTCTCCGTAGCTTGCTTGTGAAGAGGTTAAATCTTCCCAAACTCAGAAGGCAAGCTGGACTTAATATTCCTATTATATTCCCTGATGGATATCTTTGTACTTTTCTATTGCAAATGGGAAGCAGTGTGGTGAGTGGGGTGGTTCTGGATCACTAGTCAGGGGCTCTGCCTCTGACCCTGACTCTCCCAATTGGCTTTCACTTGTCCTCTCTGAGCTTTTGTTTCCTCATCTGAAAAATGAAGCAGGGGACTGGATAACTAATTACCAGGGTCACATCCAGCCTAGATTTCTTTGATACAATAAATTGCAGCGTCATCTCATATGTCTTCTATGAAAGGCCTCTCAGCTGAAATGCTAGGACTCTGTTTCACTTCTGATCTTTTCATTGTTACACTCTACCACAGGGCACCAAAGGGTCAGGAGGTGATGCATCTGAAGGGAAAAAAAAAATCAGCCAACACTCAGCCTTTTATCTATTATCTGCTACTACCTAGGAAGTGGGAAATTAAACTATAGAACCCAAACTCCAAGGACTCAGTGTAAATCACCCAGATATAAAAGAAATACTCAGAGGGACATTTGAGCTGGTTTCTGTAAAGTTTCCAGTGAATGAGACAGATATTCATTCAAGTGTGAGTAAATCAAATGGAAACACAAAAGCTATGTCTGCTTCTATGTTTTGAGTATTATAGATATTAAAATCGCTTCATGAGTGGACTCTCAGCCTGCTGGTTAATCTTCCACTCTGACAGTGACACATATTTAGTGAGCTCTCAGAACAAAGGTGCCGCATATGAGCAGTGACGGTATACAAGGCCTGTCTGCCTCTATAGCAAAGAGAAAAGCATGCTGGCCACACATGGACCTGGAACCACCAAGCCACTGCTGCCTTTTGGTAGAGGTAACGCAATTCCTTTTCTCTAAGAAGTCCTCTCCCACTTTTATGGAAGGATGCACATAAAGTATGCCCCACTGCCTCAGCCATGATTGGACTATCATACCTGTCATCTGTGGGATCATTCTTAGAGTTCAGAGGGATCCAGAAGAGGTTTCCCTTGAGATCTGTGCAGTCAAGACACAGCACAGAGCATCAAAATACTCTAAAGATTACTCTGGCATCAGCTCCTCAGCCAGCAGTAGAACCCATTCTTTTGACCTTTTCTTACGTTGGCTACCCACTAAAACAGCCTGAAAACTTATACCTGGAAATACCTGTCGTACCTTGGGAGGCAAGCACTGGGTTGTGGGATCCAGAGCAGGATTTAGAAGTCGTTGCCGGTGAACTCTTCCCTGAGCTTCACCCCGTGTAGAATGGCGACGCCACAGCTGTCTTTCCTGCACCGATGACTCCAGCCCTCCAGATGTGGCCCCATGGCCTGATGGGATCACTGTTCCTCTGAGATTCATGGCTTTGCTTGTCCCATTGGCAAGAAAAATGTGACTGCCTCTATCTCTTCTGTTAAAATAACACCCTTCTGGTCAGCATGGAATGAAAGCCCGCCAAGGCAAAAGAGTGACTTATTTCAAATGGTTCCTTTTGAGATCATCATGTAGCTCCCATTCTAGTTATAGTGAAAGTGAAGTCGCTCAGTCATGTCCAACTCTTTGTGACCCCGTGGACTGTAGCCCACCAGGCCCCTCTGTCCATGGGATTCTCCAGGCAAGAATTCTGGAGTGGTGTGCCATTTCCTTCTCCAGGGGATCTTCCCAACCCAGGGATAGAACCCGGGTCTCCCGCACTGCAGGCAGACTCTTTACCATCTGAGCCACCAGGAAAATTTGGCTAATTACTTAACAATTCTATTTAAATGTCTCCATTGCTGCAAGTATCAATTCATTAGACCTGCTTTTTCTGGTTAGAAATCCCTTTGCTCCCCTAAATATTCGCTTCCTCATTCTCCGTTTGTAATTTTGCCAGAGCAACATTCCATGTGACATAAGTAGTATCCCTTCAAAGAGGTGTTGGACATATCAGGGTGTCTCTCTGTGTTCCAGAGCCCAGGCTCTGTATTCTATGTCCTTGAAGTAGTACCTGTGATTGGGAAAGATCTGAGAGTATGTCTTTAAGAAGCTAGCTTCCCTGCCAGACAAATAAAACTGCAGTCACCAGCCACCCTGACACACCCCTGCAGTGGGGGTCTGCTGTGCTTGACAGAGTGAGAGAGACTGCCTGAGAAAGAACCCAGGCCCAGCCTGTAGGAGCCTACAGCCCAACTGGCAGCTGGGGTGATATTTACACCAAAGAATACCAGCAGAGCAGAGGCCTTCTCTGAGCACAGCAGTCTGTGGTTGGACACACACCACACACACAGAGAAAGACACACACACACTGCATGGTGGGAGAATGCACTCCTGTGGAAGCCGAGAACCATGGTGGGATCTGTGCTCCAGGGGTGAGTATACTTCCTCCTCAAGAAGCCTATGACCCACCCTTTCTGGCAAAGTTCAGTTAAGCCAGGGTACTGAACCATCCCTGGCATCTTCCTTGTCATTCTTCCCTTGTGTTTGAGCAGCTGAAGACTTCAGTGTTGCTTTTAATTTTTCATTTGAAATGATGTTTTTAGTGCCGAATGTTCCAGCTTTAAAGAATCACATTGCTTCATCCAAATGCTCATATCCCATTGAATGCCAACACAATCCTTCCTGCCTTTGAAGAAGTGAGAAAGGACATGAGGGAACTTAGAGTGACGGGGGAGAGGCCTCCAGCTTCCACCCTGGAGACTTTCTCAGACCAGTGATGAATAAGAAGTGACATAGTCAGGTAACTACCAGACAAGAGAAGTCAGGAGAGGGTGAAATGGGAAGCAGAAGATGCGAGGTGTCAGAGGGGAGGGAATCAGGTGTCCCTGGGTCAGAAGGACAGGATAGCCATTACTCTGGGTTCATGGAATGCCACGTGTTTTTTGTTTTTAATTTTTATTTCATAGTGAAGTATAGTTGATTGAGAATGTTGTGTTAAGTAAGATGGTCCTAAAAAAACAAGGTTGTGTTTCAGGTGTACAGCAGAGTGATTCAGTTATACATATACATGTATCTATGGCCAACCTAGATAGCATATTCAAAAGCAGAGACATTACTTTGCTGACTAAGGTCCATCTAGTCAAGGCTATGGTTTTTCTTGTGGTCATGTATGGATGTGAGAGTTGGGCTGTGAAGAAGGCTGAGCGCCAAAGAATTGATGCGTTTGAACTGTGGTGTTGAAGAAGACTCTTGAGAGTCCCTTGGACTGCAAGGAAATCCAACCAGTCCATTCTGAAGGAGATCAGCCCTGGGATTTCTTTGGAGGGAATGATGCTAAAGCTGAAACTTCAGTACTTTGGCCACCTTGTGCGAAGGGTTGACTCATTGGAAAAGACTCTGATGCTGGGAGGGATTGGGGGCAGGAGGAGAAGGGGACGACCGAGGATGAGATGGCTGAATGGCATCACTGACTCGATGGACGTGAGTCTGAGTGAACTCCAGGAGTTGGCGATGGACAGGGAGGCCTGGTGTGCTGGGATTCATGGGGTCACAAAGAGTCGGACACGACTGAGCAACTGAACTGATTCTTTTTCAAGTTCTTTTCCCATTTAGGTTATTACAGGATATTGACTAGAGTTCCCTGCGCTATATAGTAGGTCCTTGTTGGTTATCTATTTTATTTTACTTTTAAATTAATTAATTTGTTTTTTGGTTGCACTGGATCTTCCTTGCTTCACATGGACTTTCTCCAATTGCGGCAAGCAAAGGCTGCTCTCTAGCTGTGGCGCGCGGGCTTCCCATTGCAGTGGCTTCCCTTGTTGCAGAGCTCAGGCTCTAGGGCGCACGGGCCTCAGTGGTTGCGGTGCCTGGGATCAGTAGTTACGACTCATGGACTGTAGAGCTCCAGCTCAGTAGTTGTGCCTGGGCTTAGTTGGCTCCCACCATGTGGAATCTTCCCAGACCAGGGATTGAACATATATCCCCTGCATTGGCAGGTGGATTCTTAACCACTGGACCACCTGGGAAGTCCTGTCTGTTTTAAATATAGCAATGTGTACATGTCAATCCCAAACTCTCAGTCTAACCCTCCCCTCCCATCCCCCACTGATAACCATAAGTTTGTTCTCTAAGTCTGTGAATCTGTTTCTATTTTGTAAATTTGTTTGTATCATTTTTTTAAGAATCTGCGTGTAAGTGATATCATATGATACTTGTCTTTCACTGTCTGATTTCACTTAGTATGATAATCTCCAGGTCCTCTGTGTTGCTGCGGATGGCATTATTTCATTCCTTTTAATGGCTGAGTAGTATTCCACTGTATATGTATACCATATCTTCTTTATCCATTTTATCTGTCAGTAGACGTTTAGGTTGCTTCTGTGTCTTGCCTACTGTAAACAGCACCGCTGTGAACATAAGAGTGCATGTATCCTTTTAAACCATGTTTTGCTCCAGACATATACCCAGCAGTGGGCTTGCGGGATCATATGGCAGCTCTATTTTTAGTTTTTGAAGGAACCTCCCTGTTGTCTCCATAGTGGCTCTTACCAGTTTACATTCCCAGCAACAGTGTAGAAGGTCTCCCTCTTCTCCATGCCGTCTCCAGCATTTATTGTTTGGAGACTTTTTGATGATGGCCATTCTGATTGGTGTGAGGTGATACCTCATTGTAGTTTTGATTTGCATTTCTCGCATCTTTTCGTGTGCCTCATGGCCATCTGCCATGTTTTTAAAGAAGACCTGTCTCTGTAAGCGGATGCAGCACTAGGAGATGGCAGTGGAGGAGAGAATTCACTGTGGAGGCGGGTAAAGAACTAGCAGGACACTCGTTCTGTCCACTCAGGGACGCAGTGTCATCAGGGGAGGCAGCGTGATCCTCCGCAGAGCACGCTACTTGCAGGTTCCTTTCAGGCTAAGGCCTCAGACTTCCCTTGACCACAGTATCCTGCCAGTGAGGTCAAAGCTGACAGAAGGGATCTGGAAAAGAACAGAGGAGAGATGTGTGTCCTTCTGTGTGACTTGGTGCTCAGGGCCCACCCCTGTCCTTGCACTGGTCGCTTACTGTGTGAGGCACGGGGCAGAAACAAGGTTCAGTTCAGTTCAGTTGCTCAGTCGTGTCCGACTCTCTGCGACCCCATGAACCGCAGCACGCCAGGCCTCCCTGTCCATCACCAACTCCCAGAGTTCACTCAGACTCACATCCACCGAGTCGGTGATGCCATCCAGCCATCTCATCCTCTGTTGTCCCCTTCTCTCCTGCCCCCAATCCCTCCCAGCATCAGAGTCTTTTCAAGCATGTAAAATGCCAGCAGCCTGAAGGGCAACACCTGGTGATGTGTACATAGCCCGGGATTGTCCAACATGAACTAGGCCTCAGGGCTCTAATCAATTTGTGTGTGTGCCATTAATTTTTATTTATCTTTCTTAAAAAGCAACTCTGAATTGCTTTGGCATTTGAAACGATGCCCTCGAAGAATTATAATAACATATAAACTATTGCTCAACCTGTGCGTTTCTAACTTTGTCTCTTTTTTTCTCCTAAATATTTTTTATTGTTTTTCTTATTGAGCATCTAAAATTCTTACTGAGTCATTGAGGTGAGGTGAAGTCGCTCAGTCGTGTCCGACTCTTTGCGACCCCGTGGACTGTAACCTACTAGGCTTCTCTGTCCATGGGATTCCCCAGGCAAGAATACCGGAGTGGATTGCCATTTCCTTCTCCAGGGGATCTTCCCGACCCAGGGATCGAACCCAGGTCTCCCGCATAGGAGGCAGACGCTTTAACCTCTGAGCCACCAGGGAAGCCCCCAGCTTTCTGTAAAGTTTTAATCATCTAATCTGGGTGGTATTGCCTGAAGAAGCCAAAGATCAAAACAACAACAGTTGATAACTAATACTTAAATGATGCTTAGCATTGAATAGAACTGTTTAGGTATTTCACATGTGTTAATTTATTCCGTCCTCACCACAGTCTTATGAGGTAAGTGTTACTACTAGACCCATTTTACAGATGAGGAAACTGAGGCATGGAGTCACACAGCTGCAAGTGGCAAAACCAAGATATGAAACGAAACTCTGGCTCTCAGAACTGTGTTTCTCACCACTATGAATCGTCACATGCGTCTCTCTTCACACTGGGAATGGAATGGCCAGGAATGACACTGTTATTTTTAACCTTTAAAAATAAAAGTGCGAGCTCTTAATTTATTGTACCTTTAACCGTTCTGTTTTTCCCTCCTAAACTCTCAGATGATGGAAATGCTTAAAGCGCACTAAGGTAGTGTGAGACTACGCCATGTAAGTGTGAGCATGGCTGCTGTGGGTCCGGCTGTGTTTCGTGCGCTTCTGCCTACCATCCCCGCATGCTTCCTCCGCTGTTCTGATTCCCGCTTCCGCCGCTTGGCAGTGGGGCCGCATGAACCGTCACTTTTAAGCCATAGAGCTCCTGTCTTTGTTCCTGATTCCGTACTTGTACTTCTCTCCCACAATCCCCAGAGAGCTGCCGCTGTCAGCCTGGCACCTCCCTGGGAAGGAGCTGGGGACTCCTGGGGAAAGCATTTGGTTATTGTTCTCTGACAATGAGCCCTCATATTGTCAGCTTTTAGGATTCCGGGCGTGTGTCCACATTCTCACGGCAGCATTCTACTCCACCGAGTGAAAACGTGTGTAGGCTCCTCACGCAGGCGGTGGTCACCAGCGCCTCTTTGCTGTGCGGTGTTCTTCTGGGGCCACCAGCCTAAACAGATAATTGCTCTGTGAGTCTTCACAGGTGTGAATGCCATGTGACAATAAATACCATGCAACAGGGTTAAAATGAGCTATGGAGAAAAGTGGAAGTCTTCTCATTTGTTTATTGTTTTCTCTGTACCTGTGTATATGGTGGACACATATACATATATCCAACAAACGTGATTATGAATGAGAAAGGAGAATGGTGTTTAAGCCACATATGGGTCATATTGGCCTTTCATTGTACACACACACACACGCATTCCCTTTTGGTGTTCCCTGAATCTACATAAACCGATATTTCCACTTTGAGTGAATTCAATGTGCTAAACTAGATTTACCGAATAAGTAAGTTGGGGAGAAGGAATCTGCGCCTGAAAGAGTCCGGACTTCCTGTACAGCCTCCCCACCTGACTGTGACTTCAGGGATGGAACTTCCTGTTCTCAGTCTCCCTGAAGTTTCAAATGTGTGTTGAAAGGGAATTGGGTAGGAGGAAACTTTACAAGTTACTTGTCGTGGTGACAAGAATTGGAAATTGCAGGGACTTTCATGAGATGTGACTAAGCACTTATTCCCCCTGCAGTGTTGGGACCCCTACCCGTCATTTAGACACACAAAGAATTGTGGCACTTAAGGGTCCTTTAGAGATGGATGCTTCACTCCAGAACCCTTAATTCACAGATGACTGAGGGAAAGCAACCTGGCCAAATGGGGCAGAGCCTGTATTGCAACTCAGTTCTCTTTCCGTCAAAGCACCTATTAATATGCTGCCCCCAGCTCTTTTCTCTTTGGAAGAGAACCTGTACACAACCAGGAAATGAATGAAGTGAAGGAGTCACTTTGATTTCATCCCAAGAAAGGACCCTAGGTCCCAATCCTGGCTCTGCCACTACATGTCTGGATGAGCTTGGGAGAGTTACACTGCCTCTCTGGACCTTGGGCTCCTCATCTATAAAATGACTTTGACAACAGCCAGTTTCCAAAAAGTAAATGATAAGTTTGCTTCTAACTCAGCTGTTTCCATGCAGCTTCCTCTCAGCAGTATTCATTTCTCACTGTAGGATTATGGAGGAAGTTATAGTTGGGCTATGTGCTGTTGGGCTATGTGCAAAGAGACAGCCCAGAGGAGCAAGAGCCCTGTGAGTCTCTGTTATTAAGTGAGGAACGATGAGGGCAGGAGGGACAAGGTGCAGGAGAAAGGCAAATAGCCTGCCCTCCCCACACAGACCTACCACATCACAGGTGGATGTGGCTGACCCCAGATTTGGTCACCCTGGCTATGCTGATTTCTGCAGTCTGAGGTTATTTGGCTGGTATCCACTTCTTTCCAAGACACTGGTGATTAGAGCTCTGGAACTTAAGGACACTCAGTAGCTGAATTAAGTCACATTTTCTCCTTTTAGTGTATTGCTTAATGAACTAATGGGGCCAGGGAAGTCACTGAGGCTGTCCGAACATAATCTGAAAACCATTTAAGGCAAGTGTAGAGACCCACGTGTGCAAACTTCCAGAAGAGTTTTGAGATACACTCCTCGTTTATGTAAAATTAGAAATGCAGATATTAACCAAATGTGCCGTGTCATGTTAATAGAGATTTCTTTTTCCATGGTAAATCCAAGGCATTTTATGATGAATCTTTTTAAAAAAAGCAAAGGATCATCACTGATTTAATATTTGGCCCATTTTGGTTTCCGTAGGTCCAGTCTGGATTAACACGCAATTATTTCCAAGATAGTGTATCAGGTCTGCAACCATCTTCCCTGTATCTGATGCTGATTTTGAGTTGGGTGGGAAGAACAGGACAGGGAGGTGGAAATACAGAAGTGGATAACTTCCTGTGCATGTCTTAGGTTCTTAATGCTGCTGGACAAAATGGAGAACTGCAAAGAGCTGTGACCTTGAAAAGCACTACTGGGACAGAATTTCAGCTCCAGCATTTTGGTGGAGTAGGGGCTTTGTAGGCAGCAAGCCTGGCTGGAAGGGTTGCTGTAAGGGACTCTTAAAGCTACATTTGCATGGCACTTCACATAAGGTTGAAAAATGCCAGTAGACCTTGTCAATGGGAGGGGGCAGCTTTTGGAAATTCAGGCCTGTTTCAGGCCTCTTCCAGCTCCTTCCCGGCCCCTTCGGGATAATCATTGTCCTGCTGGGCCCTCTAGTGGCCATACTGGTAACTACAGGAAACTGGTGGGAGGGGAGAAAGTCAGACCCTGTGGACAGCCCCAAAACACGTGGAGGCCTGACGGTGTGGGAACATGCCCAGATGGCTGCTACATGGTGATGATGATTTTGCCTTCTTGTCTGCCTCTGGTTATCCCAGCTTAGTTCTGGGATCTGCGGGACCCTTCAAGACTTGCCCTAAGACAATACCCTAACCCCACTGTTACCTGAAACCAAACTGAGTTCCCAAGAGTCTGAAGGGCATCTGACCAGCACAGGTACCAACCCACATTTGTCCCCCAGGGTCCCAGTGTTGACCCACCTGGCTTTGGGGTCAGGGGACCCTGTACCGGTTCCCCAGACATTCAGCTCCAAAAGGGACGGAACACCAGCCTGCCACTGCCTCCCACGCTGTTCCTCAGGGCTTCCCAGGAGCAGTAAGTAGGTTACACCTGACTGACACAAGGCTAAATTGTTTTTAATTGTTCTAACCCAGTGGTTTCCAAAGTGTGGTCCCCAGACCAGCAGCGTCAGCATCACCCAGAAACTTGACAGAAATGCGGATGCTCAGGCCCCACCCCGGACCTACTGAATCAGAAGCTCTGTGAGAGGGGTCCAGCCACCTGTATCTTTCAGGCTTCCAGGTGACAGTGAGACTTGCCCTGGTTTGAGGCCCCCCGCTAAAAGTAGTGATTCACAAACATCAGTATGTAAATAATGGCAAACTCTCAGCTTATTTAAATGTGGATGCTGACCCCCTCACCCACAGGGATTTAGTAGTTCTGTGGTGAGGATGCAGAAAGATGATTCATAAGCCATCATTCCGTATAATTCTGATGGGAGAGATCCACACCCCACTGTGTTGAGGAAGTCTGTTCTAAAAAGAGCAGGGCCAGTGAGCTTCCTCTCTTGAATGAGAGATAAATAGTGTTCTCATATTTCCCCGGTCGTGAGAGAAACCTCAGTAAACCTATCAGATACTCCGGGTCTTTGATGGATGTCTTCCTTGGCAGATGAGGTGTTGCTGCAGCTGTGAGGAAGATCTCAGTGGGGTCTGTATCATAATTCAACATGAGCCCTTCCTCTGGAAAGAGACACTAGTTACTCTGGAAACAGGAAGAGCAGGAGGCCTGCAGATCCTTGTGGGTCTGGATCTCTGGGTACTATGTCAGACTCGACCAAGAAGCTGTGTGCCATCTTGGCTTTGAGCCTATCAGATAGCAAGTTGCCCTTTTCTTTTCCCTTCTTGAAAAATTCGAGATTTAGTGGTACTTTCTCAGTGAGGCCCAAGACTTTGGTTCATTTTAATAGTGTTAGGAGGAAAGAATTTCCAAGACTTGAGGTTATGAGTGCAGTTGGCTTCTATGGCACCTGCCTTGATCACTCTAGAGAAATAGAGTTCATTTGTTGTGAAGATTCTTGTGAATGAAAAGTCCCAGGTCTTCTCATCACAGCTCTGGGCCCTATTGGGAGATCCAGGGGGCGGGGGGAATTTGCCAGCGTTCTTCTATCCCATTGAACATTCCCATTTAAACACATACTGCCCCCCACCCCAGTTCTCTGCCAAGCACCCACACCTTCATGGGGTGCTAATTCATTGGGCTGTGCTCTGAGAAGACTCTTAAGCACATTTCAGGACCCCTAAGTACTCACATTTTCAAGAATCTGACAGGAACAGAGCAAGAGATGTGGTACTGACATTCCTTGTCTCCACCCAGGATTCTCAGTCCTTGTCAAGAGGCTTGTGTGCACGAGTATGTCTGCTTGGGGCAGCATCTTTACCAGGTCAAGCCTCTAGTCTTTCAAACCATGTGGGTAGAGCAGGCAAAAATGCTCGCTCCCTTTCTTCCTTCCCTCCTCCTCCTCTCTTCCCTTCCTTTGTTGACACTTTCCTTCCATCTTCTTCCCTCACCCATTTCCTCCTGCTTCCTTTCCTGTGTTTTCTGCGCTTCTGTGAATTTTTCCAGCTTTTTCTCCCCTCTCCTCTTCTTGTTGGGCCTCCCATAGTCCTGAAAAGCAGCTCCCCCACCCCACCCCAGGAGCCCCAAGAGCCTCACCAGCATTAACTGCTGAAACCACAGGCATCCTGCCAGGCAGGGAATGTCACCTTAATTTACTGTAAAGCATAATTAAAAGACAGACCTCCCGTCTCCCCTCGCTCAGACAGAGGAAGACAGCAGGGAAGCAAGGAAGGGAAGAGCAGCAAAGGAAAATTCAAAAAGAAGCCACAAACTCAAACTTTGAGCCACAAGTCTCAAATTTTAAACTCCGTGTTCAAAAGGAATGCAACCCACACTGTCCTCAGCCCTGGGGTCTGGTAAAAGCACCAGGCTTAAGTCGGCAGGAAGCAAGAGGAAGAAGAAAAGGGGAAAATGCAAACAGGGCAGTAGTAAAGAGAAGAGAAAGCTTTTGTGCAGAGACTAAATCTACTCTTCCCAGGGCTGTCTGCCCCTGGGTCAGGAAGGACCCCATTGGCTAGTTGGGATGGGTGGGGCCGGCCTTGCAGGTGGGTAGCGCCGAGCCTCCTCTTGTTTCCTTGTTCCTGCTTCTGTACCCGGGGCACTATGAGTGCACAACCAGTGTAGTCCCACAGGGTCCCAGGCTCGGAAGGGCCCCATGCTTAGGGCTTAATGCTCTGCAGCCCCCATCTTCAAACCGGGTCCTGCTGCAGCATGTCTGGTGGACAGTGGATAGGAGGCCACAACTCAGCGAGGGAAGAACCTGTTGCCCGCCCTGACCCATTACCTAGTGCAGAAGTTGCAGTACCCATGGCGGGGAGGGGTCCACCCATCTGCTGAGGGCTGGTGATTCCCACCCATGTATCCCATGATGGGAAGGGGAGAACCCCAAGGCCTTCCCCAAGCCAGGGGACAGTGTGACCATCAGCTGGCGAGAGGGAGAACAGCCATCAGGCATGGGAAGCATGCAGGACAGGGCTCCTGGGTGCCAGTGAGGCTCTGAAGTGTCCCCGAGCCAGAGGCCCAACCCAGCCACTCTCTGGAGCCCACTCTGTGCCTGGGGAACCCTCTCTTCCTTCCCAGTCTTCCTGAATCTGTCTGTATTTACTTTTTCTGGCCAACTCAAGGCACCCCCCAGGGACAAAATATATGTGTGATTTAAGTGATTGCACAAATAAGTTAAATGCTCTGACATTTGCATTTAAAACTAGCGTTGCACGATGTAAAAACACATGGTAAAATTCATGCTGTTTAAATTTTTAATTTTTATTTACTCAGAGGGACATTAAATTGGAAGTAAAAAGCACCATGGCCAGTGGTGATTGCTCAACAATGGGAATGTATTTAATACAGCTGAACTGTATTGCTTAAGATGTACATGAAAAAAAAAAAAAGATGTACATGGAATGTGTAAAAGTAAAAAAAAGTTTAAGTGGCAAATTTTATGTTACATGTCTATTACCACAATAAGCAAAAAGAAAGAGTGGAAACAAACAAGAGGCAAGAGAGAGCGATCACAGGAAAAAAAATGAAACAACTTTGTATTTTAATATCTTGGATGGCACTTTTTTCTACTTTTTGAACAATTTTCATCTAACACTGAGTCTGCAAATGGTGCAGCTCACAGTCCCTCCTGACTTGCACATGATCACTTAAAGCTTACACAGTGTTACAGAGCAAATTCTAATCCTGGCAGCAGGGGATGGGGAGGTCCCAATCTATGACTAAAAGTAATTTCAACCTTTGTCAACATTCATCTACAGGCGGAAAAAAGGGAAGAAATGTAAAAATGAAAAAAACAGAGATTCTTGCATTTAGATGAGCACCCATCACATTTCTAGGTAACCTCAGATAAGCGCGGGGCAGTGTGAGAGTTCTGGGGTGAGATCAGTTCATTAATTGATGAGAAGATGTCTTCAAAAAGCTTCTCACACGTAACACAGAATCCTCTGTATTTCCAATATATGGCAAATGATTTAGGTCATTTATCAGCCTCCTGTCTGAAGTCTGGTGCCTCAAAGATAATAAGATTATAACACCTCACGACTTTGGTATGGTAAAAGGAAATAAAACAGATTTCAGTGCAGAAAATATCTCTGGAGTACCATTTGTCTAAGTAAAATTTGTGGTGCTACATTTTAAACAAGATTTTTTTAAGAATGTAGTAGCATTGTGATCCTTACAGATTAAGAAAATTTTGGCTAAACTGAGGCCGGCTATGTTTACAAATTCCTCCTAATTACTCTCTGTGGACCAGTAACTATCCACCCAAACACACCTTTCTCTGCATTCCCATGAACCCTGGTAAGCTCTTTAGGCAGTCATGGGAAGCTTAATATGTATTTCCTGTGAAATCATACCATTCTCCTTGATCAGCTTATCCCAGCTTTGCAAATTTAAAAAATTTCATTCCTGGCATCAACAGCCTGTTAAATTAGTTCTGATTAATAATTGAATCTTAAGACCAGTTCAAGGCAACATCTACAACAAGAGATTAGTAGGGAAGGCAGAGTGGTACCTTGTAGCACCGTGTGGTAATAAAACAGACTGGTGACCTCAGCTGGAGGTGAGAGGTAGTAGCCAGACTCTGGCAAAGTGTAATTCCTTAGACAAATCATAGAAATATATAGACATGTCTCCCCTACAGACTGATGAACCTAGCATTTATTTCCTAGTAATATACATATATTGCTGATCTAGATGCATCCTTCCTGGACTTGGAGTGTGACTGCAGGTCATAAACCCTCTTGGATTTTGAATTATTTATAAATGGCATTGCAGAGTATTTCTTCCTTTAATTCTGAAGTGGAAAATTCAGTCATCCTGAAATAGACCGAGGAACAGATAGGCTTCTAGCTTAACAATTGAAAGAAAAGCCCTTCTGGAGGTTTTCCAGACATAGAGGATGTCCACATAACTCTAGATCTTTGTAGCAAACCCTTTAGGCATGTCCGTGCTTGTACCACCCAACTTCTAGGGCTCAAGTTCTGAGCTCCAGAATTTGCTTGGGCTCAGACCTTCCCAACCCAATGCATAACTGAAGGTGATTTCATTGCTTTCACTCTTTCACTCACTGAAGAAAGAAGGCAACCTAAAGGTAAAAGAACATCAGCACAAATCACATTTTTAAGTAACCCCTGGAGTTTCTCAGAGGAGGCCTTTAGGCTGCCCTGAAGTATTGTGTCAGAACCACTGGGGGAACGGGTTTAAAATCCTAGGGCCTGCATTCCGCCCAGATCTACCGATTCTGATTCTTTGGGCGTTTCTTAGTTAACTAGGAGACTTCCCTGGTGGCTCAGACGGTAAAGCGTCTGCCTGCAATGTGGAAGACCCAGGTTAGATCACTGGGTCGCAAAGATCCCCTGGAGAAGGAAATGGCAATCCACTTCAGTATTCTTGCCTGGAGAATCCCACGGATGGAGGAGCCTGGCAGACTACAGTCCATGGGGTCACAAAGAGTTGAACACAGCTGAGCAACTCACTGAAGTTCCCAGAAGTCAAGAGCCGGTTTCTTTTAACATTCATCCTCTCAGTAAGCACCAAGTGAGGAAGTACTGTGACTTGGGCATGGTGCCAGCCTCTGTGAGTTAACTGATCCTCATGCCTTCTCTCTGAACAGAGACATCCTGCATGTTTGGTGTAGTTAGGAAAACCTCAGGGTGCAAGCCAGGATTGAGAAGTCAGTCTTCAGGAGGACTAGAGAAAAATGTAACCATGATAATGGCTAAAGGATTCCCACTCCCTTGCATCCTTGTGATTTGCCATATGCCAGAGGCTTTGCCTGTATACTATCTCATTTCTTCCTCAAAATCATCTGTGAAGTAGGCACAAGTACATTGTCCTACTTTACAGATGAAGGTAGCTCAGTGGAGCTATCCGATGAGTCGACAGTTGAACATGGATTCACTCTCAACAGTCTACTTCCAGAACGCAGGCTCTTCTTCACCACTGCTCCAACCATCGTGGTCATTTTCCTTTTCCTAATAACACAGAAGCTAGGAGGTGATGCTGTGAAGTGCGTACCACCATGTGGCCCCCCAGTTTCTATTCCAATGGTGATTTGTTGTGTATTAAACCCATGAAGCACCAGTGCATGCCAGGTTCTGGTAATACAAAATGAATCATTGTCAAGAAGGTCCCAGTTACCAAAATGGTGAATCATATAGAAAGGCCAGAGTTAAAACTCAGAACCCCCAACTTCCTTGAGCAGCTTTGAGCCCATTGAGCTGCGAGGCTTGCCTTCCTAAAATTCTCTCAGGGGACGGAGCTCCCAGCTCCCTTGCATTCGTGTGATGTCAGAATAATTGCCAGTTTAGCTGTTCTCACTCAAGCAAAACTGCTCCGGGGGGCAGTAAATCTGGAACTGAAGCCTGTTTGTCATGCAAAGATAAATGTAATTTTTACTCTTTCAGTGTGTTAAAGTCCATCATTTTCCTCCTTCCTGAATACTGATAAAAATTTACTTGGCTCCCAAAACTGGCCCCCTCATTGTCATCCCTAAAAACAAAGAGTGAAGCTATGCCTGAGAACAGCAGGGAGATTTTCTGACTGAAGGTTCTGCAGCAAAGAAATGGTGCATGTGGTTTGCAATCATTACTGTTTAGCAGCTTCTGTGGCAGTTAAAGTCTACTTAAAATAAGCTGGTAAATTCTAGCCATGTCCCAGCCTGCTGTGAAGACTGAATACAAACCAGACTATCTCACTGTCAATAGGAAAACCATGAAAGTATCTTGAAGACCCTTTAGACTTGCCCTGAAAATAAGCATTGCAAATGTTTTTCACCCCAAACCACCCTAACCAACCTGTAAGACTTTTTCTCACCCCTCTTACATTATACGTATTCCTATGGGGGCTTCCTGGGGACAAAGCAGCCCTCGGGGCTCAAGTCCCTGACCTGGGGCAGACTCAGATCTTACAGCAAACTACAATTCACAAGCATCCCAGCCACCCCTCACAATTTGGTTCCTGAAAGCACAGCTGCCTCCAGAGACCCCTCCTCCTAAACTTAACTGTAGACAGAGAGCCTGTCTTGCCCTGCCCTCCTCAGACCTTGTCAGCAGCCCAAGCTTCTTCCCCCACATTGAGAACCCCGCATGCAGGATCACCACCAACACCCTGTCTGCTTTTCCCACCTCTGTTCCTAGGTAGCTGAGCACTGCTGGAGAAAGACCCAAGACTAACCACCCCTGAGCACTCATCCATCACCCACGGGGACCTCCTTCATCTGTTCCCTGTTGGTCCTTCACGTTTCCCTTGCTGAAATGACTCCAAACTGCTTCCCCTTTGCTCAGGTTCAAAATACACCTCCACCCTCGGTGGACCCCACGAGCCCCTCTGCTGGCATGATGCTCATCCAATAACAACTTCAGATCCCCTCCTGTCCATCTCAGGTCTTTATTGGCACACTTTTTATCCCCTCACCCCTGAATCCATCCTATTTCTATCCCAGAGATTCCTCTTCCTCCTAGGTTCTTTTTCTTTCAACTCCCTATTCCCTCTCCCCTGCTCCCAGTCCCTGGGAACCGCCATTCTACTCTTTGCCTCTATGATTTTGATGACTGTAAGTATCAGATAACAAAGCTATGAGGAATGTCATATTGCTAAATAACAGTATATGGATCCAAAAGATTTTGGCAGGTTGGCTCTAATAGCATGAAATTCAACAAAGGTCAATATAAGGACCTGACCATGGTTCTCACCTTCCAACCACACAGTCAGAGAGGTCATAAGTCAAGAGCTATATGGAGGAAAACCACGGGGATTTAGTTAAATGGCAGGGCCACTGGGCAACAATACTGTGGGGGGGGGGGGGGGGGGAA
>SJYT01042434.1:0-33428 GCA_006410635.1 Cephalophus harveyi
AGTGGTTGCCATTCCCTTCTCCAGTGGACCACGTTCTGTCAGTCCTCTACACCATGACCCACCCGTCTTGGGTTGCCCCTTGGGCATGGCTTGGTTTCATTGAGTTAGACAAGGCTGTGGTCCTAGTGTGATTACATTGACTAGTTTTTTGTGAGTATGGTTTTAGTGTGTCTGCCCTCTGATGCCCTCTTGCAACACCTACCATCTTACTTGGGTTTCTCTTACCTTGGGCGTGGAGTATCTCTTCACGGCTGCTCCAGCCTGAAGCCTCAGTTATCTCATTTTGGAAAACATTAACTAGCTCCCCATGGTGGATAACTTCTTAATAATAATTCTAATTTTTCTGTTTTTATTGTTTGCTCCCCACATCTGTAGTTGTGTAACTGGGTTTGTTTCTAATCATCCGAAAGCTTTTAAGTTAAAGTGGTTGTCCAAGCTCCTATGAGTGCCACAGCCTCTCCAACTATTACCTGGGGGCCCTGGATCAGAGACTCTCAATGTGAGGGTTAGGGGAATATGCTGCCTCAACAATTTAGGGACAGTGCCCCATCCCAGCAGGAAGTAGTTATGGAATGAAAGCACCACCCCTTTTCCTTTGCAACATAATTCTCCTAAAAGGAAAAGGGGGGAATGAGAGTCAGTTCTTAGGTTGATAAGAAGTCTGGGATCCCCAAGGATGAGAAAGGGGTCTGGGGTTCTCAAAGAGGTGAAAAGGACAAACCAGAGCTAATGATTACACAACAAAACAACTCATCTTGCTCAATCAAGGATATTTTCTTCCTTAAACTCTGTAACAATTATTATATAACAATGTATCCTGCTCGAGGACATGTTTCTCCTTCTTAAGAAACTTCTGACTAATCCTGTCATCCTAAAGTATATGTCTGGTTCAGTTCAGTTCAGTTGCAGAGTCATGTCCGACTCTTTGTGACCCCATGGACTGCAGCACGCCAGGCCTCCCTGTCCATCACCAACTCCCAGAGTTGACTCAAACTCATGCCCATTGAGTTGGTGATGCCATCCAACCATCTCATCCTCTGTTGTCCCCTTCTCCTCCCACCTTCAATCTTTCCCAGCATCAGGGTCTTTTGTCTGACTCTTTGTGACCTCATGGACTGTAGCATGCCAGGCCTCCCTGTCCATCACCAACTCCCAGAATTGACTCAAACTCATGCCCATTGAGTTGGTGATGCCATCCAACCATCTCATCCTCTGTTGTCCCCTTCTCCTCCCACCTTCAATCTTTCCCAGCATCAGGGTCTTTTGAAATGAGTCAGTTCTTCGCATCAGGTGGCCAAAGTATTGGAGTTTCAGCTCCAACATCAGTCCTTCCAATGAATACCCAGGACTGATCTCCTTTAGGATGGACTGGTTGGATCTCCTTGCAGTCCAAGAGACTCTCAAGAGTCTTCTCCAACACCACAGTTCAAAAGCATCAATTCTTTGGTGCTCAGCCTTCTTTATAGTCCAACTCTCACATCCATAGATGACTACTGGAAAAACCGTAGCCTTGACTAGACGGACCTTTGTTGGCAAAGTAATGTCTCTGCTTTTCAATATGCTGTCTAGGTTGGTCATAACTTTCCTTTCAAGGAGTAAGCGTCTTAATTTCATGGCTACAATCACCATCTGCAGTGATTTTGGAGCCCCCGAACATAAAGTCTACACTGTTTCCACTGTTTCCCCATCTATTTGCCATGAAGTGATGGGACTGGATGCCATGATATTAGTTTTCTGAATGTTGAGCTTTAAGCAAAAGGTCTTGAGTGATCAAGCCTGGTCCCTGGTCATCCCAAAGCTAAATCTTTTTCTTCAGAGATCACAAATCTGACATCATTTACCAAAGTGTTTATTTTAATTTTTACCTTCTACTCGTGGTTTGTTATACTCATCCACAATTCAAAAATTATAGAGAAACACACACACACACACACACACACACACACATACATGGGACTTCCCAAGTGGCTCAGTGGTAAAGAATCTGCCCGCCAATGCAGGAGACACAGGAGTGCAGGTTTGATTTCTGGGTCAGGAAGATCCCTTGGAGAAGAAAATGGCAACCCACTCCAGTTTCCTTGCCTGGAATATCCCATGAACAGAGGAGCTTGGTGGGTTACATACCATTGGGTCACAAAGAGTTGGACATGACTGAGCAACTGAGCACACACACACACACACACACACACACACACACACACACACACACACAAATACACATATACACACATATATAGGGCTTCCTCCGTGGCTCATTGGTAAAGAATCCACCTGCCAATGCAGGAGATATGGTTCAATCCCTGAGTCGGAAAGATACTCTTGAGAAGGAAATGGCAACTCATTCCAGTAATCTTGCCTGGAAATCTCATGGACAGAGAAGCCTGTTGGGCTACAGTCCACAGGGTTGCAAAAGAATCAGACAGAACTTAGCAACTAAACAACAATAATACATATATACATATATATATACATTTAAGAGTTTTGCATCATTTTAATGTGCATTCCACTTTATTTTTTGCTATTGATTTATTACTTGCTGTTTATTTTATATTTATTTCAGACTATAGAAATGATGCTAGACAAAATGTAAATTCAAGTTCAAAATGGGTCATAAACAATGGAGACAACTTGCAACATCAACAAAGCATTTGGCCCACGAACTGCTAATGAATGTACAGTGCAGGGGTGGCTCAAGAAGTTTTGCAAAGGATATGAGAGCCTTAAAGATGAGGAGCACAGTGACTGGCTATCAAAAATTGACACTGACCAATTGAGAGCAGTCATCGAAGCTGGTCTTCTTACAACTACACAAGAGGTTGCCCAAGAACTCAACATTGACCATTCTATGGATATTTGGCATTTGAAAGAAAGGTGAAAAAACTTGATAAGTGGGTGCCTCATGAGCTGACTGAAAATAAAAAAAAATCATTGTTTGGATGTGCTGTCTTCTCTTATTCTATGGGACAACAACACACCATTTTTTGATCAATTTGTGACATGGGTCAAAAAGTGGATTTTATACAACAACTGGCTCAGTGGTCAGACTGAGAAGAAGCTCCAAAGCACTTTCTAAAGCCAAAATTGCAGCAAAGAGAGGTCATGGTCACTGTTTGTGGCCTGCTGCCCATCTGATCCACTATAGCCTTCTGAATTCTGGCAAAACCATTACATCTGAGAAGCATGCTCAGCAAATCAATGAGATTCACTGAAAACTGCAACGCTTGCAGCCAGCATTAGTCAACAGAATGGGCCCAATTCTTCTTCATGACACTGTCTGACCACATGTCGCACAACCAATCCTTCAAAAGTTGAATGAATTGGTTATGAAGTTTTGCCCCATCTGCCATATTCACCTGTTTGCCAATTGACTGACTACCACTTCTTCAAGCATCTTGACCTTTTTTTTTTTTAGTGATAAAGAATGTTCATTTTATTACAAATATAATCCAGCAAAGGTAGCAAAGACAATCACAGTCACTTGTCCACTTTGGTCACACAGGGGAAGTGGCAGGGCTGGTATCAAACCCTTTCCTCCTCTGCCATATCTATAATAACCTTTATTTTTGTCAGAAACAGAAAGTTGCAGTATCACTCATTGGGGAGACAGGGCCATCAAGGAGGTTAACTTCTTGTCACCTTTGCTCAAGTAAGTGCTGTGGGTACTGTTTCCCAATTGTTTCCCTGCTCACCATCCCTTCTCCTGGCCCATCCCCATTCCTACACTTAATCACACACATCTCAGTGAGATTGCTAGGGCTTTATTACAAATGCAGTTGACTGCTTAGAACTCCCTCTTCAAACTTTCTTTTCTACACTCTTCCTCTCAATGCATCCCTTTAGGACAGGGCAGTAGGCCATCAGGGAAGAGAAATATGGGGAGAGTGAAAAGGAGCAATGCTTTCTCCAGTCTTTAGAAACAACCATTGAGTCCTCCTGGCTCCAGCTAAGACTCTGGTAGGAGGGTGAGATTCAGAGTTAGCTCTTATCTTCAAAGTCCATTAATCACACACATCTCAGTGAGATTGCTAGGGCTTTATTACAAATGCAGTTGACTGCTTAGAACTCCCTCTTCAAACTTTCTTTTCTACACTCTTCCTCTCAATGCATCCCTTTAGGACAGGGCAGTAGGCCATCAGGGAAGAGAAATATGGGGAGAGTGAAAAGGAGCAATGCTTTCTCCAGTCTTTAGAAACAACCATTGAGTCCTCCTGGCTCCAGCTAAGACTCTGGTAGGAGGGTGAGATTCAGAGTTAGCTCTTATCTTCAAAGTCCTCCATGCCTACATTCTAGGGGGCTTTTGTCTTCCTTTTTAATTTGGGCTGTGTGTCACTAGTCCATTTCCATGGCTGCTTTCTCTTTCTGGGCAAGCCTGATCTGCTGGAGTTTTCTGCACTTCTTCCCAGAGTCATGCTGGCACTGGACGCCTAGTTCTTGAGGTGGCACTGCATAAACAGTCTTCACAGCTCTGACCACCCAGTGCTTCAGTCGCTGATCCTGGTTCTAAATCTGCTGTCATTTGAACAGCTTCTTCTTCAGAACACACACACACACACACACACACACGGGACTTCCCAAGTGGCTCAGTGGTAAAGAATCTGCCTGCCAATGCAGGAGACACAGGAGTGCAGGTTTGATTTCTGGGCCAGGAAGATCCTTTGGAGCAGAAAATGGCAACCCACTCCAGTTTCCTTGCCTGGAAAATCCCATGAACAGAGGAGCTTGGTGGGTTACATAGCATTGGGTCACAAAGAGTTGGACATGACTGAGCAACTGAGCATACACACACACACACACACAAATACACATATACACACATATATAGGGCTTCCTCAGTGGCTCATTGGTAAAGAATCCACCTGCCAATGCAGGAGATATGGTTCAATCCCTGAGTCGGAAAGATACTCTTGAGAAGGAGATGGCAACTCACTCCAGTATTCTTGCCTGGAAATCTCATGGACAGAGAAGCCTGTTGGGCTACAGCCCACAGGGCTGCAAAAGAATCAGACAGAACATACATACATATATATATATATATATATACATTTAAGAGTTTTGCATCATTTTAATGTGCATTCCACTTTATTTTTTGCTATTGATTTATTACTTGCTGTTTATTTTATATTTATTTCAGACTATAGAAATGATGCTAGACAAAAAGTAAATTCAAGTTCAAAATGGGTCATAAACAATGGAGACAACTTGCAACATCAACAAAGCATTTGGCCCATCAACTGCTAATGAATGTACAGTGCAGGGGTGGTTCAAGAAGTTCTGCAAAGGAGACGAGAGCCTTAAAGATGAGGAGCACAGTGACTGGCCATCAAAAATTGACACTAACCAATTGATAGCAGTCATCGAAGCTGATCTTCTTACAACTACACAAGAAGTTGCCCAAGAACTCAACGTTGACCATTCTATGGATATTTGGCATTTGAAAGAAAGGTGAAAAAGCTTGATAAGTGGGTGCCTCATGAGCTGACTGAAAATAAAAAAAATCATCGTTTGGATGTGCTGTCTTCTATTATTCTATGGGACAACAACAATCCATTTTTTGATCAATTTGTGACATGGGACAAAAAGTGGATTTTATACAACAACTGGCTCAGTGGTCAGACTGAGAAGAAGCTCCAAAGCACTTTCTAAAGCCAAAATTGCAGCAAAGAGAGGTCATGGTCACTGTTTGTGGCCTGCTGCCTGTCTGATCCACTATAGCCTTCTGAATTCTGGCAAAACCATTACATCCGAGAAGCATGCTCAGCAAATCAATGAGATTCACTGAAAACTGCAAAGCTTGCAGCCAGCATTAGTCAACAGAATGGGCCCAATTCTTCTCCATGACACTGTCTGACCACATGTCACACAACCAATCCTTCAAAAGTTGAATGAATTGGTTATGAAGTTTTGCCCCATCTGCCATATTCACCTGACCGTTTGCCAATTGACTGACTACCACTTCTTCAAGCATCTTGACAACTTTTTTGTTTTTTTTTTTTAGTGATAAAGAATGTTCATTTTATTAAAAATATAATCCAGCAAAGGTAGCAAAGATAATCACAGTTACTTGTCCACTTTGATCACACAGGGGAAGTGGCAGGGCTGGTATCAAACCCTTTCCTCCTCTGCCATATCTATAATAACCTTTATTTTTGTCAGAAATAGAAAGTTGCAGTATCACTCATTGGGTAGACAGGGCCCTCAAGGAGGTTAACTTCTTGTCACCTTTGCTCAAGTAAGCGCTGTGGGTCCTGTTTCCCAATTGTTGTTTCCCTGCTTACCATCCCTTCTCCTGGCCCATCCCCATTCCTACATTTAATCACACACATCTCAGTGAGATTGCTAGGGCTTTATTACAAATGCAGTTGACTGCTTAGAACTCCCTCTTCAAACTTTCTTTTCTACACTCTTCCTCTCAATGCATCCCTTTAGGACAGGGCAGTAGGCCATCAGGGAAGAGAAATATGGGGAGAGTGAAAAGGAGCAATGCTTTCTCCAGTCTTTAGAAACAACCATTGAGTCCTCCTGGCTCCAGCTAAGACTCTGGTAGGAGGGTGAGGTTCAGAGTTAGCTCTTATCTTCAAAGTCCTCCATGCCTACATTCTAGGGGGCTTTTGTCTTCCTTTTTAATTTGGGCTGTGTGTCACTAGTCCATTTCCATGGCTGCTTTCTCTTTCTGGGCAAGCCTGATCTGCTGGAGTTTTCTGCACTTCTTCCCAGAGTCATGCTGGCACTGGACGCCTAGTTCTTGAGGTGGCACTGCATAAACAGTCTTCACAGCTCTGACCACCCAGTGCTTCAGTCGCTGATCCTGGTTCTAAATCTGCTGTCATTTGAACAGCTTCTTCTTCAGCTCAGGTCGTAGCCGGTTGATCTTTCTGCCTGGAGCACCCATGGATGCACAGGGAAAATGCTTCCATAACCAACAGGAGGCAGAAAATGCTTTCCAAGAGTTTGTCAAATCTTAAAGCATGGATTTTTGTGCTACAGGGATAAACAAACGTATTTCTTGTAGGCAAGACGTGCTGATTTTAATGGTTCCTATTTTGATTAATAAAAATGTGTTTGAGCCTAGTTATAATGATTTAAAATTCATGGGTCCAAAACTGCAATTACTTTTATACCAACCTAATACAATGTAGTGTTAGTTTTAAGTGTACAGCAAAGTGATTCATTTATGCATGCATATATGTGTATAAGTGGATATATATATACACACACACATATACATTTATATTCAGGATTCAAGTGTATTTAGATACTGATTTCCAATTAAGGTATTTAATATCTCTTATGTATCTTATCAGAGAAGGCAATGGCAACCCACTCTAGTACTCTTGCCTGGAGAATCCCGTTGACGGAGGAGCCTGGTAGGCTATAGTCCATGGGGTCTTGAAGAGTCATACACGACTGAGCGACTTCACTTTCATTTTTCACTTTCATGCATTGGAGAAGGAAATGGCAACCCACTCCAGTGTTCTTGCTTGGAGAATCCCAGGGACGGAGGAGCCTGGTGGGCTGCTGTCTGTGGGGTCTCACAGAGTCGAACACGACTGACGTGACTTAGCAGCAGCAGCATGTATCTTATATACCAATATGACATCTGTGTAGCTTTATACTACATATTTCCTGAAAATCTCACTGAATTAAAAAGTTCACATTTTATATGAATTTTGGAGAATAACAATTTTCAAAAAAAAATTTTAAGTCAGCTTCTGAAATACATGTGCTACAAGAAGATCAAATCTGTAAGAGAGGAATTTAGAGCAAGGAAAAGAATACAGCCCTGGTATGTTAATGCCCAAAAGCGCACCATGAATTTGGCTCCATACTTTATAGCAGCTGAAGCAAAGCAAAAAAAAAAAAAAAAAAGATCAGAATTTCCAATGTTCAAGATGTAAAAAACTAGTTAGCTTGTCAATATAAGACTGAGATGAATTTCTGCCATGGGTTGTCACAGAGGCTTATGCACAAAGTGAGGACCAGGTCACCTCCCTTTCCAGATCCAACAGTTCTGTCTGGCTGTTTCCTGTCCAGATGCAATTCAGTAAAAGCAGTTCTGTGAGGGACCAGAGCAGTGCTCTTGAAGTGCATGGTTTTCTACTAAATTGGCTAGAATGCAAGGGAAAAAAATAGACTTTGGAATCCTAGAGCCATGGAGAGAGTGCATATTCATTAGGGAATCCTCCAGGACAGATATTTTCTTGCTCCCCAGCCTGGCAGAGTTAGAGACTCTGTTATCCAGGGAGAACACTTGAAATGTAGGGAGTCTGTGCTGCTCACCTAAGGATGTCATCCTCTCATGAAAGTTCTAAAGCCTCAGAGAAAGACAGATATCCTTACATGCATGGTGATGGGCTGATGCAATACAGGCAGTTTGGCCAAGAATGTCTTCAGAAATTTACACAGTTAGGTGGCCCTGGGCTCAGCATCCCCCCACCCAGAGCAAGACAGTCGGAATTTGAGTCTGGGCTCACTCTCAAAACAGGCGTTCCCAATGCTGTCAGAAGAGCTGCACATACAATTTCATGTTCTGACAAATTGCCATGGTAATCACACTGTTTTTCTGGATTTGATGGCTTATTATCAAGTAGTCAAGGTAATTGGGGATATTTTTGCTTCTCTGTTAGATGGAACCAAGAGTGGGAACAGCAAGGAAGGGGAGACAGGCACAGCTGGAAGTGGAAGGGTAGAGAGGGGGAGTATGAGGGGGAGATCTGGGGGGACCTGTCTCTTATACACATCTGGCTTTTGTCTTCCTTTTTAATTTGGGCTGTGTTTCACTAGTCCATTTCCATGGCTGCTTTCTCTTTCTGGGCAAGCCTGATCTGCTGGAGTTTTCTGCACTTCTTCCCAGAGTCATGCTGGCACTGGACGCCTAGTTCTTGAGGTGGCACTGCATAAACAGTCTTCACAGCTCTGACCACCCAGTGCTTCAGTCGCTGATCCTGGTTCTAAATCTGCTGTCATTTGAACAGCTTCTTCTTCAGCTCAGGTAATCAGAATTTCCAATGTTCAAGATGTAAAAAACTAGTTAGCTTGTCAATATAAGACTGAGATGAATTTCTGCCATGGGTTGTCACAGAGGCTTATGCACAAAGTGAGGACCAGGTCACCTCCCTTTCCAGATCCAACAGTTCTGTCTGGCTGCTTCCTGTCCAGATGCAATTCAGTAAAAGCAGTTCTGTGAGGGACCAGAGCAGTGCTCTTGAAGTGCATGGTTTTCTACTAAATTGGCTAGAATGCAAGGGAAAAAAATAGACTTTGGAATCCTAGAGCCATGGAGAGAGTGCATATTCATTAGGGAATCCTCCAGGACAGATATTTTCTTGCTCCCCAGCCTGGCAGAGTTAGAGACTCTGTTATCCAGGGAGAACACTTGAAATGTAGGGAGTCTGTGCTGCTCACCTAAGGATGTCATCCTCTCATGAAAGTTCTGAAGCCTCAGAGAAAGACAGATATCCTTACATGCATGGTGATGGGCTGATGCAATACAGGCAGTTTGGCCAAGAATGTCTTCAGAAATTTACACAGTTAGGTGGCCCTGGGCTCAGCATCCCCCCACCCAGAGCAAGACAGTCGGAATTTGAGTCTGGGCTCACTCTCAAAACAGGCGTTCCCAATGCTGTCAGAAGAGCTGCACATACAATTTCATGTTCTGACAAATTGCCATGGTAATCACACTGTTTTTCTGGATTTGATGGCTTATTATCAAGTAGTCAAGGTAATTGGGGATATTTTTGCTTCTCTGTTAGATGGAACCAAGAGTGGGAACAGCAAGGAAGGGGAGACAGGCACAGGTGGAAGTGGAAGGGTAGAGAGGGGGAGTATGAGGGGGAGATCTGGGGGGACTGTTCCAGAAAGGCCCTAGAAGATAAGAGGCAGCAGGGGGCAGGGGGAACAGTAGAGGAGGAGGGTTGCTATGGGTGGAATGTCCTTGTCCCACTAGTTCATATGTTGAAACCTACCCCCCAAGGTGATGATTCTAGGAAGTGAGTAAGGCCTTTGGAGGACCATTCAGTCCTGAGGGTGGAGCCCCCATGAATGGGATTCTGCTATTATAAGAGACACCGGAGAGCTCCCTCACCCCTTTACTCACCATATGAGGACATAGTCTGTGAGGGACGAACTAGATTCTCCCCAGAACTTGTCCATTCTGGCAGCTTGACCAGGGCTGTCAGAAATAAGGGAGTGGAATTGGCTCAGACAGTAAAGCATCTGTCTACAATGCGGGAGACCCGGGTTCGATCCCTGGGTTGGGAAGATCCCCTGGAGAAGGAAATGGCAATCTACTCCAGTACTAATGCCTGGAAAATCCCATAGACAGAGGAGCCTGGTAGGCTACAGTCCATGGGGTCACAAAGAGTCAGACACGACTGAAATAAGGCCTGTTGTTGATAAGCTGCCCAGTGTGTGATGCTTTGTTATAGTGGCCTGATCAGACTGAGATGCGTCTTCACCTGAGAGCAGTCCCAGGGCTGAGTAGTCTATCAGGCCATAGCTCAACTGGTGGCCCAGGTCAGGGTCTGCAATCAGTGGGTCCTGGCACAGAACCTCTCTTTTCCTCTTCTCAGGATGTGAACAACTCCAGAAGCCCCAGAGATAAGTAGGAGTCTGGGCAACCTCACTGTTGCATAGACGGACTGTTTTGCACACAGGTTGGGGTTTGCTGTTTGGGAATCCTCTTCTCAAGAACAGGCTATCAACTTGGGGGTGTTTCCCCAGGCTTCTTGGCAGGAACTCAAGCTAAATATTTTGTTGTTTTCAATGCATATTCTTGTTTTTTTCTGTTGTTGGTATGACGTTCAGACATAAGGTTATGACCACCAGGACTGATCCAGTGAAACAAACGTTTCACCCAGATCTTATCCACAAAAAAGGAACTGTTCATATATATTTTTCTATATTGTAGTCCTTGACTACCTCCATTGTAGACAAGAAGAGAAAAAGGGCAGTTAAACAGTACTGAGTTGTATTTGATGATTTTTTAAAAATATGATTTTTCTCTGCCCACATTTAGCAGTCTGGACAAGCTTGTGGCTCTGACAGCCCCATCCCATCCCAAGCCACAGGAGTGGTTTCCCTTGGCAGTCATCATGGGGGTGGGGCTGAGGGTGCAGTAACACAGCTGGGCCTACTGTTGCTGCAGACCCTTTGTTTAGATCAGGTCCTTGTTCTCTGCAAGGCCACAAAGGGGGCTTGATGCTCGTGAGTTGTACCTCCCATCTCTGATCAACGTGATAAGGGGGGATGAATTCAAGAGACACTGTCTGATGGACAAGATCATCCTAGCCTAGCATGTGGGCACCCAGGCTCTAGGATGACCCTGACATTTTGACTCTATGACTGGGAGAATGAAAATGCCATTAACAAAATGGGGAACAGAGACAAAGGGATTGGTGGGGAGAGTAAGATGGTAAATATGAACACTGAATATGAGCTTCTGGCAAGCTGTGTACCAAGAGGGAATGGCCAGTGAGCTGCACAGTGGTCTGACTCCGGGGGTTGGGGGTCACAGAGGTATTGATGCAACAGTATACATAGTAATCACTGCTCAGATGATAGGTGAGGAGATGTGCAGAAAGAATGAGGAATCCTTAATTTAAAAAAGAGGAGGAGGAGGGCTTCTCTGGTGGCTCAGTGGTAAAGAATCTGCCTGCCAAATCCAAGAGACACAAATTTGATCCCTGATCTGGGAAGATCCCATGTGCCGTGGAGCAACCAAGCCCATGTACCACAACTATTGAGCCTGTGCTCAAGAGCTGGGGAGTCACATCTACTGAAGCTTGTGTCCCCTAGAGCCCATGCTCTGCAACAACAGAGGCCACCACAATGAGAAGCCTGCGTGCCACAACTAGAGAGAAGCCCCCACTCTCTGCAGCTAGAGAGAAGCCAGAGCAGCAACAAAGACTCAGCACACCTATAAATAAATACATAGATAAATTTAAGAAAACAAACAGAGGAGGAGGAATAGGAAGCTGCCAAAGAAACCAGATACCGGTCAGCTAGGAGGAAGGAATTAGGACAGTCCAGTGCGTCAGGGTGCTTGCTCAGAGAAATCAACACTGCTAATTTTAGGAGAAAAGACATATATCAATATTTAAACACTGCTTGGGTGGCTTCCAGAATCTCTGGAACAGGTTTGGGGCTCTGAGAGGAAGAACACCAATGGAGACCAATGGAGCTTGCATCCCTGACACCACTGGCTCTGGACAAAGGCATTTCTCCAAGTGCCGGGGCCACTGCTGCTCCAGGAACTTGGCTCTGAAATTGGCATTTCAGCCAAAGAGAAACCTTCTTGGTCCTTCCTTCTCAGCACCATCAGACCCTGATTACAAGCCTGGGGGCAGGAATATCTTATTAGCAGAGTTTATAGCTCAGTTGGTAAAGAATCCACCTGCAATGCAGGAGACCTGGGTTCAATTCCTGGGTTAAGAAGATCTGCTGGAGAAGGGATAAGCTACCCCCTCCAGTATTCTTGGGCTTCCCCTGTGGCTCAGCTGGTAAAGAATCCACTCGCAATGCAGGAAACCTGAGTTTGATCCCTGAGCTGGGAAGATCCCCTGAAGAAGGGAAAGGTTACCCGCTCCAGTATTCTGGCCTGGAGAATTCAATGGACTGTATAGTCCATGGGGTCACAAAGAGTCAGACACAACTGAGAGACTTTCACTTTCAGGTCACAGGCCTACATTCTAGCTGCAAAGGATGCTATGGAAAATATCTAGCATCTGTAGCATCCACGGGTTTCCCAAGTGGCACTTATGGTAAAGAATCTGCCTGTTGATGCAGGAGACATAAGAGATGGGTTCCATCCCTAGATTGGGAAGATCCCCTGGAGAAGGGTATGGCAAACCACGCAGGTATTCTTGCCTGGAGAATTCCATGAACAGAGGAACCTGGCAGGCCTCAATCCACAGGGTCACATAGAATTGGACATGACTGAAGCGACTTAGCACATTAGCATGTGAGCTTCCACACTGGGGGGTGGGCTTATAAAAAGGGTAGAGTGGATAGTGGATTCCCAAGTCTGTGTTCGGAGAGAGAAGGTGAGGGAAAATGCAAGGGAGAGGGAAAGAGAGAGAAAAATAAAAAAATCCAGAGACAAAAGGGAAGATGAAAGCTGATGGAGCACCGGTGGGAGGGGTCAGGAAAGGCAGGAGACACATGCCTGCAAAGAACACCTCAGGGGGAAGGAAGGGTGAATTGGGGGCGCTCTTGGAAGATGGCCTCTCTTAAGCTCAGAAGGACACAGACATTGACAGATGGGATGGCACTCTGAGAGGAGGGAGTGGCAGTGCCCAGGGCCTCAGGATGCAGGACTCTGGAAGCAGGGAGCTAGGAAGTCCAGCCCAGCTTCCCTGAAGGAGGCCAGCCTGCGGGGCTAGCCACTCTGTATGAAGTCACTAGCAGGTTTTCAGACATGGAACCGTGCATTTGGGTAGCAAATCTCGATTATCTTTCTGTGATCTTTCAGGAGTCTAGCATCGACCTTCCTTTCTATCAGCTCCCGCTCTCTCTTGCAGAGGGATCCACCCAGGACTGCCTTATGGGGACCCTGCTGTCCAGTCTCTGACATCCCTTTGGTGTCTGTTTTCTACTGTTTGTTCTGGGAGCTCCACAGCCCTGCCCTAAAGTCTCCCTCTTGCTTCAGAAACCAGTTGCAGGTCCGTATTTGCCACAGTTGTAGCTTATAATCTCTGCTTGNTGCCTTATGGGGACCCTGCTGTCCAGTCTCTGACATCCCTTTGGTGTCTGTTTTCTACTGTTTGTTCTGGGAGCTCCACAGCCCTGCCCTAAAGTCTCCCTCTTGCTTCAGAAACCAGTTGCAGGTCCGTATTTGCCACAGTTGTAGCTTATAATCTCTGCTTGTTGGTCCTGATTCTGTCTATAAAACAAAACAACACTGTCTTCTACACAGGCAGTCCTTGAGTGCTCTAGGAACAGAGGATTCTCTACAGGAAAGGTTTACTGCCCCTGATAAAGAAATACAACTTTGTGGCTACTGCTTATGACTGTATTCAACGTCTTAACAGTTGCACCTTACTTATGGTCAGCTAGGACCCAGAAGGTTCTCCCCACACATGCTGTCAAATTAGATCTTTCTCATCCTGTTTGTTTTTTTTTTTTTTAAACACAAAGACGAATATATGGATGAACATATGTTGTTTTGTCTGCCTACTGCTCCTTCCTCTGAGGAGCCAGTCCTTCTTTGTTCCCTGTGGGTCTCCTGGGGCTCTCAATTTCAGCCTCCCACCCTATCCCCATTCACAGGGATGGAAACATGACCCCTTCCTGACCAATCGTATCACCTCCTACCCCTGATGACAGCCAAGAATCTTTCTTTATAACTGGAATACTAAGAAGTTGTCTGTTGCTGGTGGTCCTCAGCTAAGACAACATAAGCTTGGAATACAAGTTGCACTTTCTCCAGCTGTGAAGAGGAAGTCCACTGTAGTGGGAGAAAAGGCCAGCCCCCACAGGATAGATCAGAGACCAAGAGAGAGAAGTAGAGTCCCAATGATATTGACTGGACTCCTGGGTCTAGGTTTGCCAGAGTCAATCAATACCCTTTCTGTTTAAGCTAGTTGAATCAGGTTTTTGTCACTTCCAAGTGGTAAGCACTGAATAATAATACATTAAAAAATTAGAATGAACGGCATGCACCTATCTGCACAATAGAGAAATGTAAAACAAAAAAATCATTCCTAACCTTATTTTTCAGTTACACAGAAAATGGTGTCATATCTCATATACTGTGTGTGTGTGGTTGTGTGACTGTAAAATACAGCCACAAATTCCTGCATCCAATATGTGCACCCCTTTGCAATGTAAGTTTGTCTCTACTCCTCTCAGGGAGAGGTAGAGTTTCTTGCTCTCTGAATGTGGGCTAGCCTTGGGACTTATTTGAGCATTAGCTTGCAGCAGAGAGATGTATAAGACCTTCAGAGACCTTCCAACTCCTGCTATTAACCCCTTAGAAGAAAGGGCCAGGTGAAGAAGCTAGGCTAACCCCCTGGGGGACAAGAATACAGGGAGGATATCAAGACAGCCCAGCCCACAGCCAGCTCCAGTGTCAGGCATGTGAGTAAAGCCATGTTGAACCTTCCAGACCAGTTCTCCCTCCCACTGAATGCAACTGTTTGAGTCTAAACCAGCAGAGTGAAACCAGCTTTGGAATGGCCTAGCTAACCCATAGAACTGTGAGAAGTAATACATCTTTCTTTTAAACCACAAGTTTCAGGGTACTTAATTATGCAACCAAAGCTAACTGAAACAGATTGTGTTCTGAATTTTTTATGTAACCACACATCGTCATTTCCCCCACATTATTAATATATTTATTAAGGTCCTTTTGTTTGCAGCCATGGTAAACCAGTTTAAAGAGAAATGCATTAGCAGGTTCCTGGGATATTTCAAGCTATAGAAGGTAAAGTTGAGGAAGGGAGAAATCAGGGCCACCATGCGGGTGTCAACAGCAGAAGTCACAAGCGTTTCTCCAGAAAACTGCTGTTAACGAGTAGTGTCAATGACTTTTGGACAACTACCTTCAAGTTCTCAGAACAGATTGACTTGTCCTGCTTGGGCAGCATCTACCTATGGATCTTTTGGTTATGATGCAGGGCGGCGCAGGACATGGAGGCAGGAGGGAAAACAGACGCAAGTCGGTGGAAATCCAGTATGGAAGCCAGAACCTAGGCCTGCTTTTTAACTGCTATTGTTTTGACTTCCCCCAGCTTCTTTGCGAGGAAAGATAAGAAAGCCTACCTCAGTGATTAATGCAAAGAAATACAGGAAAACAACAGAATGGGAAAGACTAGAGATCTCTTCAAGAAAATTAGAGATACCAAGGGAACATTTCATGCAAAGATGGGCACAATAAAGGACAGAAATGGTATGGACCTAACAGAAGCAGAAGATATTAAGAAGAGGTGGCAAGAATACACGGAAGAACTGTACAAAAAAGAGCTTCACCACCCAGATAATCACGATGGTGTGATCACTCACCTAGAGCCAGACATCCTGGAATGTGAAGTCAAGTGGGCCTTAGAAAGCATCACTACGAACAAAGCTAGTGGAGGTGATGGAATTCCAGTTGAGCTGTTTCAAACCCTGAAAGATGATGCTGTGATAGTGCTGCACTCAATCTGCCAGCAAATTTGGAAAACTCAGCAGTAGCCACAGGACTAGAAAAGGTCAGTTTTCAATCCAATCCCAAAGAAAGGCAATGCCAAAGAATGATCAAACTACCACACAATTGTTCTCATCTCACATGCTAGGAAAGCAATGCTCAAAATTCAGAAACCTGTATGCAGATCAGGAAGCAACAGTTAGAACTGGACATGGAACAACAGGCTGGTTCCAAATAGGAAAAGGAGTACATCAAGGCTGTATGTTGTCACCCTGCTTATTTAACTTACACACAGAGTACATCACGAAAAACGCTGGAGTGGAAGAAACACAAGCTGGAATCAAGATTGCCGGGAGAAATATCAATAACCTCAGATATGCAGATGACACCACCCTTACGGCAGAAAGTGAAGAGGAACTAAAAAGCCTCTTGATGAAAGTGAAAGAGGAGAGTGAAAAAGTTGGCTTAAAGCTCAACATGCAGAAAACGAAGATCATGGCACCTGGTCCCATCACTTCATGGCAGATAGATGGGGAACAGTGGAAACAGTGTCAGACTATTTTTTGGGGGCTCCAAAATCACTGCAGATGGTGATTGTAGCCATGAAATTAAAAGACGCTTACTTCTTGGAAGGAAAGTTATGACCAACCTAGAGAGCATATTGAAAAGCAGAGACATTACTTTGCCAACAAAGGTCCGTCTAGTCAAGGCTATGGTTTTTCCAGTGGTCATGTATGGATGTGATAGTTGGACTGTGAAGAAGGCTGAATGCCAAAGAATTGATGCTTTTGAACTGTGGTGTTGGAGAAGACTCTTGAGAGTCCCTTGGACTGCAAAGAGATCCAACCAGTCCATTCTGAAGGAGATCAGTCCTGGGTGTTCATTAGAAGGACTGATGCTGAAGGTGAAACTCCAATACTTTGGCCACCTCATGCAAAGAGTTGACTCATTGGAAAAGACCCTGATGATAGGAGGGATTAGGGGCAGGAGGAGAAGGGGACGACAGAGGATGGGATGTCTGGATGGCATCACCGACTCGATGGACGAGTTTGAGTGAACTCCGGGAGTTGGTGATGGACAGGGAGGCCTGGCGTGCTGTGATTCATGGGATCGCAAAGAGTCGGACACGACTGAGGGACTGAACTCAACTGAATTGAACTTTTTTTCTTTCAAATCAGAGTTACTAATGTATCCAGGCTCCTTTTCATAAAGGGGAAGAATCTGCAGGGACCGCCCTGGAAACTGTAACAATCAGCGCAACATTGTATACTTAGCACAAAGCAACCGAGTCCGCCAAGGTTTTCTGTGCACCTGGGCCTCTAGGAGGGTGGGTTGGCAGTTTTCATCAATAGCTTCAGAAAATGTTCCTTGGTGGCTCAGACGGTAAAGCATCTGCCTGCAATGCGGCAGACCCTGGTTCGATTCCTGGGTCGGGAAGATCCCCTGGAGAAGGAAATGGCAATCCACTCCAGCACTCTTGCCTGGAAAATCCCATGGACGGAGGAGCCTGATAGGCTACAGTCCATGGGGTCGCAAAGAGTTGGACACTACTGAGCAACTTCACTCACTCACTTACTCAAAAAATGTTCGGGGGTGTAGACAAGAAAGGAGTTGCACCAAAGCACTGAAAGGAGTTAAAGCCAGAGTAACAGGTGTTGTGAATAGAGGAAAGGAAGCAAGAGCCAACGCGCGCACGTGGGGTTGTTTCTGGGAAGCGCGACCCTGGCAAGCGTCGGGAAGAGAAGGCTTCGTTCCCTGATGCCTCCGGATGCGGCGGGGGCCCGGGGCAGCGCCTCCCACAACGAGGTTCGTGGGCGCCTCGGGCGGGCGGGGACCTGGCTAGGGTCCTGGGCCAGCCGAGTCGCCCGCAACCCCACGCCAGGCGCGGAAGTCGCCGCCCTCACCGAGAGGGGTGGGGGCCGGGGACCGGGAGCACGCGCGGGAGACGACTGCTCCCGGGACTGAGGCGGCGCCTTCCCCTACCGGTTGCTGCAGGAGCGACATCTTGCTCGGCAGGAAAGCGCTGGGAGAGCAGGCGGATCCGGGCTGCTGCGCCACTCGCGCCGAGGACCCGCCGGAGCCGCGGGGCTGGAGGTACAAGAAGGAGGTAATCGGGGCTACCCCTCTTGCCCACACGTCCCGCTCCGAAGACCCCGAGGCCGCCCCGCTCCTCGCGCCCAAGGCCCCGAGGCCGCCCCGCTCCCCGCGCCCACGCCTCCCTCTTCCACCTCCCATCCGCGGGCTCCCGCGGCCTCTGGCTTCTGAGCTCGCGAGCCGCCCTCCCCGGTGACCCCCGCGCCCTGCAGCCCAGGCCGCTCGGCCCGCCCTCGCCCCCGGGCCGCCCTCCCAGGTCTCCGCCCCCTCCCCAGGCGGGCCGCGCTCTCCCTCCGCCCCTCGCCCCCACGCCCCGCCCCGCCTTCCCGCCCCCGCTCCCGCCCCCGCTTCCCACGCTCCGCCCCAGCCCGCCGCGGCCGGGCGGGGCTCTGGGTTTAAACGTCGCGGCGGGCTGGGCTGGCGGAGGGGCGGGGCGTGCCTGTGTCGTGTCTTGGGCTCTGTAGGCGACCGCGCGGCGCGGAAAGCCGGGCATTCGGGGCCGACGCGCGGCACCATGTCCCCGGGGAGCGGCGTGAAGAGCGAGTACATGAAGCGCTACCAGGAGCCGCGCTGGGACGAGTACGGGCCGTGCTACCGCGCGCTGCGCCACTACCGCCTGGGTCGCCGGCTGCTGGAGCAGGCGCACGCGCCCTGGCTCTGGGACGACTGGGGCCAGGCCGGCGCCTCGGACGACTCGGCGTCTTCGGCGTCGTCGGGCACCGGGGCCCCCTGCGCCCCGGCCTCGCCGCCGCCGCCGCCCGCGGAGCCTGAGGCGCGCGTAGGGCCGGAGGAGCGGGGCGTGGAGGCCGCGGGGGACGCGGAGACCAGGGACGCCGTGGACGCAGAGGACGCGGCGCTGCCAGGTACCGGGCCGGGGAGGGGGCTGCGAGGGGCCAGCGCGCGCGACTGCATTTGCTCTTGCGTCTCCTGAACCGCGCAGCCGTTTCTCGCAGTGAGAGCTCAGGGAACGTCGCGGCGGGCTGGGCTGGCGGAGGGGTGGGGCGTGCCTGTGTCGTGTCTTGGGCTCTGTAGGCGACCGCGCGGCGCGGAAAGCCGGGCATTCGGGGCCGACGCGCGGCACCATGTCCCCGGGGAGCGGCGTGAAGAGCGAGTACATGAAGCGCTACCAGGAGCCGCGCTGGGACGAGTACGGGCCGTGCTACCGCGCGCTGCGCCACTACCGCCTGGGTCGCCGGCTGCTGGAGCAGGCGCACGCGCCCTGGCTCTGGGACGACTGGGGCCAGGCCGGCGCCTCGGACGACTCGGCGTCTTCGGCGTCGTCGGGCACCGGGGCCCCCTGCGCCCCGGCCTCGCCGCCGCCGCCGCCCGCGGAGCCTGAGGCGCGCGTAGGGCCGGAGGAGCGGGGCGTGGAGGCCGCGGGGGACGCGGAGACCAGGGACGCCGTGGACGCAGAGGACGCGGCGCTGCCAGGTACCGGGCCGGGGAGGGGGCTGCGAGGGGCCAGCGCGCGCGACTGCATTTGCTCTTGCGTCTCCTGAACCGCGCAGCCGTTTCTCGCAGTGAGAGCTCAGGGCGAGCTCTTTCTTAATTTTATTTATTTTTGGTAGGCGGAGAATACGCCACCCTTGACAAAATATGGAGGGCGGCGGCCCCGCACCCGCCGGCCCACCCTGTATTTCCGTAAAGTGTGTCTCTGGGTTGAGCCAGCTGTGAACGCCATAGACTTGCCGCTGGCGAAGTCCAGATTTTCACCGGGTAGCCTTGATGGCCTCTGGACCGCTAACTCCCCTCTATTTATTTCTAAACGCTCATTTGTTTTATGAGAGGAGCCCAGCTTTCATCAGACGGCCAGAGGTTAGGAACTCACCTCTGTGAGCTAAGTGCATTGTCCTGTGATTGGGGCTGTTGTTTTCTGTGTTAACTCCCTCACCTGGCCGCGCTTTCCCTTGGGAATATTTTGTATTTGTTTCCACAGACTGTTGCATAAGTCCCGGCTGCTGGGAGATAATCCTTCTAAACGCCGGGTCCTCTCGGCTGCTCGCCTCCTCTCCTCCAGCTGCTCCTGTGAGCTTGGAGAGCGGCAGCTGGAAAGGGGCTCTTGGGGGTGGTGCATCTGCTGCTCCCAGCGGGGCCCTGCACCTTCTCTCCTGCCGGAGGGTCGCAGAGGCGGGCTCGGAGAGTGGGGCGGCCCCAGTGGCCGCTGGTGCTCAGGGCCCAGTTGAATGAATGCCCCAGATACAGCCTGGAGGAACCCCGTGGGGTTCTTTTCTACTCTAATCTGGGCCAGGCACCACCCGACGTCACTCAGTTTTAAAGAGATCCCAGTAAGCCAAATAACTAAAATGGCCTGAGAGCTTGTCATGTATCCAGTCTCGGATCTTTGAGTATATATTTTCTTAGTCAACACTCAAAACAATTCTAAGAGGGAGGGCCATAAATTTTTACCTCGTTTACCTCGATTTTATAGATGAAGAAATAGAAGCTCCGAATCAATGATTGGTGACTATTTTTGTTTACCGCCTTGTAAGTGGTACTCTGATCAGATTTTTCTCTTGACTCTCATCCTAACTTGTCTGTGAGATGCTGAGGAGGAGAGCAAGTTGAGTCTTGCTATTCTGTTCCCAGCTGTTCTCAGCTCATCATGTGGCAGGGCTGCCCCTCCATCCTCACATGTTACTTGTGAATTCCCACTGATTCCTGACCTTTGCTAGAATTTTGAATAACAGAAGATGGGGAGAGTATGGGGCACTTAGTTACTAGCTCAATTATGAGATGCACTTTATCAGACTGAATGAGCTTTTCTCTCTCCTTGGTTCTTCCCCTTCATTGCTTATGAAAGAGCTGTCAGTTATTTCCAGGTGTATATAAATGCAGTTTTTAGATAGCCTTGTAGTATGGAGTATGGGGCTTGTGTTTGTAAGAGTTTATGATTACTTTTGTTCCCTTAGAGACACCAAATCCTCCCAGGGGCTGGCTGAGGTAGTTATTTCTTCTTTGTTAATATTTCTGGTTTAGGAAGCTGGGAAGAAAAAATGTTTCTGCTTTCAGGACTCCCCATCCCAGGATCTTTTGCTTTGCTCATGCCTATCACAGCCTCTGTTCATCTCTATGTCTGGCAGGATTGAAAGTCCTTGTTTTTAAGTGAGAACTCTTTTGAATTTCTCTGAAACAAAAACTTTTAGTTCTTGTCTTTCCTGAAGCCATATGTACACATAGAATCATATGGTTATATATAGCTTAGTACGGAGATATAGCAGCCCTCCTCCCCCATACCAATTACCTATTCCCTCGGTGACCACTTCCCAGTCCTCTGGTTTTTCCTTGGTGTGTAATTCTGTTTTTCCAAGTAACATGGCTTTTATTAAGATTTGTTGATTTTTATTGTTGTTGAGTTTTTAGTACCATCTATTTTTGGCTTTAATTCTTTTTGTGTATGTGTGCTCAATTGCTCAGTCATGTCCGACTGTTTGCAACCCCATGGACTGCAACCTGCCAAGCTTCTCAGTCCACGGGATTTCCCAGGCAGGAATACTGGAGTGGGTTGCCATTTCCTCCTCCAAGGGATCTTCCTGACCCAGGGATCAAACCCATGTCTCCTGCATTGGCAGGTGAATTCTTTACCACTGAGCTACCTGCTGCTGCTGCTGCTAAGTCGCTTCAGTTGTATCCGACTCTGTGCGACCCCAGAGACAGCAGCCCACCAGGCTCCCCTGTCCCTGGGATTCTCCAGGCAAGAACACTGGAGTGGATTGCCATTTCCTTCTCCAGTGCATGAAAGTGAAAAGTGAAGGTGAAGTCGCTCAGTTGTGTCTGACTCTTCGCAACCCCACGGACTGCAGCCTACCAGGCTCCTCTATGCATGGGATTTTCCAGGCAAGAGTACTGGAGTGGGGTGCCAATGCCTTCTCCCTGAGCTACCTGCTGCTGCTGCTACTAAGTCGCTTCAGTCGTGTCCAACTCTGTGCGACCCCATAGACGGCAGCCCACCAGGCTCCCCCGTCCCTGGGATTCTCCAGGCAAGAATGGAGTGGGTTGCCATTTCCTTCTCCAAAGCATGAAAGTGAAAAGTGAAAGTGAAGTGGCTCAGTTGTATCCAACTCTTAGCAACCCCATGGACTGCAGCCTTCCAGGCTCCTCCATCCATAGGATTTTCCAGGCAAGAGTGCTGGAGTAGGGTGCCATTGCCTTCTCCATGAGCTACCTGGGAAGCCCTTAATTCTTTTTAGTGATCTCCTAACCCATACACCTGGTCCGTCCTCACCCTTCTGGTATAGTCATCATAGAATTAGTTAGACTCAGTTAGGGCCTGTGGAAGAGGTTGCTTAGAGCTACCCTGTATTGTTTGCTGTGATTCCCTTTTCTTCTGTTGCAATACCACCAACGCGTCAGGTTCACTGCCACCCTCCCCATCTTAAGACGTCCCTCCCGGGGCCTCTGACCTACTTCCACCTGGCCTGCGTGCTGCTCTGGCAGCCTGCTGCCTTGTTTCGTCTTGGGAGGGCTCTTGGCCGCTACCCCAAGGATTCCCTGCCTTCCCTCTTGGTAGGACCCTCTGTTGTGTGCCTCTCACATCATCTTCCTGCCTGGTTTATCCTCTCCTGGCAGAGATTATCTTCTAGTACCTTCCTGAGAAAGGGCGTGTGAGAGGCTTAATTTTCTGAGATCTTGCATTGTCAAAAGATTCTACCCTCACAATTCAGTAAGTTTGTGAATAGGCATGAAATTCTAGGTTGGAAGTTTTTGTCTCTAAGAACTAGAGGCAGTGCTGTCTGGTACTGGGATTTCTGTAGTTACTGTTAAACTCCTGTGTCGTTCTCACTCTTAATCCCTCATGGATAACATACTCCCTCCTCTGGAAGTTTCTAGGGCCTTCTCTTTGTCCTCTGTGTTCTGAAAATTATCCTCTGTCTAGGCCTGTTTTCCTCTAAGGTGCTTCATGAATCCTTGCAATCAAACTCCTATCTTGTAATCCTGGGAAGTTTTCTTGAATTGTTTTCTTAGTACTATTATTTTTTTCTCTTTTCTTTCTGAACTCCTTAGTTGGATGTTAGACTTTACAAATATATCCTCTAATTTTCTACTTTGGCTTCCAATCCATCTGTCTTAAGAACTGATGAATTGTTTTCTGGGTTTTCCTTCCTTCTCTCCTTCTCTTTAATCCTCTTTAAAAAATAGTATTCTGTTCTTGATTTGTATATATAGTATCCTCACTTGTCCTGTTGAGGACTAGGAATTTAGTTTTTGCATGTTTCTTTGGCACAGGTTTCCCCTCCCTTTATCCGGATGTGTGTGTGTGTGTGTGTTTTAATTTGTAATCCTGTATTTCAAGTTAGCAGCTTTCCTCAAATGTCTAATGATTCTTGGCTTCTTGTTCTTATTTAAGAGATGGTACTAAAAAGCTGTTGGGAAGTTGCCTGTGTGTGGGGTGTGGGTGTGGGAATGCTTGTTCACTGCAAAATGCCTTCTCTCTGTAGCCAACACGCTTTCAAGAGTGTCTAGAATGTCTCCAATTCATTTCTTCACATTCCTTTTTAAATTAAATTTTAGTTTTAAACCAGTTATGCATATGCATAATTTTTAAAAATATGCTTAAAATGAAAAAGTAATCTTGGCCCATTCGCCACCCATGCCCCTTGCTCCCTGGAGTAACTCTTTACCTTTCTTTTCAGCGCGGTGGCCAATGGTTTTCTCATTCTTACTAATGTTGGTTTTTTCATTTTGAAAATTGTATATTGACTTCCCATAATGGGAGATGATTTAGTTTAAGATCTTAGCTTGGCTATTCCTCAAACCCTCCCTTCTTCCCACCTAGACATACACAAGCACCTCTTTTGTCCCACAGTATTAACTATATGACTATTTAAGAACTATATTTGGATGATCATGGCTCTGTGTTATTTGCAGATGATCCATACAGTATATTTTGATTATATTTTCTTTGTTATTTATGTTTTTCCTAGAGGTAATTGTTGCTTTACTTGTATATTTGCTTTTCTTTTTTCTTTTATAATTTAGCCAGAAGTAGTCTGGTGGGACTGTAAAACTTGTTATATGCCAGGCACATTAGGTGTTCTATTTGTTGCATTATTTTCCCTGGGGAAGTAATTTTGGGGAACCCTTGACTCTCTTGTTTTAATTTAGACTTTACACTGTCCAGGCCTGACACTGCTGTCATGCTGGGACTTCTCTTCATGTTTGCCGAGTATTCTTTTTGCTTTCCTCCTTTATCCGACCCCTGTTCTAGAAGCCTCCAATCTCCCTTCCTTTTGGTGGAACATATCTTCTGTAAGTCCTGAGAAATGTTGAAAGGGAAGTAAAAATTTTGTCACCTGGAAGTCTAAAAATGCCTTTATCCAAGGCTGGATTGCCATTTGGACAAGACAGAGACTTCCTAGGTTAGATATTTCAGTATTTGAAGGTATTATATTGAATCCTAGGTTTTGGTCTTATTGTTGAGAAGTACCGTGTCATTCTGACACTTCTTTTGTATATGTGACCTTTTTCTTTTTTGAAGTTTTAGGACAGTCCCTTTATCCTAGGTATTCTAAAATACTATGTGTCATTTTTCATTCATTGGGCTGATAACTTGGTGGGACTTTTTATTTAGTTTTTTAAAAAAACTTATTTTAGGCCACACCTCATGGCATGGCATGTGGGATATAGTTTCCTGACCAGGGGTTGAACCCATACTCGCTGCATTGGGAGCACAGAGTTAACCACTGGACTGCCAGGGGAATCCCTTGGTGAGCCTTTTAAATCTAGAAACATTTATTTTCAGGTACTGTTTAAAATAATTTCTGTTCTGGGGACTTCCTTTGTGGTCCAGTGGTTATGACTCAATGCTGCCATTGCAAGGAGTATGAGTTTGATCCCTGGTCGGGGAATTAAGATCCCACATGCCATTCAGAGAGGCCAAAAAACATTTTAAGAACTTTTTTTAAAATTTCTATTCCTTTTTTTCTTGATAGTTATTTTTAGCTGCTTTATATACCTCCTGGAGCAAACCTCTAATATTTTTATTTATTTATTTATTTTTGAAAAATTGGAACTTTGGTTTTGTTTTGAGAATGCTTCAATTTTATCTTCTAAATTTTCTGTTGAAATTTTAAATTCTACCATTCTGGTTTTTAATTTCAAAGAGATCGCTTTTTTGTCCCAAATGTTCTTTTAAAAATTAACAAAAAATAGCATCCTTTTCTCTAATTCCCTCCCCCCCACTCTCCCTCCCCAAGCCATAAATATCCTTTGAGAGCTCTCTTATATTCCAAGCCTAGTTTTTTCCTCTATATTTTGGTCTCTTTCTTATTAAAAGATGTACTCGAATGCTTGCTTTTAGCCTATCTGCCTATTTAAGAGGGAAGCTTGAAGGGCTTTTTGGGAGCTGTGTGCATGGAGGAGCCTGTGACTATAAATTGTAGGGGGACTCTGCTGCTTTTCTGGGGGCTGCCCACATCAGCACCCGCCTGTTCTGTGTCAGCTTACCAGACACTGCTCCTCATCCTCCTGCCTGGGAGGGCCTGAGCCTGGCTATCAGCATCCTGGGAACAGAGCTGGGGGAAAGGAGGAGGGACCCCATTCTTTACCATGCCATCCTGTTTTCCTCCTGCCCCCCTCACTTCTCCTGTGCCTTCTACCTGCTGGTCCTCCTCCTTCAGGGACCTGGGCTATGGGGTAGGGTGGGCAGGCAGCCACCGGCCTTGAGGACCACAGGAAGGACTGTTGAGGGAGTATCCATTGCTGCACAACAGGCTTAACCTGGAAACTAGTACTTCAGGTTCCCGTTCTCAGCTGTGAGCTCATGGTTTCTGTAAATTAGGATTTGGCCAAGGCACAGGGTGTGCCTTGTCTCTGCTGCGTGCTGACTGCAGCTGTCTGCTAGGACACTTGCAGGTGACTTCTTCTCGTGCCTGGCCCTTCTCATCACTTGCAGGCCGGCCTCTAAGGCTCAGTGAGCCTTCCTGAGACAGAGCTGGGCAGCTGCTGTATTGCCCATCATGATTTATTTCCAGGAGCCATGTGGCACCTCTTTCACCCCATTCTCTGCTCACAAAAATCTGCCCAGGTTCAAGGGCACGCAGCATGGACCCTGGTTCTCAGCCGAGGCACATCCTTGTTAAGCTGTCATTGGAGCACTTGGCCTGGGGCACTGACTGGGCCTAGTCTTCTGGGAAGTCTGGTGCCTCCGTGCCAGTTACAACACGGCTCCACGGCGTCCTGTGGGCCCTTCTCCTGCAGGGAGTTTGCATCACCCTGCTGAGTCCTGTGAGTCATTTCTACGCCTTCATCACTTTGCACCTTCCAAAATTTGTCTGGTGTCGTTGGCTGCGTGCTTGTTTCCCTCTTTGGCCTTTGTTCCTTCACTTTGGTGGGCTTTGAAGAGGAAGGGACTATAATCTTGTGTCACCAGTGCACATTTAACCTGATAACCTCATTTGCTCTATTTTTACTTATTTTTATTTTTTACCCTCTTTCTTTATTAGTCTTGTTAAAGGTTTGTGAATTCTGTTCATTTTTGTTCCATGTCGGTTTTATTATGTGTTTACTAATTCATGATTTTTTTCCCTTAGTTTCATTTTTTAGTGCTTATTTTTTATAATTTTTTAATATCTTTATTTTTTAAATTTATTTTTATTTTTGGCTGTGCTGGGTTCTTTCCTGCTGCGTGGGCTTTTCTCTAGCTGCGGCAGTGGGGCTGTTCTTCATTGCCGTGTGCAGGCTTCTCTCATTGTGGAGCACAAGCTCTAAGGCTCAAAGGCTTCAGCAGTTGTCCCACGTGGGCTCTCCAATTGGGGTTCCCAGACTCTAGAGCACAGGCTCAGTAGTTGTGGTGCACAGGCTTAGTTCCTCTGTCACGTGTGGGATCTTTCTGGACTGGGATTAAACCCATGTCTCCTGCATTGGCAGCCGGAGTCTTTACCACTGAGCCACCAGGGAAGCCCTTTTTATAACATTTTAAGATAGATGCTTATTATTGATTTTTTTTTTCTTCCCTTGCCTTTCTTTCTTTTTGATATATTGATTTAAGGCTCTAGATTTACGTCTGATTACTGCTTTAGCTGCATCATACTTAATGAAGAAATTTAGAAATATTTCTAATAAGAATGGGATTATGCTATCACCATTACTTTTTTATTTTTAAAAATTGTGGTAAACACACAACACAAGTTATCATTTTAACAATTTTTAAGTGTATAGCTCAATGACATGGAGAACATTTACATTTTTTGTGAAATCATATGATTTATTTTTGACCCATTCATTATTTAGAAATGTTTTTAAGGAAAGGGATATATTAGGAGTATAAGATTAATAGATAAAAACTACCATGTATAAAACAGATAAGCAACAAGGATTTACTGTATAGCACAAAGAACTATATTGAATATCTGATAATAACCTATAGTAGAAAGTGACCTGACCCACTCCAGTGTTCTTGCCTGGAGAATCCCAGGGACGGGGGAGCCTGTTGGGCTCCTGTCTATGGGGTCGCACAGAGTCGGACACGACTGAAGCGACTTAGCAGCAGCAGCAGCAGCAGAAAGTGACCTGAAAGAATATATAACTGAATCACTTTGCTGTAACCTAAAACTAATACCATATTGTAGTTCAATTTAAGAAAAAAAGATAAATTTTATAACTGGAGATTTTATTTATCTGTCTACTGGCCATGCCATGAAACTCACAGGATCTTAGTTCTCTAACCAGGGATTGAAGTCTGACCCTCAGTGGTGAAAGCATGGAGTTCTAACTACTGGACCACCAGGGAATTCTCCTATAGCTGGAGATTGTAAAAGATATTTTTGCTGTTGTATCTAGCTTAATTAGGGCTTCCTTGGTAAAGAATCCATCTGTAACCAGGAGATGGGAATTTGATTCCTGGGTTGGGAAGATCCCCTGGAGGAGGGCATGGCAACCCACTCCAGTATTCTTGCCTGGAGAATCCCATGGACAGAGGAGCCTGGCAGACTATATAGTCCATAGGGTTGCAAAGAGTTGGACATGACTCAAGTGACTGAGCATGAGCACGATCTAGCTTAATTGCACAAAAGTCAGAGAATACACACTGTATGATTCCAGTTTTGTGACTGTATTAAGATTTTCTTTATAGCTTTGGCTGGGTAAATTCTTTTAAATGTTCCGCATGTGCTTGATAAGATTGTGTATTCTGCGGTTTTGAGTGCAGTATTCTGTATGTACCCATTGGGTCAAATGTGTTAATTTTGTTCAAATAGTTTTAAAAAATCAGTCTGTTCAAGTCAAACTTTCTGTAATGATGGGCAGTTTCTCTGTCTGAACTGTGAAACATGCTAACCATGAGCCACATGTTTGAGCACTTGAATTCTGGTATAACTGAGGAAGTGAAAATTTGTTTCTAGCTAATTTTAATTAATATAAACTTAAATTTAAGTCACCTCTGCTTCATGGCTTTTGTAATGAACAGCATAGTCCTAAATCAAGGCTGAGTTGATTTTTGTCAGTTACTGAGAAAGGTGCTGTTAGAATCTTCCAGAATAACTAGTGATGACACTGTTTTTATTTGCCTGGAAATGGCTTTATTTAAAACTTTGAATAGGATTTTGAAACATATATACATTTATCTTGTACCAGGCACTGTTTCAAGAGCTTTATATGTATTAATTTTATAGTGATAAGTTCTATCTCTTCTGTGTTTTCCATCTTTTTTCTCCTGCTACAGGTATTTTTGAGCTTGTGTTCCTTCTTTAAATACATGTTAGTTTTATGGTCTGTCAGTGATAACCCCATTTCCCCAAGTCTCTCGCCCCTGCTGGACTGCCTTGTCTCCTGTGTGACTGGTCATCATCCCCAGGACACTCACTGTTGTGTTCAGAAAATTATCTGTAGGAATAATCTGAGACCCCCAGGCTCCCTAGAGGGGATTTTAGTTTCTTGTGTTGGATACTGGTGGACACTGCTGTTTTTAATGTCAGACCTTTCAGTGATCCATGGTGAGGAGATCACTGGGGTCCCCCTGATCTGCAGCCTGCTGGGACCTGGCTCTCCCTGTCGCCTGTGCTCCTCTCGGTCATGTGAGACAGCCTGACTGCCCAGACCCAAGTCTGTCTTTTACAAAACTTGTGTAAATATTTTATCTTATGTTCCTTTATTTTTAATTGTGGTGCAGCACACCTAACATAACACTTAACTATCCAGTTTTTTTATTGAGGTATATTTGATTTATATGTTTCAGGTATACAGCATGAAAGTCAAAGTTGCTCAGGCATGTCCAACTCTTTGCAACCCCATGGAATTTTCCAGGCCAGAATACTGGAGTGGGTAGCCTTCCCCTCTTCAGGGGATAAAACCCAGATCTCCTGCATTGCAGGTGGATTCTTCACCAGCTGAGCCACCAGGGAAGCCCAGGTATACTGGAGTGGATAGCTTATCCCTTCTCCAGTGGATCTTCCCAACCCAGGTATTGAACCGGGGTCTCTTGCATTGCAGGCGGATTCTTTACCAACTGAGCTATCAGGGAAGCCCTGGTGTACAACATAGTGATTCACAGTTTCCATCTAGAGTTAGACAAAGTGTTGGCTGTATTCCCTGTGCTGTGCAATGTACCCTTGTAGCTATTTGTGTTACATAGTAGTTTGTGTCTCTTAAACCCTAGAATGCCCAGTCTTGTTTTGTCCTCATTCTCCTGCCCTCTCTGTAAAATTTGGCTCTGTTAATTGCTCTATCCTTTTCTGAACATCCTTCTCTAGCTTCTCTCCTGGAAGCTTCTAGACTTTGCTGGCTGTTCTTTTCCCTGGCTCCCTCTCTGGCTCTCCTCAATCCTTCTACCGGCTCAGTAGGTGCTGGTGTCCAGGGGGCCAACCTCTGCTCCCCTTCCGCTGACTCTGTGTTTCTTCTGGGGAATATGCTCTGCATCTGAGCTTCAGCCCCCACATACCTGCTTATGACTCTCTCCAATTCCACATTCTCTTTAGGGGCCCTGATTAAGGGTCCTGCTGTGGCCTGCTTGGTGGTCCCAGGGGTATCTCATACCTGAGTTGTCAAGTACCCTTTTTCCCCATCTTTGATGGCTTTCTGCTGGAGGATAGTGTGACCATCCACTCCCAACCCCTGTAGGGGCCCAAGATTCCTCTTTGCCTCCCAGCATTTTCTTTGTGTCTGTCACCCGCTCAGCTGCCCGTCTAGCCCTCTGTGGCTCTCTGGAGAGGCTGGGGTACCACCTCCCAGTTCACAGGTGCCCAGGTGAGTCTGAGCACCAGCCAGGTGTGGTGGGCACTATCTGGTCCTTTTCTCCCTGTTTGGCCCCTGCCAGCATTGCCCCCTACCCTGGGCTCTCCATCTTTTCTGCCCCCACCTCTTTGGGGGCAAGTTTGTTGCTAGACACCTCATTCCTGAAATGCAGATAGGACCATAGCATTTTTCAGCCTAAAATCCTTCAGTGATTCTTCTTCATTGTTAGGAAAAATAAAACTCCTGTGTTTGGCCTAGAAGGTCTTTATTTCCCCAGTGCTACCCACTCATGCCTTCATCCATAGACTTTCTATGTACCTGTCATTTTTTATTCTTTCTTCTCTTCATGTCTTTGTAGAAGCCAGTTCCCCAGTTGCTGGAATTCTCTTTCCTAATCTCTCCTTGGTTGGCTTCAGCTTGTCCCGTGAACCAAATCATTATCATCTTCTGTGGACATGCTCCCTGGAAGGCCTGAGTTAGACATATGGGGGGGCCGGAGAGGAAGAGAAGGAAACGAATCCCTGAAGATGAGTTGAGTTGTTTCCCCCTCTCTCAGTGTCATAACTGTGCCAGGCATGGACCCCCTTCTACTTCCCGTTGTCTTGGTCCTGATGGGCTCTTTCCCTTCTACCTAGATCCAGGGGAGGGAAGAGGATGAGGTGTGGACACATCGCTCAGAAGAGTGACTGATGACGGGACTTGGGTTCTCAGGATTCAGTGGAAGACTGGCATTTCACGTGTCCCCAGTCAGCCTGAGTGCTGGGTTTATAGATATGGTGCACAGCCGTGTGAAGCGCTAAACCCCAGGGCTGGACGTGTGCTGTCTATTCCTTAAAATGCTTAGTGATAAAGGAAATGATTTGGTAGATAAAGGTCATTGCTGAAGACAGAAATGCAGGTGATGTGTCAGGGTTCACACATGTGCACTGTGTCTGGATTAGATGGATGTCATCAGGGAAGTGTCCACTATGAGTGAGGGACATGAGTATGTCCTAAAAATGATGGGGTTTGGGAATAGGAGCCTGTAAAATCACCACCTAGAGCCAGATTCTGGAGCCTCGGGAGCAAGGGGTTTTCTACAGGTGTGAGCAAGGGGGTCTGTAAAGTGGTGCCCTGGATGTGCAAGGAGTTCTTTCAGTTCAGTGTAGTCACTCAGTCGTGTCCGATTCCTTGCAACCCTATGAATCGCAGCACTCCAGGCCTCCCTGTCCATCACCAACTCCCGGAGTTCACTCAGACTCACGTCCATCGAGTCAGTGATGCCATCCAGCCATCTCATTCTCTGTCGTCCCCTTTTCCTCCTGCCCCCAATCCCTCCCAGCATCAGAGTCTTTTCCAATGAGTCAACTCTTCGCATGAGGTGGCTGAAGTTTCAGCCACAGCATCATTCCTTGCAAAGAACAGAGATAAAACATAGGTTCACTAGGGCTTTACACAAGGAATACAACCTGTATAAGATCATATAGGATTATACAAATGGTTATAAAAATAATGATTGGACAGTCATAAAGGGTAATCAGGGGAAATAGCTATGTTCTGATTCAGCCACAGCATCATTCCTTGCAAAGAACAGAGATAAAACATAGGTTCACTAGGGCTTTACACAAGGAATACAACCTGTATAAGATCATATAGGATTATACAAATGGTTATAAAAATAATGATTGGACAGTCATAAAGGGTAATCAGGGGAAATAGCTATGTTCTGGAGTGTGTCCTGAATATCTGAGTACACCTCAGGTGTGCAGTCCATTCCCCACCAGAGTCTTACCAGCCTTGCTGCCAGATTTAGGACTGTGTAAGCCAGGGGCCCTGGTTCATGTTGTCATGAATAAAAGCCCTCTTCTCAGCTCCTCCCCCTGAGTGCACCCAGCTGTACATGGAGGTGAGGAGCTATAGAAAATGCTCCTTATTGTGATGGAGGGCTTTTCATGTTAAGGTCACCAGCCAGCTCTTATAAGGAGCTCGGGAGAGCTGAAAGGAGCATTTTCCATAGTCTTGGAGCATGACAAAGCAGTACAATCCTGAAACTCCAGTTGAGTAACTTAAAAACTAACCTTTTGCAGCTGGTGAATGATTGTCACAAATCCAGATCTGTCCCTGAAGCAAGATGGTAAAATGACTGGATTTATCATGGGGAAAGCGATTAGGCCCTGGTGTTTTCTAGCTTTTTAGCTTTTAGTATTCAGTTGAGACTTGTAATCTCAGAATGTGAATGATGGTTGTTACTTTTGAATAGGCTCGGTTCAATCTTGGTATTTATTGTTGATTTTAAAATGGGATAAACTAACTTGTTTCTGTCCATTTTAAGTGAAACGTGTAGAATCGAGCTGTAAGTAAAAAAGTTACTGACTTAATTAGGCATTATGAAATTTCCATCCCAAATATTTAAATTATGTGTAATTATATGTAAACCTGAATTTAAAGCATTCATCCTGTTTTATCTCCTTTTTCAAAAAGCACTGCCAGTGAAAGATGTAAAAGAGAAACCTGAACGACAGATCAAGATGAGAGACCCTGAAAAATCAGCCAGCAGTACTGACCCTCAGCAACCACCAAGTGCCTTAGCTGCCCGAGGAAGCAGGAGAACCAAGAGTCCTCAGAGGTCATCCACTAGAATAAAAGAACACAGGCACCCGTTTGCCCTCTATGGGTGGGGAGAGAAACAGACGGATACAGGAAGCCAGAAAACTCACAACGTCTGTGCTTCTGCCCCAGTGCGTGAGGTAGGTGCCAGTGAACGTGCTTCTCTGCTTTCCCCTGGAGGGTGGGGTTGGCCTGGCTGTCACTGGCTATTATACCTGTGGTTGCTGTGATGTTTTGGGACATGGTAGGTCTCAGATGGGCCAAGGAAGGCCCAGGACTGGGCATCTGATCACAAACAGGACACGGGATGTTAGCTGCCTAGAGATTGGGGTTTTGCTGGGAGTTAACTGGTAGCTGGAAGGTTTTACTGACACCAAGCCAGGTATGCAGATGACTCCACCCTTATGGCAGAAAGTGAAGAGGAACTAAAAAGCCTCTTGATGAAAGTGAAAGAGGAGAG
>SJYT01042435.1:6150-22084 GCA_006410635.1 Cephalophus harveyi
ATTCTCCAAGCCAGGCTTCAGCAATATGTGAACCATGAACTTCCAGATGTTCAAGCTGGTTTTAGAAAAGGCAGAGAAACCAGAAATCAAATTGCCAACATCTGCTGGATCATGGAAAAAACAAGAGTTCCAGAAAAACATCTATTTCTTTTTTATTGACTATGCCAAAGCCTTTGACTGTGTGGATCACAATAAACTGTGGAAAATTCTGAAAGAGATGGGAATACCAGACCACCTGACCTGCCTCTTGAGAAACCTATATACAGGTCAGGAAGCAACAGTTAGAACTGAACATGGAACAACAGACTGATTCCAAATAGGAAAAGGAGTATGTCAAGGCTGTATATTGTCACCCTGCTTATTTAACTTCTATGCAGAGTGCATCACGAGAAACGCTGGGCTGGAATAAACACAAGCTGGAATCAGGATTGACAGGAGAAATATCAATAACCTCAGATATGCAGATGACACCACCCTTATGGCAGAAAACAAAGAGGAAATAAAGATCCTGTTGATGAAAGTGAAAGAGGAGAGCAAAAAAGTTGGCTTTAAGCTCAACATTCAGAAAACTAAGATCATGGCATTTGGTCCCATCACTTCATTGAAAATAGATGGGGAAACAGTGGAAACAGTGTCAGAATTTATTTTTTGGGGCTCCACAATCACTGCTGATGGTGATTGCAGCCATGAAATTAAAAGACGCTTACTCCTTGGAAGGAAAGTTATGACCAACCTAGTTAGCATATTCAAAAGCAGAGATATTACTTTGCCAAAAAAGGTCCATTTAGTCAAGGCTATGATTTTTCTAGTGGTCATGTATGGATATGAGATTTGGACTGTGAAGAAAGCTGAACGCCGAATAATTGATGCTTTTGAACTGTGGTGTTGGAAAAGACTCTTGAGAGTCCCTTAAACTGCAAGGAGATCCAACCAGTACATCCTAAAGGAGATCAGTCCTGGGTGTTCATTGCAAAGACTGATGCTAAAGCTGAAACTCCAGTACTTTGGCCACCTCATGTGAAGAGTGACTCATTGGAAAAGACTGATGCTGGGAGGGATTGGGGGCAGGAGGAGAAGGGGATGACAGAGGATGAGATGGCTGGATGGCATCACCAACTGGATAGACATGAGTTTGAGTGAACTCCGGGAGTTGTTGATGGACAGGGAGGCCTGGTGTGCTGTGATTCATGGGGTTGCAAAGAGTCGAATACGAATGAGCAACTGAACTGAACTGAACTGATATGTGGCTGCTAAGTTGCTTCAGTTGTGTCTGACTCTTTGTGACCCTATAAACCATAGCACTCCACTGTGTTCTGTCCACAGGATTCTCCAGGCAAGAATACTGGAGTGGGGTGCCATATATCTAGATGGGAACCCCAGGTGGTGCAGTGCTAAAGAATCTGCCTACCAATGCGGGAGATGCAGAAGATGTGGATTGGAACCCTGGGTCGGGAAGATCCCCTGGAGTAGTAAATGGCAACCCACTCCAGTGTTCTTGCCTGGAAATCCTATGGACAGAGGAGCCAGGCAGGTGACAATCGATGGGATCATAAATGGTCAGAGATGTTCCTTTCTTCTCATCAAATTAAATCTTATTTTATTTATCTGTCTTTATCTTTTGGGTCTTCATGTATTTATTTATTATGTCTATTTTTTATTCAAGTAATTAGCCATATTTATAATGACTGTCAAAAAGTCCTTACTTGTCCTTACATGCGGTCATCTCAAATTTCATTTTTAGTGACTTGTTATTAGTTTATAATGGGTCATATTTTTCAGCTTTTTTTCATATTAAGTATTTTATGCTTGACATTGAGAATTATACCTTGTAGGATGTCTGGATTGTGTTGTTTTTCCTCAAGAATTATTTTTTTTTGAAGCTTCTTGATCAAATCAGATTTGGTTTTCTTCTTTGCTTCAGCATGCCTATTTGTTTCCATTCTTTTTTTTCTAATTCTGTGCTTTGTCTTCAGTCAAGGACTTTGTCCTAACTTCAGGTTGGTATGGATTTTTGGAATCTCAAGTGAGAGTTGAACTTCCTAGCCAGTCTAATTCTCATTGGAAAGTTAAGAATTCTATTATCTTTCCATATGTCATGACCTCTGGAGTCTTTGTTCTGATCTCAGCTTCCTAGCAGCTGCTCTCTATTAGATCTCATCGGAACCTTGCCCTATATATGCACAACCGAGCCCTCAGACAAATAAACCCAGGGAATATTTGCATAGTTCTGTGTCTCCCTCTTGTGTGCCTCTCTACCCTTTAGTAATTTGTTCCACAAATTTTAACCACTTCAGCAGATTTTGCCTTCCTAGCTCACCAAGCCTGTCATTTCTTTAGGCATACAGAACATACCCACAGGCAGAAAGACTGGTTGAACTTAGGATTCATAGGAGTTATTATTTTATTATGGATCACAGCTCTGTGATACATATTGTCCAATGCTTGAAAACAGGTTCACATATTTTGTTCATTTTTATATAGTTTGCTTTAGGAGTATGGGTTTCATACCAATTACTTTCCCATGACTAGAATCCAAGTCTGACCTTCCACATCTTGGCATGCAGTTGTCTTCTCAGTTAGTTTTAATTCCTCATCATTATTGGCAAATGTACATTCTTCACAATTAATGGCAGTGGTTTGCTTCCAGTTGCTCAGACAAAATCTTGGAGTCATTTTAACCCATCTCTTTCTCTCATTCTCTGCATCTAATTTGTCAGCAAATTCTAGTTTTACCTTCAAAATATATCCATAATATTTCCACTTTTATGGCCTTGATTATGTCAAGGCTATATATTGTCACCCTGCTTATTTAACTTATATGCAGAGTACATCATAAACGCTGGGCTGGATGAACCACAAGCTGAAATCAAGATTGCTGGGAGAAATAACAATAACTTCAGATACACAGATGATACCTCTGTTATGGCAGAAAGTGAAGAGTAACTAAAGAGCCTCTTAATGAAAGTGAAAGAGGAGAGGGAAAAAGCTGGCTTAACACTTAGCATTCAAAAAACTAAGATCATGGCAAATAGGTGGAGAAACAGTGACAGACTTTATTTTCTTGGGGTCCAAAGTCACTGAAGCCATGAAATTTAAAGACACTTGATCCTTGGAAGGAAAGCTATAACCAACTTAGACAGCCTATTAAAAAAAAAAAAAAAAGCAGAGACATTGCTTTGCCAACAAGGGTGCGTCTAGTCAAAGCTATGGTTTTTTCCAGTAGTCTTGTACAGATGTGAGATTTGAACTGTAAATAGAGCTGAGTGCTGAAGAATTGATGCTTTTGAACTGTAGTGTTGGAGAAGACTCTTAAGAGTCTGTTGGACTGCAAAGAGATCAAACCAGTTAATCCTAAAGGAAATCACTTCTGAATATTCATTGGAAGGACTGATGCTGAAGCTGAAACTCCAATACTTTGGCAACCTGATTCAAAGAACTGACTTATTGGAAAAGACCCTGATGCTGGGAAAGATTGAAGTCAGGAGGAGAAGAGGATGATAGAGAATGAGATGGTTGGAAGGCATGATAGACTCGATGGACATGAGTTTGAGCAGGCTCCAGGAGTTGGTTGATGGACAAGGAAACGTGGTGTGCTGCAGTCCATGGGGTTGCAAAGAGTCAGACATGGCTAACTGACTGAACTGAACTGCAATAGCTTTCTAACTGGGTTATTCCTTCGTCTTTGATCCTGTTATGGTTGCCATTATCTTGTACAGAATTTTTGTGATTAGAAAAAGGTATCACCTATGATGAAAACTTTCACTAGCTTTTCATCTTAGGAAAAAGTTCCAAGTTCTTTTAGTAGCCTGAGAGGGTACAGAATCCCACACATGGGATATAGATGAATCTTCATCTCCTATCACTCTTCCCTTTGTTTACTCTTTTTTTTGTAACACTGACTTCTTTATTGTACTTACAGTAGGTAAGTTTATTTCTACCTCAGAACTTCTGCACAGAATGTTCCCTCTGACTAGAATTATGTTCTCCAAATATGCACATTGGTCTCTACTTCAATACCACTTTTTAACGTGAAGCTATATCTGATCTACTTTTTTAATGTGAAACTATATCTGATCGACACATTTAAAAAAGACTGTTGAGAGTCCCTTGGACTAAGTATTTTCTCCTAGTCAAATCCCAAAGCCATGTAGTCCCTTGTACTAAGTGTTTTCTCCTAATCAAATCCCAAAGCCATAAACACCACCTGGGAATCACTGTCAGTCTATTTATCACAGTCTATTAAAAAATAATAATAATAAATAGACAAGTAAATAGAATGGTAAATAACATCTTGTTACTTTTGATATAAATATTTGTTTTTCCATCTGGTATAAGATCTTTAATTTTTCTTTCAAAGAACCACCTTCCCAAATTGGGCATCGCAAGTTCTGGAGCCCAGCTCAGTGTTACAGACTACATAATACTATCCTTTAGTCAGTATATTGTTAGATCTATTTGTAAAGTCATCATTCTGTTTCTTGATTCTCAACATATGCAATTTATTTTAACAACCAGAAACTCTATAATCTTAAATTTCATTGCTTTTTATAGAAATGCTTATTTTCTTACCATTATGAAGTGACTCCTGTCTCATACATGTGGGGTAAAGTAGGTTCCCTCTTCTGACATCTTGTTTTGATAAGATAAGCCTTATCTAAAATATGTACCAAAAGTATCTCTCAATATTGATAATATAGTCATGCAGAAGCATTAAATTAAGAATTTATTGTTTTCAAATATTAACTAATTTCCCATTATTAAACATTGTAAACATTATAGTATTTAATGTAATATGCCTTATACATTTCTGTTTTTCTGTGTCTACTGTGCTTTAATACCTCAAGGACACATTTAGTTCTAATTTGCTGTGTCTGGCACATAGTGTGTTTGGCTTGCTAAATATTATTAAATACCCACAGAAAATGACAAGATCTGGGTTGAATTGTTAAGAAAAAATTTAGGTCGAGGAATTTAAGGGTCTATTTTCCTATGGCATGGCCTAGATAAAAGTGACTCTAGAAAAATAAATTACTGTTTTATGGAGAATAAAATAAAACATAAATGTTTGTCTTGGTTTAATGTGTTTAAATAATAGATAAATATTAAAAAGTACATTTTAAAAGGACATTGGAAAATAGATTACCTTAATACAAATTGTTGTCAACAATATATGAGAGAGATGAAACATCTAGTCATTTAATATTTTAAAGATATGATAATGGAAAGAAATAGCAGCCAGAAATTAATGTATATACCTATGATGGGTGTACTATGAAAGTGCAGAAGAAACCTCCATGGATAGAACTTATGGAACTTATGGGAAGCAAGAGAGGAAGGGATTTTGATTTTATAAAAATATGTAAAAACTAGCTAAGAGATTATTGTATACGGGGCATGTAATTTTTCCTCTGGCAAGCCCACCAATAGCATAAGTAAACTGGAATAAGACACTCAGCATTTCCTTATGTCTTCTACTTTTTAGTTTCAATGAACTTAGCTGCAATGACAGGTGTCTAGAGGGTAAATAGCACAACACATCTCCTTGATGTCTGTCCTCTTAATATCAATTACCTGATTTAGGATTTTTATCTTTGTAGTATTCTGCTGCATCAGCTAATCATCCTTGAACTTTACTCTTGACAACATAAGTTGACATAAAACTAGGAAGGTGTAGAGAAAGGCCATGAATCTGCATCTATGGTATAAAATGGCAGTTCGCAAAGTGTGCTCCTCAGGCCACTGGGAATCCCTGAGACTCAGGGCATTCATAAAGTCAAAATACATTATTTGCTCATTTCATTGTGTTGACATTTGTATGACAATACAAAAGCAATCTTGGGCTAAACTTTTGGCACTTTAGCACAAATTGAGTCAGGGGCAAAATTTGTACTGATAGTATTGGTACTCTTCACTGCCATACCTTTGCAGTAAACGAAATGCCAGCTTAATTTATGAGCATCTTGATAAAACAGTAAAAACAACATTGATTTTGTTAAATCTTGTTCTTTAGGCACATGCTCTTTTTTAAAAAAAATATTGTGTAATGAAGTGTGACATAGTCCAATATCTTTTCTATATTCCAAAGCACATTTGTTTCCACTATGCAAAGCCATTATTCAGTTCTTACATTGGTGAGCTGAACTAGCCACGTTTGTTCCAGAACATGGAACGTGTTTGTTCCACGTTTGTTCTGTTTGTTCCAGAACATCATTTTTTCTTGCAACAGTTACTGACACACAAATTATGATTAACCAGTCATTTGAACTTATTAAAAAAAATGAACATATGGTTTTAAAGAAAACCATTGAGGAAACTTGATGTCAATAATGAAATTCACTGTCAAGCAAAAATTTGAATTTGGAAAAGGTATATCTACCACTGTTAGGCTGACAGCTTCCTGATATTTGAATAATTTTTCTGATGACATTAATGATGATATTAACAACTATGATTTTTTTGATATCATAAGTGAAATGCATCAGCATTTCAAAGATTTGTATAACTCAGTGTACCAATAATTTTCCAGGTAATCAATGCTTAATGTCATTAAATTATGTGTACTTAAAACATGAATTCATAGTGCAATCTAGATAGATTCCAATGTAATTGCATGAAATGTTCCTCATTTCCTTTTGGCCCTCATCAACAGGGTTCTCAAGTCCAGAACAATCTTTTCAAGTCAATTTAGGTTCTCTTGTATGCTTCCAAAATCTCATCTACACAATATCCTCCAACCAACACCTAACCAAACAACTGGGCATTTAGTCTGGCCCAATAGACATATAAAATATAACCACTGCACTTTCATACTGTTTTGAAATTTGTCCTGCACATTATAGCAGACATTATGAATGTTTTAGGTCTCGGCAAGCCATGCGATGTTGTTGTCAAATAATTACTTAGAGATCCAACATTGTTTAAAATCCACAACAATACTTTTCTCAAAGTATAACCAGAGTGCTAGGAAATTAGGATTCATTTGCCTTTCTAGTCACATAAACAGTCACAACCAACCTTCTCACATGGCACTAGGTCTGTCATACTAATTTGGAGTTACTAGCTTTCTGTCTTGATTTGTTAATGGAGTTTTATTTCAAGAATCTCTTTGACTCCACTTGTTTTTGATCAGAGGACCCCTTTATATATCACAGCAAATATGCTTAATGTCAAATTAATTCCTTTAGATAGGAAGCTCATTTCTTCTCCAGTCATTTCCATAGACAGTGTTTTTTTTTTTATCTTTTCTATAGACTACTTTTTCCCTTTCCATAGACTATTTTCTCTGCCTGGAGAAGTTACCCTTTTCTTTGTTCCCCATCTTTTACTAAGTTAACTTCTTACATGTCTCTCAACTGTTACTTTGTCATAGCAACTTTACCTGGCTACCCAGTTTAAGACAAACTCGACATTCTTATACCCACCATTGTATCCTCTCCTATTATCATGTAGTTCTTACTTAATCACACTATTAAGGAGTTTCTTAAATTTTATGTTGTTTTGTTGTATTTTTTGCTTTTAGATAATGATCTATTTAGCATCTGTATTCTGGGCCCAGTGCAATGTTTAGATTCATGTAAGAAGGTATTCCATGGGCCCCTGCTCTACAGGTTCCATTCTAGTTTTCCTATTTATATTTGTATATAACTAAATATTCTTTAAGTGCAGTATTTCATATTTAAATGTTGTTAGATGTCATTTATATAAGAAAGATTGAGACAGAGACATATAGAGAGTAAAAATAATAAAATAGAAATTTAGAATTCAAACAGAGAAATATTCAACAGTGAATAGAAGCAGCCAAAAAGATTTTCTTGTCTTGAAAATATCAGTATCCATATTCAGTAGCTTATTTCTGATTAGTTAATTTCATAATTATGTTACCTAAATGAGGCATTTTTATTTATTTATTTATTTATTTTAATTTGATGCTTAGAGACTTTTCCACATCCTCTCTTTGAATTCTCCTCAAATGTTAAAAGCAAACTCTGGGACCATATTATAGTATCAGGTTTGCTACTTTATATAATTCCATGATGTTCTGGTAGTAATAAAGGAAATTTATCTACCATTCAGCTTACCAGTCTCTCCATAGATTACTTTTTTAGCATTAGTTATCTTTACATAAACTTGATGTGATAGTGATTAGGGTTGGGGGTGGATGGTTGAGGCAGAATGAAGGGAAAAAAATTCACAATAATCCCTTCCCCTGTTGGGACTCTAAACTTATTTTTCTGACAAATTGACTTCTTTGCCAAATTAAATTAAAAAAAAGATAAACAGGCAAACATATTGCTATAGACATATATATTGAAATATTATTGGATTTTTTGTGTTGGCGAATGGAATTTCAGATAAGTGAGGAAGGAATGTTTTATAAATATAAATTTATGTTAATTTAGTTACCTACACATAGTAGTTTTTACTTATGTCAAATAACCCTTAGAAAACTTTACTAACTAAATCCAGATTACATTATTGGCATTTTTATTTGTCACCATAAAATGTTTGGCCTTTGAGTACAGAATGAGGCAGGGCAAAGGTTAACAGAGTTTTGCCAAGACAATGTACTAGTCATAGCAAACACCCTCTTCCAATGACCCAAGAGAAGACTCTAGACATGGACATCACCAGATGGTCAACACTGAAATCAGATTGATTATATTCTTTGCAAACAAAGATGGAGAAGCTCTATACAGTCTGCAAAAGCAAAACAGGGAGCTGACTGTGGCTCAGACCATGATCACCTTATTGCCAAATTCAGACTTAAATTGAAGAAACTAGGGAAAACCTCTAGGCCATTCAGGTATGACCTAAATCAAATCCCTTATGATTATACAATGGATGTGACAAATAGATTCAAGGGATTACATCTGATAGACAGAGTACCTGAAGAACTATGGACGGAGGTTTGTGACATTGTACAGGAAGCAATGAACAATACCATCCCCAAGAAAAAGAAGTGCAGAAAGGCAAAATGGATGTCTGAAGAAGCCTTACAAATAGCTGAGAAGAGAAGCTAATGGCAAAGGAGAAAAGGAAAGATATACCCATTTGAATGCAGAGTTCCAACGAATAGCAAGGAGAGATAAAAAAGCCTTCTTCAGTGATCAGTGCAAGAAATAGAGGAAAATAATAAGCAAGGAAAACTAGAGATCTGTTCAAGAAAATTAGAGATAACAAAGGATTATTTCATGCAAAGATGGGCACAATAAAGGACAGAAATTGTATGGACCTAACAAAAGCAGAAGATATTAAGAAGACATAGCAAGAATACAAAGAAGAACTATACAAAAAAGGTCTTCATGACCCAGATACTCATGATGGTGTGATCACTCACCTAGAGCCAGACATCCTGGAATGCAAAGTCAAATGGGCCTTAAGAAATATCACTATAAATAAAACTAGTGGAGGTGATGGAATTCCAGTTGAGCTATTTCAAATCCTGAAAGATGATGCTAAGAAAGTGCTGCACTCAATAAGCCAACAATTTGGAAAATTCAGCAGTGGCCACAGGACTGGAAACTGTCAGTTTTCATTCCAATCCCTAAGAAAGGCAATGCCAAAGAATGCTCAAACTGCTGCATAATTGCACTGATCTCACACGCTAGTAAACTAATGCTCAAAATTCTCTAAGCCAGGCTTCAACAATACATGAACCGTGAACTTTCAGATGTTTAAGTTGGTTTCAGAAAAGGCAGTGGAACCAGAGATCAAATTGCCAACACTGGTTGGATCATAGAAAAAGCAAGAGAGTTCCAGAAAAATATTTGCTTCTGCTTTATTGACTATGCCATAGCCTTTGCCTGTGTGGATCACAACAAACTGGAAAATTCTTCAAGAGATGGTAATACCAGACCACCTTACCTGCCTCCTGAGAAATCTGTATGCAGGTCAAGAAACAATAGTTAGAACTGGACATGGAACAGCAGACTTGTTCCAAATAGGGAAAGGAGTATGTCAAGGCTCTATGTTGTCACCCTGCTTATTTAACTTATATGCAGAGTACATCATGAGAAACGCTGGGCTGGATGAAGCACAAGCTGGTATCAAGATTGGCAGGAGAAATATCAATAACCTCAGATATGCAGATGACACCACCTTTATTGCAGAAATTGAAAAACTAAAGAGCCACTTGATGAAAGTAAAAGAGGAGAGTGAAAAAGTTGGCTTAAAGCTCAATATTTGGAAAACGAAGATCATGGCATCCAGTTCCATCACTTCATGGCAAATAGATGAGGAAACAGTGGAAACAGTGTCAGACTTTATTTTTGGGGGGCTCCAAAATCACTGCAGCTGGTGACTGCAGCCATGAAATTAAAAGACACTTACTCCTTGGAAGGAAAGTTATAGCCAGCCTAGATAGCATATTATGGAGAAGGCAATGGCATCCCACTCCAGTATTCTTGCCTGGAAAGTCCCATGGACAGAGGAGACTGGTAGGCTGCAGTCCGTGGGGTCACTGAATCAGACACAAATGAGCGACTTCACTTTCACTTTTCACTTTCATGCATTGGAGAAGGAAATGGCAACCCACTCCAGTGTTCTTGCCTGGAGAATCCCAGGGATGGCAGAGCCCAATGGGCTGCCATCTATGGGGTTGCACAGAGTCGGACACAACTGAAGTGACTTAGCAGCAGCAGAGAGCGTATTAAAAAGCAGAGACATTACTTTGCTAACAAAGGTCTGTCTAGTCAAGGCTATGCTTTTTCCAGTGATCATGAATGGATGTTAGAGTTGGACTATAAAGAAGGCTGAACACAGAAGAATGGAGGCTTTTGAACTGTGGTGTTGGAAAAGACTCTTGTGAGTCCCTTGGACTGCTAGGAGATTCAAACAGTCCATCCTAAAGGAAATTAGTCCTGAATTTTCATTGGAAGGAGTGATGTTGAAGCTGAAACTCCAAAACTTTGGCCACTTGATGCAAAGAACTGACTTGGAAAAGATCCTGATGTTGGAAAGATTGAAGGCAGGAGGAGAAGGGGACAACAGAGGATGAGATGGTTGGATGGCATCACTGACTCAATGGAGATCAGTTGGATATACTCCTGGAGTTGGTGATGGACAGGGAGGCCTGGTGTGCTTTAGTCTATGGGGTCTCAAAGAATTGGGCACGACTGAGCAACTGACATTATTGGGTTTTTTATTTGTCACCATAAAATGTTACCTGCTTCAAAATGCAACACTCATTCTAAAACACTGCTCTTCACAAAGCTGTGTGTGTGTTTTTTTCCCCCTGATCTAGAAAGTTCTCTCTCTGGGGACCTCAAAATGTTTGGCAAGCCTACTAAATTTTGCATTCTGATATACACTTGTAAAACTTTTTCCTGTATGATGATCATTTAGAGGTGACTCCATATCTGATTTAGATTTTGCATTAAGGATTACATCCATTAAAATTGTATATTAGTTTCTTGGTCAAAGATCTACCATTTTTGGAAATTGCTGTAATCTGTAAGTGAAAGTGAAAGTGAAGTCGCTCAGTCATGTCCGACTCTTTGCAACCCCATGGACTGTAGCCTGCCAGGCTCCTCAGTCTGTGGGATTTTCCAGGCAAGAGTACTGGAGTAGGTTGCCATTTCCTTCTCCAGGAGATCTTCCCAACCGAGGGATCGAACCCAGGTCTCCCGCATCGCAGGCAGATGCTTTACCATCTGACCACCAGGGAAGCCTCCGTATCTCAGCGGTTCCTTCAACTACAAAGTAATCTGTAAGGTCAATGGCAAAAAGAAACTGCATATATGAACTGTATTCTAGTTGATTAAAGTTATTTTTCATGTGGACAATGATTAACAATTTTGAAAGCAGTAAATATGTATATATGAAAGCCATATATGCATATAAAATTAAACAAATGAATAAACGCACAGTGAGCAATGGGAACCCGGTTTATCACTGTTGAACTGAGAGGTTACAGATAAGCATGGAGGAAAGATTAAGCTATTCCACGTGTTTTGAGATTAGAGTTGAATAACTTAGTATGAACTCATGTTTAGCCTAATATAGATACAGATGGAAGGTATATCTAAATATTTATAGGCATGTAGATATGAATATGTTTGTATATCCACATATATTTCTTTGCTCTACCAGCTGAGAGTCCCTAGAAATAAGAACACTCCAGTAGCAGTAAGTACACCTAGCTCTCAGATCTTGGTTTCTAATATCATTCTTTAATATAAGAAAGCAAGACTTCTTGAAGAAATAGTTGATTCTAGGACTGGGGAAGGAAATAAATAAGATGGGACTGAAGCATTGTTTAGTACCAAGGGAAAAGAGCCAAGAAATACTCAATGAAAATATATTAGTGTTATATAAAAGAAACATGAGATTCAACTGAGAAAACTCCCAACAGATAAAGCTTGAAAAATCTGAATGACAAAATAAAAAAACACAATATTGTTTTATAATCCAAGGAATAAAATAAGTAACCATAAGGACATTGTGATATAAATAAATGGTTGATTTAATAATGAAGAATAAGCAAATCTGTGCAGAAGAACTCCAAGTTATTATGTAGAGGTACTCCATCCTCAAGGAAAGGAAGAATAACTCTGTACTCCTAAGTCTGTGCCTCTTATAGTTGCTTCCTTCCAAAAATACACTACGAAGAGAAGGGTAATAACAAACAAAAGAACCCCCAAACACTTTATAGTATGAAAACTGTCCTGCAGAACCTCATCTAAGTGTTCAGGGTTGACACCAACAGTGATAAAATATGTTGACAATGTGCATCCTTGATGTGAAGTGATAGGAATGGCTTTTTATCTCTGTCTCCCTCCAAAAACACCCATGCATACCTGAGTGCTAAGTTGCTTCAATCATGTATGACTCTTTGCAATCCTATAGAACTGTAACCTGCAAGGACCCTTTGTCCATGAGATTCTCTAGGCAAGAATACTGGAGTGGGTTGCCATGCCCTCCTCCAGGGGATCTTCCCAACCCAGGGATTGAACCTGGGTCTCTTAGGTCTCCTGCACTGGTAGAGGGGTCCTTGCCACTAGCGCCACCTGGGACAGCCACCCCCTTCCCTCAAAATAAAATCCCGTAAACCTTGCCTAATCATGAGAAAAACATCAGACAAGTTCCAATAGAGGACCATCGCACAGAATGCTTAACCAAAACACCTCAAAACCATCAAAGTCACTAAAAACTGAGAAATTCTGAAAATCTGTTATAGCTAAGAGGAGACATGATAACTATGTGTAATGTTTTCTGGAATGAAAAGACAATAGGCAAAAACTATGAAAAACTGAAGAAATCATGTACTTTAATTTACAATAAGCTAGCAATAGCGGTTCATTGGTTTATTAACTATGACAACTGTACCATACTAAAGTATGATGTTTGTAACAGGATATGCTGTGTGTTGGTTTATGGAAATTCTCTGCACCATCTTTTCCACAGATTTTCTATAAATCAAAAGCTGTACTAAAGTTAGTAGTTTATTTTAAAATCTACATTAAAATAAAAATAAAAGTCCAATATCCTTTCATAGAACTATTTCAATGGCAAATCACTTTTGATTTACATAGCTCCTACCTACAGCAACTTTTCAAAGTGGCATTCATGTAGCATTAAGAATGATTTATTCTGTAACTCCTAACAAACAATGTACTCTTTAACGAAGCTTACAGTAGCCTTCCAAAAAGAAAATACATGAGGGAAAAATTTTATATTATAATTTTTATTATACAATTCAGATCCCAGTGTTAGAAATCTAATGTTTCATTAATGTTTTAATCATTTATGAAACCATAATATCGCTTATTAATAATATAATGTTTAGATATAATGTTTAAGAGAAATGCACTTTTGTTCCACAAGAAATGGAAGTTATGCTTTTATTGTGAAATTTATCATACCTGTCTCTTATACACATCTAGATGTGTATAAGAGACAGAGCAGAAAGAGAAATGCACTTTTTTTCCACAAGAAATGGAAGTTATGCTTTTATTGTGAAATTTATCATACAGAAGAGTATATACCATTTATATATAGTATAAACAATAATAATCATAATCATAAAATGTGCCTGCATCCTTTGTCTCAAGATTAAAAAAGTAGAAAACTTTAGCTCCTTTGCAACTTTTTTCTATGATTAAATTTCTACTATCTTAACTTTTGTGTTAATCACTGCCTTTGACTTTTTTTTAATTTCTATCTATCATCAAGTATACCTCAAAACACATAGTTCAGTTTTGTAAAACTAAGTACCGAGCATGTACCTCCCTATTCAAAGAAAGTTTACTATTGTCAGTATTGGTTGGAGGCTTCTGTGCTAAGTCACTTCACTTGTGTCTGACTCTTTGTGACCCCATGGACTGCAGTCTGCCAGGCTCCTCTGTTAGTGGGATTCTCCAGGCAAGAAGAATGCATTGGAAGGCAGGTTCTTTACCACCAGTGCCACCTACAAGGCTTCTAGGAACAATTAATCATATAGTCTTTGTTATTCTAGCTAGTTCCATGTTTCCTAAATGGTTATAGGAGTCCTTTCTGCATGTCAGTGGCAAAAGCATGAGTTATTTGAGAGAGAGTGCTCATCACAGTTGACCTATGTGTCAGGACTGCAGAGTGGATTATGGGCTAGATGACCAGTAGGAGTCTGGTCCATGGGAATTATCTAGCTTCTGTTTTCTGCCCTCTAACCTCCTCCTGAGTCATCCTCAACTCTCAGGAGAAACCAAACCAGCAGACAATTAATCAATCCATGATAAAGACAAATCAAGCACCAAAAAGAACCTCTATGCAAAGTTTCCTAGAAAAGAGTATTATTTTATAGCCTCAGGGATAAAGGCCTAGACTAGGAGCAAGGAGGGAAGTCACTTGGTACCATGACTGTGAAAGAGATATGGAGACTTAAACATTTCTCCAACAGTTTTCAGCCAATCTTTATTTTAACCCCATCCACTCCATGGGGTTAATAAATTAGCGTAGCTATTTAAACTTCTCAAGATTAGTAAGTAGATCCTTAGGAATCAGTTTTTCAATAGCCTCTCATTCCCAATCACCAAGTCACAATATTCATTATATTTGAGAAGTCAAATATTATTCTGATCTCAACCTAAGATTTTGAAAAAATGCAATGGCACTTTTATTTTTCCAAATGACTATATCAGCACTGACTGGTATTTACAACAAACCATTAGTAAATTAACAAGGAATTGGAATTTGCCAAGTTTATGTCATCAACATTGTAGTTATTTTATTTAAAATCTAATAGAAAATTTGGAGAAAGTTATTACTACCCATTAGATAACATCTTCTTTTTGGAAATATATTACCTGACTTCTGTCACTTGGTTATAGGACCACCTTATTCTGAATTCCCACATGTTGTTCCATTTATTTTTCTTCTACGAACAGGAGAGAATGGTAAGTGAGCACATAATTTTGACACTGTGGTAAACACAGTGGCAGAGGTATGCACTGAATGCTATCTGTAAGGAGGAAAAGGGCCAGATTGAAGTTACTGGTGTCAGGGAAGAGGCAAGGACAGATTGAGTCTTAAGGCATTAGTAGAAGGTAGGTAGGTAAGAAGAAAAGAAAGTACATTCCAGAGAGAAGAAATTAAACAATAGCAAAGGAGCCTTACTGACATGTCTGGGCTACTTAGAAGAGAACTGATGAAATATAAAGTAGGGAGTGGAAAGAGATTATGCTAGAGAAATCTATAGGGGACAGATTAAGAAGACTTTACGTGCCATACTGTGGAGGGTAGTCTTCTCACACAGACAGAGTGAGTTATTAAAAAGTTCTAAGCACTGAGGTGCAATAATTAAAATTGCAAATTAGATGCATCACTCTGGAGTCAGAGTAAAGGATGGCTTCGTGCATCTTTTCATTGTACAACTTTGAACCATTTTTCAGTTCAGTTCAGTTCAGTCGCTCAGTCGTGTCCGACTCTTTGCGACCCCATGAATCGCAGCACGCCAGGC
>SJYT01042435.1:22495-54929 GCA_006410635.1 Cephalophus harveyi
GGTTGGATCTCCTTGCAGTCCAAGGGACTCTCAAGAGTCTTCTCCAACACCACAGTTCAAAAGCATCAATTCTTCGGCGATCAGCCTTCTTCACAGTCCAACTCTCACATCCATACATGACCACAGGAAAAACCATAGCCTTGACTAAACGGACCTTAGTCGGCAAAGTAATGTCTCTGCTTTTGAAAATGCTATCTAGGTTGGACAAAACTTTTCTCCCAAGGAGTAAGCGTCTTCTAAGTTCATGGCTGCAGTCACCATCTGCAGTGATTTTGGAGCCCCCCAAAATAAAGTCTGACACTGTTTCCACTGTTTCCCCATCTATTTCCCATGAAGTGATGGGACCAGATGCCATGATCTTCATTTTCTGAATGTTTAGCTTCAAGCCAACTTTTTCACTCTCCTCTTTCACTTTCATCTCTTCATAAATGAACATGTAACTTTCCATTGCCAGTTACTTCTTAGGATAAAACACATTTTCTCTTCAAAGTATCACTTTGGGCTTAATTCAGTGAGCATTTGAACTTAATTCAGTGAGCATTTGAACTGCAACCCATAATATATATATATATACTCTAAGACTAGAAATTATGAATGTCTGAAATCTTGCTATTAATTACAAAACTGATTAGTGAAATTATTGAAAGATGATGGCCAAAAGGTTAATATCCAAAGTAGGAGGTTGGGGGAGAGAGAGAGAGAGAACTAACAATTCTGGAAGATAGAAGTCTTAATAAGCTTCAAGCCAACTTTTTCACTCTCCTCTTTCACTTTCATCTCTTCATAAATGAACATGTAACTTTCCATTGCCAGTTACTTCTTAGGATAAAACACATTTTCTCTTCAAAGTATCACTTTGGGCTTAATTCAGTGAGCATTTGAACTTAATTCAGTGAGCATTTGAACTGCAACCCATAATATATATATATATACTCTAAGACTAGAAATTATGAATGTCTGAAATCTTGCTATTAATTACAAAACTGATTAGTGAAATTATTGAAAGATGATGGCCAAAAGGTTAATATCCAAAGTAGGAGGTTGGGGGAGAGAGAGAGAGAGAACTAACAATTCTGGAAGATAGAAGTCTTAATATAGTTTAGCTCTATTAGTAATAGCAAAACAATGCATTTCTCTCTTGTTTTTAATATTTTAAACAAGAAATTTCCATTATTATTTATGTAGCTTTATAACAAACTGTCACCCAAATTAGTAGTGAGATATGTTACATGACATTTTGTAGGTTGACTGTGCTCAGCTAGGTTATTCTGTTCCACATTATGTTGGTTGAGATCACACATGCCTCCTTCACTTGGGAACTCAGCTGAGGCTGAACAGGATGGGTGGCTTCACCCATTGTTGAGCTTTCACCCTCGATGGTAGCAAAGAGAATGGCTGGAGACTTCCATGTGGAAGTTTTTCTCCCCACAGGGTTGGGACTGGGACTCACTCTCTCAGTAATGTACTTTGAAATTCACTACATGAAGTCTACTTCCCAAGAGGATGAAAACAGAAGTTTTCTTGGCCTAGAAACTACGTAGTTTCACTTCCACAGAATCCATTGTTATAAGAAAATTACACAAATCTCATATTCAAAGGGTGGAGAAATAAAATTTTTTCTTTTGATGGCAAAAGCTGCCTATGTGTATAGAGGAGATTGAAGGCAGCCATATATGGAAATAATCTGTCATATTGCCCTTTTAAAATTATGAGAAAATGAAAAAAATATTTCTGATAGATATCAATGCAATCAACATACATAACTAAAGAATCTCAAGTTTCACAGGCAAATGGCTTTATCATTTCATACAAGTTTTGTTACCAAATGTTACCTGTTAGATTTTCTAAGACAATTTGGTTTACATATGATCTACAACATAGAGTGCCATACATTTCTGAATTTTTGGTAAGAACAATATATTTTTCACCTATTAGCTTCATGTTTAATCAACATAGGTTGTGCAAAAAATTAGTTCATTAAATAAACATTTCTCATTTACATGACTACAATATCAAATATGTACATTTCTAGCATTCAGATGTACTCTTTTCTTGGAAATCAAAATGTCACCCATAAGAGACAAAGAAAAAAACACTAAAAGAGGTTAATAGCAATTATAAACTTACAGCTTACTACACACTGTTCAAACTAATACAGATACAGCACCATTTACAGTTAGAAACTGTGGCCAAAGGAATTATTCTGCTCTGCATGGAACTGGGTTTATTTAATCAATGTTGCTTCCACTAGAAAAGTGGATTAGTTTTTCTTCAAGACAGAATTAAAAGTTTTGCAGCTAATTTATTTTAATAAGTATTCTTACTGAAGGATCCAAAAAAAGGTGAGGGAGGGGGCATGTTAAACTGTAATGAAGCACTGGGAAAGAAAGCATGACTTAATTATTTTTCTAGGGTGGATGATGAATAAATTAGCCACACTGCCAGCTTGCCATTTGTATGGAATTTATTACTTTTTCCTTTAAGAACCATATCATGACAAAGTCAATTTTTCTCCTGACTGCAAGCTGATTGATGGGACAATGTCTGGCTGTGAAAGACTTCCTCTTCATCATTGTTTTGGCAATGTTGATATCATAAAGAGTGCTTGAAGTTTTCTTGAGTTCTGCTTTCCTACAAATTATAAACAACAAGCATGTTAACACTTTTTTTACAAGCTGTCTAATCATGTAAATTACAAAATGAGTAACTTACATCATATGACCAAGAGTATATATGATTTTGGGAGGCTGTTATTGTTTTTCTTGGAAGACTACACAGCTATGCTGGAAAACTGATACCTCCATTGGGACTAGAGATGAGTGAGTTATATTGGGTATTGGTTTTTTTTTTCTTTTATGTGAAATGTAACAAATCAAGTTTTTAAACTGGAGAAGTTGATTTACAATTTTTTATCATTTTGGATCATGCTAGTGACTGCGATTCACGGGGTCGCAAAGAGTCGGATACGACTGAGCGACTGAACTGAACTAAACTGAACTAGTGACCTATCGTGCTAGTGACCTATACACTGAAAAATGATCATGATTTCCTCTTGGAATCACTAAAATATTCTGTATTTTTAAGTTAAAAATGGTTGCATGTTTAATTAAGTAAATGTTTCTGTATATTAAATATATTTTTCTTAAATAGATTTAACCTTGCTGCCTGCTTACACCTAAGATATCAGCTTCTGAATTGGGTGGGTGGGAAGGTACAACATAACACTGAAATAGCACATGGAAAATAAAAATAACTGCTAATCCTAACTCAGCATTGCAAAATGCAGTACCACAAAATTTATTTATTTATTTTTGCCACGTGGGATCTTAGCTCCCCAACCAGGGATCAAACTCATGCCCCCTGCATTGTGAGCACAGAGCCTTAACCATGGGATTGACAAGGAAGTCCCCCAAGAAATATTTTTAAGCACTCGAAGTTGTTGGTGGTTAAGTATCTTCTAGGAAAGAAAATAACCCTGTCTTTCTTGGTCTGTTTCAACTATCTCTTCAGTTCAGTTGCTCAGTGGTGTTCGACTCTTTGCGACCCCATGGATGCAGTACACCCTTTTAATTAATTAAAGAGGACTCATAATGCTTGTCTCTTTAGAAAGTGAACTTTACATACAAACTAATTATGATTGTGCAATAGGTGAAAGCCAATCCTTTGTTAAAACTCCTTTACGTGAATGTGTCCTGCTAATTTGATTCAGTTGTGTTTGACTCTTTGCAACCCCACGGAGTGCAACCCCACCGAGCTCCTCTGTCCATGGGATTCTCCAAGCAAAAATACTGGAATGGGTTGCCATACACTTCTCAATTTACATAGCATGAGTTCATATTAAATTTAAGAAATACAAATCTTTTAATCCCCACAGTTGTGTGAATCTTTTGAGCAAATTTCTTGTAATATGTATTTTCATAAAATAATATATTGACAAAGTATAAATTTCAAGGTCAATGTATTACAATGAAATGCATACTTTATGTGCATATGCCGTAATTAATTGCATTGTTAGAATGCATTTTTACTCTGCCATAGATAAGTCAGTGAAGGCCTTTTGAATGTACAATGCAATTACATATATAGGCACCATTAGATAGATATGCAAACCATATACATACAATAGCACACATAAAAGTACAGTTTGAAACTTTATTACCTATGTCCATTACAGTTTGTATATTTTGCTTTGTATTAACAGCAGAAACTAATATCCTTGCTCTAACTGAATACTGTAAACAGAAACACACTTCCCTGATAATTTTGCCTTCGAAGTAATAATTTTTAAGTGACATAGAAATGCAATATCCTATTTGAAAAGAGAAGTCTCTACTGATATGAGAAGCTTTTACTAAAAACGTACAGTGATGAGAGAAAGAAGCAAAGGACATTTTTAGTTTGTGTCTGTCATTGAGAATTAGACAAAGACTGACAATGTCACTAGTACCTCAAACCAAGTCAGTAACTGAAGCAATGAGTCTCCACCTGAGAATCTGTACCACTTTCCAAGAATTAAAAAGTCTTTTCTCCTGGGTTAGGAATAATTTTTTGATCTCTGATTTTTTCCTTCAGCCCCACAATCCAATTCAACCCTGAGTATCTGAAATGTTCAAAAGGTCAGGTTGATTCAAAGATATTTTATGGATTCCAGTTCTAGGGGTAGTTTTTTTTTTTTCCCTTGATTCTTGTTTTTCTCTCTCAGACAGGTCCCCACTTTCTTTAAAGCAAATGCCCCACTTTCAAGGTCACATTTGATGTCTTTGCTCTCAGATTGATTTTCTCTCTTTTATGTATTCTTCCAGAAGTTGCTTTCCTGCCCTGAGAAAATACAAAGTTAGAAGAAACATGCAAGCCAACACACTCACACACACACACACACACACACACACAAAACTAAGAAAAAATCAATTTTAGATTGTTTAGTGTAAAGTTTATAAACCTGAAAGTGAAAAGCGCTCATCCCAATTTAATTTACATGAACTATTTTATGATAAATATCTCTTCACAGGAGTAAGACTTAAAATATGAGTTACAGTTGGTGATATAATTGACAAAAGGATAGAAATTAGGACCAGCTACATACATCATAGTACAAAATGAAAAGTTAGAAGAATGCTCTTTTCATAAAATATTGAGAAGTTCTATATGCTAAGATTATAGTATTAAATCCAGCATGAGGCCCATCTAAGTACAGTGCTCTATGTGACGACAGAAATCACACACCCCAGAATCTGGGCTTGATTAAAATCTTTACTTTGTAACTTCATATTTTTCTCTTTCGATTAGTTGGACAAAAACCTTAGGTAAAACTGTTAATGCAATAGTTGGTATGTAACCCTTAAGTCTGGTAGCTAATAACAAGAAGAAAATTGTGATTTTGAGTTTTCCTTTTCCAAAACCTCCCATGGAAATCTGTTTTATTCTATTTAATGTTGGGACTTTGCCCATACGCTTTCTTTATGGACTAAATCTATTTTTACCTTTTCTTTCATGGAGTAGATACCTTTTCTTATCTATTTTCTTTCACATGCAGGAATTCCTTTGGCTTCAGTGATGAGTAGAAAAAGCCTTAAATAATTTTGGCTAACTCCAGGAAAATGAGACTCCTTGTAGTGCTTAAATTAGAAACCTATGCTTTTTATATCTCAAGATCACCTAAAAAAATGTTTTTTTTTTTAACTTCGAACTTTGGAATCAAAAGGTATAAATGTACTTTCTTATTATTCTAGGTAAAGGATAAAGAGAATTATCTTTTAATTTAAAAAATAGAAGTACTTTTTAAAATTTTTATCTCCTGAAATCCAACTTATTTCCTTAAAGGAAAAAAATACATTCAATACAAATAAGTTTGTAATTAAATTGCTATAAACAGATGTGTATAAGAGACAGGTCCTTCTTGGTCTGTTTCAACTATCTCTTCAGTTCAGTTGCTCAGTGGTGTTCCACTCTTTGCGACCCCATGGATGCAGTACACCCTTTTAATTAATTAAAGAGGACTCATAATGCTTGTCTCTTTAGAAAGTGAACTTTACATACAAACTAATTATGATTGTGCAATAGGTGAAAGCCAATCCTTTGTTAAAACTCCTTTACGTGAATGTGTCCTGCTAATTTGATTCAGTTGTGTTTGACTCTTTGCAACCCCACGGAGTGCAACCCCACCGAGCTCCTCTGTCCATGGGATTCTCCAGGCAAAAATACTGGAATGGGTTGCCATACACTTCTCAATTTACATAGCATGAGTTCATATTAAATTTAAGAAATACAAATCTTTTAATCCCCACAGTTGTGTGAATCTTTTGAGCAAATTTCTTGTAATAAGTTTCTTTCTTGGATTGAGTGTGCCCTTGGAATTGTATCTAAAATGTCAATGGCATAACAAAAGTAATCTAGGTTTTATTTAATGTTCATTGCTTGGAATTTTATTAGTTTATATTTTACACTTAGTTCTATCATTCAATCTGGGTTAATCTTTTTAAGGGTGTAATGTCTGTTCTAAAATCATTCTATTTTATTTTACATGTAGATGTCCAGTTGTTTCCACAACATGTGTTTAAAAAAAACACCTTTTTTTCTCCAACGTATTGTCTTTTTTCCTTTGTCAAGTATCAGTTAACTATATTTGTGTAAGATATACGAGATGTGTATAAGAGACAGGTGCTAGACCCTTCTGCCTAAATTGGAAGTTTTTCATTTACTAAAATTATATATTTTTTTCAGATTAATAGAAGAAAATTAAGTTAAAAAGCATGTTTAGCTAAATGCTGTTTTGAAACATTTAATATCTCTATAATATAAGCTATCCCCAATTTAAAAGAAAACATTTTTTTGGTACAGAAAACTGTAATCCTAAAGTTTAGGTATCATTTTCCCTAGAAAAGCAAGACTAACATGTTATTTTTGGATATATTTTTTACTTCATGTCAATATCAAACTTACACAAAAGTTGTAAGAATAGTAAAGAGCTGCTATAAATTTTGTTTCATTTTGCATACAATAATCACAGGATATTTAAGATTAATAAAATATAATAATCTAATCAACAGTCTATATTCAAGATTTATCAGCTGTTTTAATAATATATTTTCACAGATTATTTTTATTTCTTGAGTTCAGTCTAGGATTAGGCATGACTATATTGTTCCTTTTTTGATGAAGCAATTCCTCAGCACTTTATTCTCCTTGACTTTAACGTTTTAAAATCAGTATGAACCATTTATTCTATAGAAAGATCTAACATTGGATTTGTGTGATATTTCCTTATGAATAGATCCAGGTTTCACCCTCCCCATAATTGGAACTGGGCCATGTCTCTGGAGACAGCACAATATCGAAGATATTGTAGGCATGGTTTAATTCTACATTTTTGCCAATTTAAAAACTATCCCTGCATCATATTTACTAACTGACTGACAGTTATTTTTAAGAATACAAAATTTAAGAACATACTAAAGAATCAAAGTAAGAGTTAGTCAACATTTTAGTATGTGATGACAAAAGTGAAAATTGTAAACTGATGTAAATTTGGGGTATTTTTAATCAGCACACAATTTGCATGACTTGAGGTTGTTGATACTTCTCCCAGCAGTCTTGATTCCAGCTTGTATTTCACTCAGCGTATCATTTCCGCATATGTTAATAAGAAGGGTGACAATATACAGCCTTGTCATACTACTTTCCCAATTTTGAACCAGTCTGTTGTTCCATGGGTCTCTTCACTATGACCCATTCATCTTGGGTGGCCCTGCACAGCATGGTTCATAGCTCCTTTAAGTTACAGAAGCCCCTTTGCCACAACTAGGCTGTGATCTATGTAGCAGTTCTTACTCTTTACAGTATTAATTTTATACAATTTTGGGCCTAATACATTTCAAATTTATTTTTCCAAAGTTTTAGTTTAGTGTACCACCATATTTTAAATTTTTCTCTTATTAAAAAATAAAATTGTTATCTATGTGATTCCTAAACTTTCTTATCTTCTCCTTTATCCACATATTATTTTTTAAGGAGTAGATTGTTTTAATTATTTCTATTATTAACATAATCTGATAGACAAAGGGAAAATCTTTCCATTTTTTATTAATTTACTTGCTATTTCCACATTTTCTGTAATCATAAAGGAATTAAATCTGTAACTTCACCTGAGGATAAATTGGAAAATGTAAGTCTTTTGAGGAAGCTTATATTTTCTTCATTTATTTCTTTCTTCTTTAATAATATCAACTCTGCTATAATTTACTAGCAATTTAAATGCACAAAATTTTTAAAAGACAATTTCAAATAGTATCCCTTCCTTCAGCAATAGTTTTGTGAAATTGATATTTAATTGGAGAGACTGTGTTGCTCATAGCCACCTGGGGAGAGACTAGTACACAATTACATAAATAAAATGATTCTGGAGAGACAAATCTGGAAGGAAAAGGAGGAGAAAGCATCCTCTAGGTATTGTTATAGGGAAGTGAATTCTTTCAATGAGATAAACAAGGATGAATGTTTGAGGATCCTAGAAGCTCAGCAACATCAAGCAGCTTTGGAGAACTTATCAGAAAAAGGAATGTATTTTGATAGCTAATAGAACTAATGAAAATTCTGAAGAACCATTCCAGAAGAATGGTAAAATTTTAAAAAATAAATAAATTAGAGAACAGGGGACATTGCTTAAGCTGTTTCAGGACTCTGTGGCCAGGAGGCACAGCTGGTAACCTGGATGCTGGATGCTTGATTTCATTTCTACACCACTACCACTGCACAAATAATCTCTAATTATTCTCTGTAGAAGTCTGTGGAACTTCTACAGACTCTGAGTCTTAGATGAAAGCATCTGATTTTTGCAGTGCAGGTTTAATGCCCATACTCTGGCTACCAGGAGACAAGGAGAAGGAATATTATTCTTCCTTCTACTGTGTGCGTTGGAGCCCAGTCACCAATCAAGATTTAAACAATATAAGATTTTACCAAATTGAGAGCTCAAATTTTGGCAGCCAACAACAACAACAACAACAAAAAAAAACCCTCATAATTTGTTAACACTTGAGCTATAACCTAGATGTAGGAAAAGACAGACTTCAGAGATTAGAAATAAGTGTGAGGAATGCCAAATACAAAGGCAGGAATGAGATTGAAGCATTCAACAACAGAAATGTAGACCAGAGTTTATAGAACAACATATTATGTACACTATTTTTGAGATAATCATATTATAGGAAATCCTTCTATATTTAACACTTAAAGAGTATTTTAAATAAAAACTATTTATTATGTATATTATTAAGTATTTATTATGTAATAATATACATAATACATACATACATAAAAGCTTTTTTTTTTTTGAATCAATTGCAATCATCTATTTGTTAGATGTGTATAAGAGACAGTTTATATATAGTATAAACAATAATAATCATAATCATAAAATGTGCCTGCATCCTTTGTCTCAAGATTAAAAAAGTAGAAAACTTTAGCTCCTTTGCAACTTTTTTCTATGATTAAATTTCTACTATCTTAACTTTTGTAGATAATTAAAATGAGCCTGGGTTTATAAACTATTTTGAAAATATTTTCTTTTTTGTAATCTGAAGCAAATTCTATAGAATGGGATACACACACACACACACACACACATGTATGTATATACTACTGCTACTGCTGCTAAGTCGCTTCAGTCGTGTCCGACTCTGTGCGACCCCACAGATGGCAGCCCATTGGGCTCCGCCATCCCTGGGATTCTCCAGGCAAGAACACTGGAGTGGGTTGCCATTTCCTTCTCCAGTGCATGAAAGTGAAAAGTGAAAATGAAGTCGCTCAGTCGTGTCTGACTCAGCGACCCCATGGACTGCAGCCTACCAGGCTCCTCCGTCCATGGGAGTTTCCAGGCAAGAGTACTGGAGTAGGGTGCCATGGCCTTCTCCATGTATGTATATACCTATATGTTTAATTTGAAAATTATTTCTCATAAAACTGTGTGCAGTTTCCATAATCTAATTCATATGTTTCATTGACTACTGACTGGGAATGATTGACAGGTATGAGCTCTAGTGACACCTTCCTACATCCCCCCAGGCAGACCTTAAGGGAGCTTCAAGTAACTATAGGAGTCACAGGGTAAGTTTGGGGACCTCCAAACTCTCTCTGCTTTTAGTAGTACTATTATCACTATCGTGTCAGGATTCAGTTTTCAGAAATGGCCGTAAGTCTTGCTTGACCTGGATCTATTGACTTACTTAACTGAAGTCTTTCAGAGTATTGCTGCCAGTTAGATGAGAATGCTCATAACTGGTTCCAAAGTAATTGCATATTTGATTAATTGTTTCCTTCATTGACTGATGCACTTATTCAGAAATAATTCATGAGGTTTCTTTCTGTTCCATGAGTACAGCCATGGAGTCTGTCTCAGATTGATTTCTGACCCAAATGCTTACTAGTTCTGTACCCTTGGGAAAATTACCTAATTTCAGTGGGTCTCAGTTTCTACATCACAAAATGAGGATAAAAATATCAAGCTCATAGAGTTTTGCTTTAATTTTATAGCAATTATATGATAAATTGCATTTCTTTTGGCATATAGTTATAGAAAATTTAGTACATTGTAACTACTGTGAAAACTAGAATACAGATCAGTCCCACAATTTCCACTCTCTCTGTTATCTATTTATATTCGTATCTTACCCTCACAATGAACTCCTGACAACCACTGATCTTTTATATAACCCTATATTTTTGAAAACATTATACAAATGTCCAAATGAAATGATGCAACTTATAAATTTTTGAGACAGGCTTTTGCGCTTAGCATAATCTTTGAGGTCCATACAGTCTGTTTTGTACATCAATTATTCTTTCTTTTTTACAGATGAATAGTATTCCATTGTTTAGATGTACCACTATTTTTTAAAAATCCTTTAGCTCATTGAAGGACATTTTTGTTATTCCCATCTATATCTAAGAGAGAGATTAATGAATTATATTGATGGCCCAAACTTCTTCCAGAGAGGCTGTCCCATTTAATGTTTCCACCAGGAATGGATGGGAGTTGATTTCCATTGTCTTTGCCACTTGATGGTGACATCATCTTTTTTAGGCATTTTAATAAATATAGTGACAATTCATCATGGTTTAGTTCACATTGATCTAGTGGCTAATGATGCAAAATATCTTTACATATATTTGTTCATTATCTGTATATTCCTTTTTGTGAATTGTTTGTTCAAGTCTCTTGCTTATTTTTAGTTGAATTATTCAATATTTTACTGTGAATTTATTTTTAATAAATAATATTTATTTTTGAGAGAGGTTTTAGATTCACTGGTGGTTCAGTCATTAAAGAGTCTGCCTGCAATGTGGGAGACCTGGGTTCGATCCCTGGGTTGGGAAGATCCCCTGGAGAAGGAAATGGCAACCCACTCCAGTATTCTTGCCTGGAGAATTCCATGGACAGGGGAGCCTGCTGGGCTACAGTCCATGGGGTCACAAAGAGTCGGACGTGATTTCCCTAACTTTTCCTTTTTTAAGATTCACAGAAAATTTGAATGGAAAATACAGAGAGCTCCCAAATACCACACATCCATACACATACACAGCCTCTTCTACTGTCACTGATCCCTATGACAATGGTACATTTATTACATTTAGTGAACCTACATAGACACAGCCCAATCCCCAAAGTCGCTAATGTACCTTAAGCTTCATTCCTGGTGTTGTACATTCTACAGTTTTTGACAAATGTATAATGACATGTATTCATCATTGTGGTGCCATACAGAATATATTTAGTGCCCTAAAAATTCTCTCTGCTCTGTCTATTTGTCTCCCCCTTCCCACTGTCCCCTGACAAACACTTATCTTTTTACTGTCTCTATAATTTTGCCTTTTCCAAAATTTCATAGTTGTAATCATACAGTAAGTACCCTTTTCAGATTGACTTCATTTACTTAGTAATTGATAACTCATTTCTTTTTTTAATGCCAAATAATATTTTAGTTACTAGATGAACCACAGTTTATTGATCCACTCACCTACTGAAGGAAATCATGGTTGCCTCCAAGTTTTGGCAGTTATAAACAAAGCTGACATAAAGAGACATGTGCATTTTTGTGTAAATATAAGTTTTCAGTTCTTTTGAGCAACTACCCAAAAGATCACATGGTAACAGTATGATTAAATTTGTGAGAACCTCCAAACTGTCTTCCAAAGTGGCTGTACAATGGTACATTGTACATCCCCATTGCTGCTGCTGCTGCTAAGTCACTTCAGTCATGTCCGACTCTGTGCGACCCCATAGATGGCCGCCCACCAGGCTCCCCTGTCCCTGGGATTCTCCATTCCCACTCGCAATGCGTAAAAGCTTCTGTTCCTTCACTTTATCACAAGAAGTTGAGGTTGTCAGTGTTTGGATCTGTTAATTTAATAGGTATATAGAGGCTTTTCATTGTTGTTTTTATTTGCAATTTCGCAGTAACACACCATGTTGAACATCTCATAGTTGCAGTTATCATCCATGTATCTTCTTTTGTGTAGTGTCTGTTAAAGTCTTTGCCTTGTTTTTAACAGAGGTTTACTTTCTTATTGCTGAGTTTTAGAGTATTTCGTATACTTAGGACAACAATCTTTTATAAAATATATCTTTTGTAAATATTTTCTACAAATCTGTGATTGTCCTCCCATTCTCTTATCATTATCTTTCTTATAGGTTTTTAATTTTAATAAAGTATAGCTTATCAATTGTTTCTTTCTTGGATTGAGTGTGCCCTTGGAATTGTATCTAAAATGTCAGTGGCATAACAAAAGGAATCTAGGTTTTATTTAATGTTCATTGCTTGGAATTTTATTAGTTTATATTTTACACTTAGTTCTATCATTCAATCTGGGTTAATCTTTTTAAGGGTGTAATGTCTGTTCTAAAATCATTCTATTTTATTTTACATGTAGATGTCCAGTTGTTCCCACAACATGTGTTTAAAAAAAACACCTTTTTTTCTCCAACGTATTGTCTTTTTTCCTTTGTCAAGTATCAGTTAACTATATTTGTGTAAGATATACGTTTTCTATTTTGTTGATTTACATTTCTGTTCTTTCTCCAGGACCACACTTTCTTGGTCACTGCTGCTTTGTACTATGTCTTAAAACTGCATGGTGTCAATCTAATTTTGCTCATCTCCTTCAATATTGAATTAGCCATTCTGGGTCTTTTGTCTCCCCATATAACTTTAAAATCAGTCTGTCAATTACTGTTGAATTTTGAACTTTCCTTATATATGCAGATAATAGATTCATTGAGGATTGTGTAATTTGTAAATATTTTCTCCCAGTTTAAAACTTGTCTTTTCATTCTTTTTAGAGTGCCATTCTCAGAGTAAAAATTTTAATTTTAATGAAGGCCAATTTATCAATATTTTATTTTGTAAATAAACCACTTTCGGTTTTGTTTGTTCTCAAAGAAACAGTCTTTACCGTAACACTGGTTTCTAGGTATGTATGCAAACCCCTTTTCACCAGTGGTAGTACACTATTCACACTATTCTGTGTCCTGATGCTTTCTTACATGTAAGGTGTTGTTCTGAGTACTTTACATATATTAACTCATCTAACCCCCAATACCGTATGGGCCTGGATGAGACAGACCGACTTTTGAGGAAACCAGCTAAGCTGGGATTTGACACCACGTTCCTACAAACGCTGCCTCTTCATAAAGGCATGCATGTGTGTTTCCAATAGTACTTCATATCATGTTTACTTAACCTTGGAAGTAAATATTAATGACTTTAAATTCCTAAAATGTTAAAAATTATAAAGGATAGAAAGAAAACAAATGTACCCTACATACTGATACTGTAGGAAGTATCACAAAACACTGAAATAAATCCTTTCTTTATTTGGACATGGTGACCTTCAGCAATGGCCCCAGATCAGCCCCCTGCTCACCCTCACAGCTCTCATATCCCCTCCTCATGGCAGCCCAGAACGTACAAGGTGTGAAGTGGGGGCTCGGGTGGGATGCAGGGCAGAGAGCTGTGAGACCGGGGTTTCAGGGAATGGGGCCCGGCCACAGCTCAGTCCTCTGTGGGCACAACCTCGAGGAACAGTTAGAACATCACAACTCCAGCTCTAGGGACTTACACCCCAATAAGCTTCTACTTTAACAGCTTCCAATCTCATTTTGGAAAAGAAGTCCTTTCCATCAGAGGGGATTGGAATGCAAAAGTAGAAAGTCAAGAGATACTTGGGAGTAAAAGGCAAATTCGGCCTTGGAGTACAAAATGAAGCATCTGTCTCTTATACACATCTAGATGTGTATAAGAGACAGCCTTAGAATAAACTTACCCAAATATACAAAAATCTTGCAAGTTTTTCTTAAATTTGAATTGCATTATATTTACATATTTAATATGTTTAACTGACATCTTTACTATGTTAAATCTTCCAATTCATGAACACAGTACATCTCTTAAATTATTTCAGTCTCTTTTTAGAAAAATCATTTATCAGTATTTTTTAGTATTTTTCAGAATGAAGATTCTACAAATTCTGCATGATCCAATGAATGTTGGCAATTTGATGTCTGGTTCATCTGCCTCTTCCAAATTCAGGTTATATATATATATCTGGAATTTCTTGTTCACATACTGCTGAAACCTAGCTTGAAGGATTTTGATCATAACCTTGCTAGCATGTGAAATGAGAGCAGTTGTACTGTAGTTTGAACATTCTTTGACCTGTTCAGTTGGAATTAGAATGAAAATTGACCTTTTTCAGTCCTATGGCCACTGCTGAGTTTTCCAAATTTGTTAACATATTGAGTATGGCACTTCAACAGCATCGTCTTTTAGGATTTTAAATAGCTCAGCTGAAATACCCTCACCTCTATTTGTTTTGTTTGTTATAATACTTCCTAAGGCCCACTTGACTTCACACTCCAAGACATCTGGCTCTAGGTGAGCAGCATACCATCATGATTATCCAGGTCATTAAGATCTCTTTTGTATAGCTCTTCTGTATATTCTTGCCACCTCTTCTTAGTCTCTTCTGCTAGATCTTTATAGTTTCTGTCCTTTATTCTGCCCATCCTTGCATGAAATGTTCCTCTGATATTTCCAATTTCTTGAAGAGATCTCTGATCTTTCCCATTCTATTGTTTTCCTCTATTTCTTTGTATGGTTCATTGAAGAAGACCTTCTTATCTCTCCTTGCTATTTCTAGAATGCTGCATTCAGTTAGGTATATTTTTTCCTTTCTCCCTTGCCTTTCATTTCTCTCCTTTCCTCAGCTATTTATAAAGCTTCCCCAGACAATCACTTTGCCTCTTGCATTTCTTTTTGTTTGGTATGGATTTTGTCTTTGCTTCCTGTACAATGTTCAAACTTCCATCCACAGTTCCTCAGGCATTCTATCAGATATAATCCCTTGAATCTGTTCATTACCTTCACTATATAATCGTAAAATAATTGATTTAGGTATACTTGAAAGGCCTGGTTGTTTTCCCTACTTTCTTCAATTTAAGCTTGAATTTTGCAATTAAGTTGCAATAAAGAGCTCATGATTTGAGCCATTCTCAGCTCCAGTTCCTTTTGCTGGCTATATAGAACTTCTCCATCAAATAACATAATCAATCTGATATCAATATTGACCATCTGGTAGTGTCCATGTGTAGAGTCAGCTCTTGTGTTGTTGGAAAAGAGTATTTGCTATGACCTGCATGTTCTTTTGACAAAACTCTTTTAACCTTTGTCCTGCTTCATTTTGTACTCCAAAGCCAATCTTGCGTGTTACTCAAGGTACCGCTTGATTTCCTCCTTCTGCATCAGCTATGATTAAAAAAAAAAATCTTATTTTGGTGTTAGTTCTAGAAGATATTATATGTCATCATAGAACTGGTCAGCTTTAGCCTCTTAGGCATTATTCATTGGAGCAAAGATGTGGATTATTGTGATGTTGAATTGTTTGCCTTGGAAATGAAATGGGAGCAGTCTTTTGCTTTTAGGCTGCACCCAAATACTGCATTTCAGACTCTTACTGTTTATGAGGGCTATTCCATTTCTTCTATGGAATTCTTGCCCACAGTAGTAGATAAAATTTTCATCTGAATTAATTTTTCCCATTCTCATCAATTTTAGCTCACTGCTTCCTAAGATGTTCAACCTGCCACCTCCTGCTTGACCACATCTGATTTACTTTGGTTCATGGACCTAAAATTCCAGGCTCACGTGCAATATTGTTCTTTATAGCATCAGACTTCACTTTCACCGCCAGACAGATTCACATATGAGCATTATTTCCACTTTGACCAGCCACTTCATCCTTCCTGGAGCTAATAGTTCTCTGCTCTTCCTTAGTGGCATGTTGGACACTTTCAGACATGGATGGTGAGCTTCTCATCTTTCTGTGTCATATCTATTTGCCTTTTCATACAGCTTATGAGGCTCTTGGCAAGAACACTAGAGTGCATTGCCATTTCCTCCTCCAGTGAACCATATTTTGTCAGAACTCTTCACTATGACCCATCCATCTTGGGTGTCCTTGCACGGTATGGTTTGTAGTTTCATTGAGTTATGCAAGCCTCTTTGCCAAGACGTGACTGTGATCCATGATGGGGTGGTTTCATAGGTACACTTATTGGAGATATAAAGAGAAGCATGCTTACACCTTTTTTGTTGTTGTTATTCATTTGCTCTGTCATGTCCGACTCTTTGTGACCCCATGGAATGGACTGCAGAACACCAGGCTTCCCTGTCCTTACTATCTACCAGAGCTTGCTCAAACTCATGTCCATTAAGTCAGTGATGCCATCCAACCATCTTATCCTTTGCCCTTCTCCAGCCTTCAATCTTTCCCAGTATCAGGGTCATTTCTATTGAGGCAGTTCTTTGCATCAGGTGGCCAAAGGATTGGAGCATCAGCATTAGTCCTTCTAATGAATATTAAGGATTGATTTCCTTTTAGATTGACCAATTTGATCTCCTTGCAGTCCAAGGGACTCTCAAGAGTCTTCTCCAACACAGCAGTTCAAAAACATCAATTCTTTAGTGTTCAGCCTTCTTTATGGTCCATCTCTCACATCCATACATGACTACTGGAAAAATCATAGCTTTGACTATACAAGCCTTTGTTGACAAAGTAATGTCTCTGCTTTTAATACAATATCTAGGTTTTTCATATCATTTCTTTCAAGGAGCAAGTGAATTTTAATTTTGTGGCTGAAGTCACCATCTGCAGTGATTTTGGAGCCCAGGAAAATAAAGTCTGTCACTGTTTCTGTTGTTTCTCCCATCTATTTGTTATAAAGTGATGGGACCGGATGCCATGATCTTAGTTTTTCAAATGCTGAGGTTTAAGTCTGCTTTTTCACTGTCCTCTCTCACTTTCATCAGGAGGCTCTTTAGTTCCTCTTCATTTTTTGCCATAAGGGTGGTATCATCTGCATATCTGAGATTATTGATAATTCTCCTGGCAGCTTGTGGCTCATCCAGCCTGGTATTTCACATGATGTACTTTGCATATAAGTTAAATAAGCAGGATGACAATATACAGCCTTGACATACTCCTTTCCCAATTTGGAACCAGTCCATTGTTCCATGTTCAGTTCTAGCTGTTGCTTCTTGACTTACATACAGGTTTCTCAGGAGACAGGTAATGTGGTCTGTCCCACAGGTAATGTGGTCACTTCCCATCTTTTGAAGAATTTTCCAGTTTGTTATGAGATCCACACAGTCAAAGATTTTAATATAATCAGTGAAGCAGAAGTAGTTTTTTTTTTTCTGGAATTCTGTTGCTATGATACAACGGATGTTGGCAATTTGATCTCTGGTTCCTCTACCTTTCCTAAACCAGGTTTGAACATCTGGAAGTTCTCATTCCATGCACTGTTGAAGCCTGGCTTGGTGTATTTTGAGCATTACTTTGCTAGCATGTGAAATGAGTCCAATAATGCAGTAGTTTGAATATCGTTTGGCATTGTCCTTCTTTATAATTGGACTGAAAATTGACTTTTTCCAGTCCTGTGGCCATGGCTGAGTTTTCCATATTTTCTGGCATATTGAGTACAGCACTTTAATAGAATCATCTTTTAAGATTTGAAATGTCCCAGCTGGAATTTCATCACATTCACTAGCTTTGTTCTTAGTGGTGCTTCTTAAGGCCCACTTGACTTCACAGTCCAAGATGTCTGGCTCTCAGTGAGATAATACAATTGTGGTTATCTGGGATTTTAAGTCTATTTTGTCTAGTTCTTCTGTGTAGTCTTGCAATCTCTTCTTAATATCTTCTGATCCAGGTATTAAAGTGATATTGTATTAGGGAATAATGTGTTAATACATAAACATTTCTTAGAATTTTGCCTGAAATATAGCTAGGACTCAATAAATAGAAGTTATTGTCATCATTTTTATTATTTTCCAACACTGAACTAATGCTAGGGTAAGTTCTCTGTCTTCATGACATTTAGAAGTTAGAAGAAGAGACAGATATAAGAAACACACACAAATAATTATAATTTTTAAGTGTTATGTAAGAAAAGTAGACAGTGAAGGGTTAGTGATAATTTTTGTTGAGCACATTCATTTCATGAATGTGCATACATTCATGTGATTCACAATCTTTGAGAGTTGTAGTATATATTTTGTTTGTTTATGGAGCTATACACTCAGTGATCAAACAGATCAAATTGCCACCATTTGCTGGGTTATAGAGAAAGCAAAGGAATTTCAGAAAAACTACTATCTCTGTTTCATCAACTACACTAAAGCCTTTGACTGTGTGGATCATGACAAACTGTGGAAAGCTCCAGGAGAGATGGGAATACCAGACCATCTTACCTGTCTCTTGAGAAACCTGTATGTGTATCAAGAAGCAATAGTTAGAACCCTGTATGGAACAACTGATTGGTTCAAGATCGAGAAAGGAATACCAGAGAGATGTCTTCTTTCACCCTCTTTGCTTAACCTATACACTTAGCACACCATGAGAAATGCTGGGCTGAGTTCCAAGCTGGAATCAAGATAGGTGGGAGAAATAACAACAACCTCAGATATGTGGATGATACCACTCTAATGGCAGAAAGGGAAGAGGAACTAAAAAGCCTTTTGATGTGAGTGAAGTAGGAGAGTGAAAGAACCAACTTAAGACTAAATAAAAATAATAAAAAAAAAAAAACTAAGATCATGGTATTTGGCCCCATTACAACATCACAAGTAGAGGAGGAAAAGGTGGAAATAGTGACAGATTTCCTCTTCTTGGACTCCAAAATCACCACGGATGGTGATTGCAGCCATGAAATCAGAAGATGATTGTTTCTTGGCAGGAAAGCAGTGATAAACTTAGTGTTTTTCAGAGATATTACTGCTAACAAAGGTCTGTATAGTCAAGTGGTGTATGGTTGTGAGAGCTGGACTGTGAAGAAGTCAGAACACCAAAAAATTGATGCCTTCAAACTGTGGTGCTGGCGAAGACTCCTAAAAGTCCCTTAGACAGCAAGGAGATCAAACCACTAAATCTTAAAGGAGATCAACCTTGAATATTCAGTGGAAGCATTAATGCTGAAACTGGAGCTCCAGTATTTTGATCCTCTAATCTGAACACATGACTCATTGGAAAAGTCCCTGATATTGGTAAAGATTGAGGGCAGAAGGAGAAGAGGGTGTCAGAGGATGAGATGGCTGGATGGCATCAGTGATGCAATGAACATGAACTTGGGCAAACTCCAGGAGGTGGTGAAGGACAAGGAGGCCTGGCATGCTGCAGTCCATGGGGTTGCAAAGAGCCGAACAGTTCTAGGTGACTGAACAGCAACAATACACTCAGTATATTATCAGTATATTTTGGGATTACAAGAAAGTCTCTGAGCAGTTTTATTTATAAGACATTTCACCTTTTTATTAATAACTAAATCCATGGCTTTGTTTTAATGTCTCCTCTCTATCAGTTTATTCTTTTTTATTCTGGTTATCTTATTTCATTACACCATCTGATTCTCATCTTTTGCTATTATTTTATCAAGTGGCAAGATATGTTCCTGGAATGCAGCCAGTCCACCAATATTAAACATTGCCTACTGCCTCTCAGAGTGCTGAGCTGGGCATGTTGGGAAGAAGGAAAACAACAGGACCCCAAAGCAGCTGCTCTGTGGTGACCTCAAAAGGAAGGGCCCTGTGCAAGTCAAGTAGAAGGGATGCTGCTCACAGACAGATGAGAGAAATTTCAGGATAGATCCTGACTACTGGACAGAAACAACAGCAGAAATTAGGTCTCTTAGATGAAAATGATCTTAGTCTGCCTATATGCATCTCTTGGAAACCAAATAGCACTAAAAAGCCGAAGAGAAACTCTTCATATGCATTGTAACCACAAATATGGGTTTTCAGTGTTGCAGAATAGTAGGACAGAAGATTTCAGCAGAGTTAATATGCTGTAGTCCTTATTTTGCAGGCTGAATTTAAAATAAAAAGTATTTTAAATATGTTCAAGTCAATGTTTCCTAAGGAAACCATGTCTCTTTCCACTCAAGGATTTTGGAAATGCTTATTACCTATTACCAAACTTTTTACTCAATTAGGTTTCACATAATATTGACTTTGTAACTGAAAACTCACTTCCTCAGGGAAGATTTCTGTGAGTGACCTCCAGAGTCAGGTATTTTGCTTTCATAGGTCCTTAAACTCTGAGTGGCACTTAAGCCACGTCTATTTTGCTCGCCATTGTATTTCCAGAGCCTGGCACTTCAGAAATGCTTATTAAATAGTTAGCTAATAATGTAATTAGCTAAAATAACTACAGAGCACTCTGTAAACATTAAACACCCTATAAACATTAAACACCCTGTCACAAGAATAAATTAATATGATTTGTGTTCTGGAGATGTTTATAATCTAATATGTAAAGGTACACATGCAAGAGAATAAAGAAGCACACCGGAGTTCTATCTTTACCATCATTTATAAACACAAACTGGTGGGAGTAAGATTGCTAAGAAGACAGTGTTCAGTCTTCTGGGAAGGCAAAATGAAAGAGGCTGACAAGAAAGGCATTTTACAAAAACTGTTTTTGAATTGAAACATGAAGAACAATTTTCCATCTCCTGGGCATAAGTATGCTTTTCTGAGTGTAATTATACACACATGCTGAGTATACATATACACACATACTGAGTATATGTATACACACACACATATATATTCACGATATATAAGTATTACAGCACTTACATGTTTTATATTGTGTGTGTATATGTATAATAAAAGGTATCCATATGTATTTTTAAAATACACATATATAACATGCACTTTTACTATGACTGGACTAACAGAGTTATTATAAATCTCCTCCTGCTATACACACAAAGTGGTATAATAGATTAATTATGACATCTTCAATATATGATTTCAATAATATTGCCCATGTATTATTTTGCTATTACCCCTAACTTAACCATGCATAAACATGGCTTTTACTTACTACAGGCAAATTTTGCTACAGTGAATTCTAATATTGAGAATATATTTCTAAAATAAATCATTCTGTGACCCAGTAAACATGATTTTGGCACCCTCATTCATATTTGCCAATTCTTTGTAAGATTATATGGATATTCGCTTTTAATCATTTCCTAAAAAAAACAATATAACTATGTTATTTGTAATGATTATTTAGAGCCATAGCCTATTAACAAGGCATATTTTCTTAAGACTTAAATTGTCAGTCTCTCATGACCTTTCTCACTACTCTAATGTTATAGTGTCTCACACATGATCTCAAAATTCTTGAATTCTAATTCTCTTGTATGATGATAAGATTTATTCATCACTTTGTAACTGAAGCATTCTGTATAGCACCAACTGAGACTATTCTTGTTCCTGCTTCTGAGTGCCATAGAAATGGAGTGACAGCAAGCTTCCCTGGTGGCTCAGAGGTTAAAGCGTCTGCCTCCAATGCAGGAGACCTGGGTTCGATCCTTGGGTCGGGAAGATCCCCTGGAGAAGGAAATGGCAACCCACTCCAGTATTCTTGCCTGGAGAATCCCATGGACGGAGGAGCCTGGTAGGCTACAGTCCACGGGGTCGCAAAGAGTCGGACACGACTGAGCGACTTCACCTTCACCTCACCCTGTTCAGAGAACTCACACATTATTATGGCTCACACAAGTTTACCCATGAGTCCTAAAATGTCACTTTTTCTCTTATACTGATAACAGAAGTTCATTGTTGAGGTAAAAAGTCCAACTTTAAGAAGCAGACTGTCCCTGAGGCTTATCCTTTAAAAAAAAAAAAAGAAAAACCTCATTAAGCCAGAATAAATTGCAACATATTCAAGTAAAACTGTGGTGAAGGCTTTTTTTTTTTTTTTAATTGGCCTGATGGTGATCCACAGGTGCAGGAAAATGCAGACACATTTAGATGAGCTTTAGCATCACACCTGTGCTGACAGAATGTGTGCTCAGAACAGTCAAGAGGAAAATGAAGGCTCTATCCACTTTGTGGACTTGCTAAGGCCACAGGTTAAACTTCGGTTTTTCTTTCTTTTCCTCCTGCTCCATTTGATGGTCTATATAAAGTCCTGGCTGATTAAAAACATATCTTTCTTTATCTTTGAATTTTAGAGTGTCTTTTAAAGTAAGCCTCTATCTCTTAGGATACTGATTATAAAAATAACGTTAAAATTACCTTTTTTATATATTAGAAAACATTTTGGCAGAAGACTCAGCAGTTCTTCCATCTTTTTTTGTTCCTTAATCACTGATGGTGTCCCAGTGGTTTCCTTATTAAATTGTATAAATAATACAATAAAACTTTAAATGGCATATGGATACTCCTTTTAAGAGCTTAATATTTGAATAAATTTTAACCATACAGACATAAACTTTATAATAAACTAACAATTTTTAAGTATGAGAGCAGGAGCCAAAAGAAGAGACTGTTTATCAGTTTTCTGTGCAGTGTCTGGAAATTTGACACAGCTGAAACCCAGCAGTCATGGTTAAGGTTACCTTAGTTTACAAACTTTGATCTGTTTTCAGATACAATCTGAAAAGATACTATACATTTGCTGACTCTTAAATCATCTTTCGCTGGACAAGATGTAAATAAAGTTGGGATGAAACCCAGCAGTCATGGTTAAGTTTACCTTAGTTTACAAACTTTGATCTCTTTTCAGATACAATCTGAAAAGATACTATACATTTGGTGACTCTTAAATCATCTTTTGCTGGACAAGATGTAAATAAAATTGGGATTCCCAGTGGGCACACTTGTAAAGAATCTGCCTGCTAATGCAGGAGACACAAGAGATGCAGGTTCAATCCCTGGGTCAGAAAGATCCCCTAGAGGAGGAAATGGCAACCCACTCCAGTATTCTTGCCTAGAAAATTCCATGGACAGAGAAACCTATATCTACAGGGTTGCAAAGAGACACAACTGAGCACAGCTTCATCCATCCATGCAAGGCTTGATTTCTTGTCATATATTATCTCTCTATGTACATTTACTGACTAAAACCACCTTTCACTGGACAAGACATAAACAAATTACATACAATTTGAAATAATTGTTTTGTGTAAAGAGAATCTTATTCCATACTTATTCTATAAAAATCCTTTACATTTATTGACAGTGTTTCCAGTTTACAAGGTCTTTGACAGAAAGAAATTTGTAAAAAAGACAAATTTTCTTAATGGACTCCTCAATCTAAGCATAAATATATTCACCAAACACTAACTTGAAGTTCATATTTTAAGAATATGTCTAGCATATATTTTAACTTTGATTTTATGAAGAAAATACTTTATTACATATTAAGAATTCTTAAACTAGATCTTCTTATATATTTAATAAACACAATATATAAAAATACATGTAATAAAAGTGAAAATGTATAATAATTACTATAAGTTACTTCATACACCATTATAGATAATGCACAGATAATATACGCTGAATTTTGTAGGTTCCAAATCCTCTTTGTAATAGAACTAACAAAACCTTGATCCATATGAAATATCTCAAACTTGGTCCCACCCAGATTTATTTCTTGATATTCATTTGCTGCCTATCCTGGTTATCCTAATCTCTGTTCCATCCTTGCTCATCTTCAGTTCAGTTCAGTCAATCAGTCGTGTCCGACTCTTTGCGACCCCATGAATCGCAGCACGCCAGGCCTCCCTGTTCATCACCATCTCTCGGAGTTCACTCAGACTCACATCCATCGAGTCCGTGATGCCATCCAGCCATCTCATTCTCGGTCATCCCCTTTTCCTCCTGCCCCCAATCCCTCCCAGCATCAGAGTCTTTTCCAATGAGTCAACTCTTCGCATGAGGTGGCCAAAGTACTGGAGCTTCAGCTTCAGCATCATTCCTTCCAAAGAAATCCCAGGGTTGATCTCCTTTAGAATTGACTGGTTGGATCTCCTTGCAGTCCAAGGGACTCTCAAGAGTCTTCTCCAACACCACAGTTCAAAAGCATCAATTCTTCTGCGATCAGCCTTCTTCACAGAAAGGGATTAGACTGCAGAATTATCTGGAATGTTTTTTACAAATGGTTGTTACATCAACAACAAAAAAGGTAATTACAAAATGTGTACATCACAACATGCTTTTAAAGACACTTTGCATTGTGCTCACATTCCCTTAAACGTTGTTCCCAAAGGTGCTCAGCCTCTAGCCCAACTGGAATCTCTGGGGAGAGGCAGAGACAGTTTGGCCGAAAGGGCATAGGAGTAGGGGGTGGGAGAGGTGGCGAAAGGAGAAAGCAGCCTTCCAGTTAAAGATCAGCCCTCAGTTTAAAGGTCAGCTTCGGGCAGGCTGGCCTCAGCGGAGTCGGGGTGAGAGGGAGGAGCAGCGGCAGGGCGGGACTGGGGTGCTCTACATCTCATTCAGGTCAAGCAGAGTCTGGTCCAGCATCCTTTGTGTACAGAGGTGCTCCTCTTTGGTGCATTTCAGTTTATCTTCCAAATCATCAATCGTCTTTTCCAGCTTGGCTACCGATCTCTTGGCAAACTCAGCACGGGTCTCTGCCTCTTTGAGTTTATCGGTAAGAATCTTTATCTCTTCCTCATATTTGTCTTCTTTTTGAGAGTACTTTTCTTCAGCAGCACTCAGACACTTAAGGTTCTGGTCCATCAGTCTGATTTGCTTATCCATCTCTCGGCAACGGGACTCTGCCAGCTCTGCTCGCTCCTCTGTGCGCTCCAGGTCTCCCTCAATAATCACCAACTTGCGAGCCACCTCTTTGTACTTCCTGTCTGCCTCTTCTGCAATGTGCTTAGCTTCTTTGAGTTGGATTTCCTGGAGTTCCATTTTTTCTTCGTCTTTTAAGGCTCGGTTTTCAATAACCTTCATACCTCTCTCGCTCTCATCAGCAGCTTTCTCAGCTTCCTCCAGCTTTTGCAGGGCAGTGGCCAGGCGCTCTTGAGCTCGGTCCAGCTCCTCTTCAACCAGCTGGATCCTGCGGTTCAAGGAGGCCACCTCAGCCTCCACCTGTTCTCGGGCCCGTCTTTCTCCCTCCACTTCCCGCTGGAGGCGCTCGGCCCTCTCCTCTGCGTCATCGGCCTGCTGCTGCAGAACCTGGATCTTGCGCTTCACTGCCTCTATGGTGGTGATCCCGGCCATGGTCCCCACCCAGCTCCTGCTTGCCTTTGGGTTCCTGCCTCCTCCGCTCGGCGTTGCCTGTGTGTTGTTTTTAAACCTGAACAGCTCTCTTTGATTCCACACCTGACTATGGAATGTATTTTCTTTCCTTTTTTTTAAAAATTTTTATTGGAGTATAGTTGCTTTACAGTGTTGGGTGGGAATGTATTTTCTAATGCTCTTTGCATAACTCTTCTTGGGTTTTCATGTCTTTCTTTCTCCCACCCCAACGTATCTTTACTCTTGACCTCCTGGAACAAGATTGAAAGAGAACAAAGCTGCAGCTGTAAATGCTAGTGTTTCCTTTTGGACAGGAGCCAGCAGGAGGTGGAAAACCGTGCTGCTCTCTGCTGTGTTCCGCCCCCACCACCATTATTTGTAAATGTTTGCTTTTAAACCGATTTTATTTTCCTTTCTCCTCTGGAATGGGGCCAGGGGAGAGTAGGTGGGAAGAAAAGCCCAACCTTGGAGCCAGCAGAAAGTAGGCACGCCTACCCGGTGACCTTTAAACAGTCCCCGGGTTTCGCACTGGACCCTGTGCTGGAAACAGTGGGAGAAGACACCCGGGGCTGCAAAATGGCCACATCACAGCCTGAAGCCTGATCTCAGACAGACTGCTTTTGTGTCCCTGGTCTTGTCTAGTCCTGGTAAGAGCCTTGTGATGAAGCAGAGATTGTTAACCTACTTGGCAGTCCAAAAAAATCAAGGCTCAGAGAAGTTACTAGATCTACCCAAAATCAGAGTTGATGGCAGAACTGGGTCCTGAGCCTGGTTGCCCCCACTTCAGTCCCCTTTGTAACCCGCATTTCTGGATGTGGCTCTGGTGATATCTCCTGTAACTATTTCCCCCGTTTTCATCAGCACACTTGTTCCTTTTCTGGCCCCGGTCCTCTACATCACTGTATCTTCTCCTGCTTAGTCTCCCTGTGGGAAGCTTCCTCCTGGATCTGTGGCCTCTTCATAAGTTCTTTTGTGTCCGTTTGCCCCTCCTTGCTGCATGACCATCAGAATCTCCTGTATTGATCATCAGAGCTCTTGGCATTGCAGGGCCTCCAAAGTCTCCTTCACAGCCAGTCTATTTGGGTTTGCCTTTCCTTTCTTCCAGGTCTGGCCTGTCCACTCAGGCTCTTGCTCTGGGAGCCTCCAAACCAAACGCAGTGTTCCACCTTTTGTCTCCTTGCTTGCTAATTGCTGAATTCTTTTTTCTGAGGTAGCTGAGACCTCAGACTGGCAAGGCTTTTCTTCTGATTTGGGGAAGGTATGAACAGGCCTGATGGTGCCAGAGTGAGGAACCAATGTTACTGGGACCTTTCTAGGCTGTTAAGGGCGTCCTGTCTTCTGCTGAGACCCCTAATACACCTTCAGCTAGAAGTGGAAAGTATATACTACCATCTGGTTACCTTCACATGCTAGGTGCTTCCAGGAGACTGCTCAGGTCTCAGAAGGGCCCTGAATGGGGCCAGAAGGAAGTCAGGCGTCTTGATTGTTTCTTCTCTTTAAAGCTAATGTGAAACTAACCTGGTCTCACTGTGAGCTTCATCTAGCCTGAAGGCCACAAACAGCCACAGGATCTCTGTAGCTGACCCTTCTGTACCTTTTTCAGAGACTAGACTTGGACTTTGTGAGACATGAGGTTACGAGGTCACCTGGCCTGTATGATGTAGTGGTGGTTAATGTGGGCTATGAAGTTAAACAGGTCTGGATGAGTTGTGGCTCAATCACATGCTAGTGTCAGGTTGAACAAGGTCGTTAACCTCTGGTCCTCACATTGCTCATCTGTTTAAAAATAATGGGGATAATTGCTGTTGGATCATTGCAGGATGTCAATGAGAAATATGTCAAGTGCTTAGCAGGGGGCCCAGCATAGGTAAATATCTCAGTAAAAGGTGGGTATTATTATTTAAGCCTGACCATTGAAGGTGACAGGGTGAATGTCTCTGGTCAGTAACTTATCTAAAAAAATGTATTTTGTAGTATGTGTCTGGCACTATAGACATCACCACGCAACATCTCACTGAGTATTCACAATAACTTTGCTAGACTAGCTGGGTTGTGTCTGGCTCTTTGTGACCCTACGTACTGTAGCTCACCAGGCTTCTCTGTCCATAGGATATTTCAGGCAAGGATACTAGGGTGAGTTACCATAGACTAGCAGTCTTGTCTCTATTATTAGACAAGAAATAGCCTCAGAAAGGGAAAGGGTCTGTACCAGGTCTCACCGGCAGAGGACGCCAGTTCTTAGCTATAAGTTCCTCCTTTGTCTACTCTCGAGTCCTGTGGCCAGTTAGCTCAGCCAGGTCCATTCCAACACTTAGCAGCTCGTGGGTGATCTTGCCTTCCAGGATCTTCCCAGACTCCTACATTTTTCTTTCTGCTGCCTTACCTTTTGGTTGCTTCCCTACTTGTTTTTGTCTGCCAGATTGTAGGTGCCCATTTCAAATGTACTGAAATCTGTTAGCAAGCAACAGTGCCGGTTAAAAGCAACCCCATGGATGAGACAAGGAGTGGAGAGAGGGTTTTAGATCCTGTGGCTGTTCATGGTCTGTTTCCCTGCTCCTCTGCCTTCCACCTTACCTGTTCGTTGCTGGGTTAGATCTTTGCATTTTGGAATGAAGGGAGCCTTTGAGGTGGCTCTTTTGTAGACAAGAAATGTGTTTGCTCAAGGCGGGGCTTCCAGCAGCTGGGGGGGAGGCTGGCCTGGACTCTCTTCCTTGGCTGTGTTGGCCTGTGACCGCTGTGCTGGGAGCATCACTGCCCTCCAGTCGTGGAGGCCTGGCTTCTCCTTAGGTTTCCCCGCCCCTTAGAAACTGCTTGTCTGATGCTGGGCTAGCTTGTTTACTAACTCATTGGCCCCCGTCTCCTGTCTCAGTTCTTCACTTTTGCCTGATGTGTTCAGGGTGGCCTCTGGCTCTCCAGCTTCTCTGCGTGCCTGTGCCCATGGCTATGGGCTGCTGAGACCTGGCCCAAGGTTTCCTCTTTCCCTTTCAGAGACTGTCTTGTCTCTGGGAAGGAGCAAAACACTCTCTCTGGCTGAGCATTCTCATTGGCCTCATTATCAGTGCTTGGAGCTTCTGTGAATCACTCCTGAGTGGTGATGGTGGATTATCCACCTGAGTGCTACCCTAATCAGTATATGCTCAGAAGCAAGAAATATAATCATGAAATGGATCTAAAATTACTTTTGGATACTTCCATTAGGAAAGATAATTAAGAAGAGGGTCATACCTTAAAAAAAAAAAAAAAAAATGGTGTAGGGGCACTGGTTTGGCTGCTTCTGCTTTTGGTATCTCCATGAGAGTGACACGTGTTACAACACACGTGATGTGACTTGGCGGAATGAATTAGAAAATGAAACTGCAGCCCTGTGACTTCGATATTCTTTTTGTATGGGGTTGCCTATACAAGGCTTGTCTTCTCATCTCTTTCCCCAGATAACTTCTGACTAGAGTTGCCTGCAGAATTACAGATACTTCAGAGTTCACAACCCATCCTTAAACTTCATTTTAAGCAAAAAAAAAAAAAAATCAGTGTTTAAGGTTTATAAAGTCATTTTGCTAGATAGTAGGCATCATTCTTTTGATTTTAAAATCCAAGACTTAAGTTTTTAGATATGCAGTAGTTTCCTTGCAGTTAGCATTTTAAAAAAAGTGAATAGGCTTTCACCTGATGTTAAATACAGATTTATATGTGTGTAGCTCTTGAAAAGATTAACAAAAGAATTTACATTTAAAAGTCTACATTTTTTTTTTTTTTTACCAATTTTTATTTAAAAAGTTGGAAAGTTAAATCATGGGACTTTAAAGTACCTCCTTCTCTTTATAATTTTATGAAATTCTGAGATCTTGAGGGTTTTTGGTCAAATGAAGAGTGCTATGCGGTGTAGTTGCCCAGTTTACTTGGGGTATTTAGTCCCACTTTTCAGTTATCTAGTTCTACCCTAAATGCCTTGATAACACTCCTAAGGCCCTGGTACGCTTACACTTTGCGGTTGATGGCTCAGATTTCTGCCCCTTGGCTTCACATAGCAGAGATTTTGCTGCAGAGCTTGTGAGCAGAGCCCAGGGACCATCAGTGCCTTTGCTGATGTAAACTGACTGAATAAAATTATGTTCTTTTTTAGCTGGAGCTGATAAACTGATGATGAGCTTGAAAATATACAAAGCATTTTCTATAGATGGAATGAACTGAAAGCAGGGAAGAGTATGTTCACGAGGCAGAAGGAGCATGGCTATTTGAAGTGAAAGGTCAATCCATAGCATTGTAATAACTACTGCTGATATGTATATTCAGAACAATGTCACTACATTTTTTTATTGGAGTATAATTGCTACAGTGGTCATTACATTTAATAAATAGCACCAAAAAACAGACATAGCATAGGCAAAATTCCCTGATATAAATGGCTGCCTAGATATAATATCATTGTGGATCCGTGGGCGCCATCCTTTGAGACCAGACGGAGACTCAAACTGGGCAGAATGTTGCTTTCTGCCTGTTGAACTTCCAAACTGCAAGAAGAGGTTAATGCACCTTAAGTACAGATGAAGCTTATACTTGTTTAGTGTCTTAAAGGAGAACCATAGTTTACATGCAGTCTTGTGGTCTTAATGCTATGAAAAGTGCTTTCTTTGCCTTTTTCAATGTATTTGCTTGACTTAGCCACTTTGAACAAGGAAAAACAGTTAAAACCTCTGAACTATGATCTTTTGCTGCTTTGTACATTCTGATTGTGCAGTTAGGATGACAGATTTTTAAAAGCCTGTGGGGAATTTATATGTCTACAGAACATTGTGCCTGTTCTAATATGATAAGCTTTTAAGACACTTTGTTAAAAATTCAATTTTTATAATTGTATAGATACTCAGCTAATTTTGAATGCTGCTGATGGCATACCTAAATTTTTATATCAAAAATATATTGTGTGTTGTTTTTCCTACCTTGGATCCTATTTCATACAGTGAATATTGTTTTCTTTTTACTAACTCCTTTCAAAGAGAAAGAATTTTACTGTTAAGCAAGCTGTTTTTTCCCCAAATATCACAAACCTTTTTTTTTCTCTAATAAATGAGAGCATTATGATCTTTAATAAATCTTGTGCTGTCTCTTATTCATGTTTGTTTTTCCAGGAGTCACTAAGCCACACAAAGACTGCATGACTATGAGAAAAGACCATGTCTTTAAGATGAACCTTTAATGGTAGCACATATCATAGGTACTTAAAGATGTGTTTTGAGATAAACTGATATGTTTATCCTTTTTTCAAATGACTTAGGATACATACAGATCTAAGGACAGTTTTAAAGGTTTTGAAATGTAAGAAATTTCAAGTGGTTATTCTGGATTAGTTGCTTTGTGTAAAACAGGTTGTCAAATTAATTACTGTAAGGTTTTTAATAATAATATTTCCTTATTTTAATGTCTGTAGCACTTATAGTCATGTCAGTTCTTTCATTGCTGATACTGATTATTTGTGTCTATATTGATCAGTCTAGCTTGAAGTTTATCAATTGTATTGATTGTTTCAAAGACTGCTCAGTTAAAAAGATTTGAACAGACATTTAACTTAAGAAAATGTGACTAGCAAGCAAACACATCTAATAGTAATATATCATCATTATATGAAGTTAATAAAAACAGATAAAATTCAATCCTAGATTTTGAAGATGTATTCTTAAGTCGTAAAATTATAATGAAAGCAAGGAAGTTATTTGCATAAAAGTTTGGATAGTGATTGCTTTGAGAAGGATGGAGAGGTTAATGATTGAGAAGAAACAGAATGTGTAGGGAGACCCTGGGTGCTGATTGTATTCTATTTCTTGATCAAGTGGTCCTTACAACATGGGTAAATGATTGCACTTTGTATTTTTTGTGTATGTGCTCTTTTAAAAGAATATTTATTTTTTTTGGCCTCACTGGATCTTAGTTGTGGCACACAGGTTCATCATTGTGGTATGCGGGTGGGATCTTCCATGGACGTGCACAGGCTTCTCTCTAGGTGCACTGTGCTGACTTAGTAGTTGAGGCACATGGGCTTCATGGCATGTGGGATCTTAGTTTCCCAGGCAGGAACTGAACCTGTGTGCCCTGCATTGGAAAGTGGATTCTTAACCACTGGACCACCAGGGAAGTCCCTGCATGTGTACTTTTGTCGTGTGTTGTATTTTATAATAAAAGAACCAGCTTCAGTTTCATTGGTTGTCTGTTTTCTATTTAATTGATTTCTTATATTTCTTCTTTCCTTTCTTATACTTACTTTGGGTTTAGATTACTTTTCTAGCTTTTTAAAAGTTAGACATTTAAATAGTTGACTTTCGATCTTTCTCTTGTAATATAATTTAATACTGTAAATTTCTCTCTAAAGACTATTTTAGCTACATCGCACAAATTTTGATATATTGTGTTTTCATTTTCAGGTCAATATATTTTTTATTTTTCTGATTTTTTTCTTTGGTCCATTGATTATATACAAGTCTGTTTAAGATTCAGATATTTGGGGATTTTCTGGATGTCTGCTCATGATTTATAATTTAATTCTGCTGTAGTCAGAGAACATAGTCTACATTATCTTAATGTGTTTAAGTATATTGGGACTTGTTTTATGGCCCAGCATATAGTCTGTCTTGATGGATGTTCCATTTATATTTGAAAAGAATTGCATTTAGCACTGGTTGTGTGGAGTACTCTATAGATACCAGATCAAATTGGTTAATAGTATTATTTAAATATTATTAAACAAACAAAATAGTATTATTTAAATTCTAACCTTACTAATTTTTTTTACTTCTATAAATTGAGATGGTATAAATTATAATTGAATTTAATTATCCATTCAA
>SJYT01042435.1:55220-79314 GCA_006410635.1 Cephalophus harveyi
AGCTTATTTAAAGCATTAAAAATAAAATATATGTGGAAAAACAAAATATGAGACAAAAATGTATAGCTCAATGAATTATTACAGAATGATTGTCTAACCACCACCCAGGTCAAGAAATAGAACATTGCCATCACCCCAAAGTTCCCAAATGCTCCTTTCCAGGTATTATTTCCTATATCTCTCCTTCAAAAAGGGGACCAGTATTCTGATTTTATAGTGTCACTTCCTTGGTTTTCTTCAGAGTTTTTTCTTTCAATTTTATGGAGATATAATTTACATAACAGCACTATGTAAGTTTAAGGCATATAGCATAATGACTTATATACATCTTGAATTGATTGCCACAATAAGTTAACATCTATAGTCTCATATATATACAAAAAAAGAAAAAATATATTTTTTTCCTTTGTGATGAGAACTTTTAGGATTTACATTCTTAACTTTCAGATATAGAGTTTTAACAATAGTTATCATTGTTGTACATTATATCCCCAACACTTACTTATCGTCAAATTGGAAGTTTGTAATTTTTACCCATCCAGTTTTCCCATCTCCCAATCCCTGTCTATAAATCTATAAATAGTAACTATAAATCTGAATCTTTTTCTGTGAGTTTTATTTTTAAGATTCCACATATAAATGAAATCACATGGTATTTGTCTTTTTCTATCTGACTTCATTTATACACCCGTGCTGTCATAAATGGCAGGATTTCCTTTTTTACGGCTGCACAGTATTCCTGTGTTTGTGTTTTAATATGATGCTGAATTTGGTTTCTGGGGCTTTTTTTGTTTGCTTGTTTTGAGCAGTTCTGCATCAATGTTCATAAGGAATATTGGTCTCTAGTTTTTTTAAATAGTATGTTTGGCATCATAGAATGATTTAGGAAGTCTTCCTTCCTCTTCAAATTTTGGGAAAAATCTGTGAAGGATTAGTTTTTTTTAAAATGTTTGGTAGAATTATAGTGAATCTATCATGTCCAGGGTTTTTCTTTGTGGGAATATTTTTGATTACTGATTCAACATCCTTACTAGTTATAGGTCTATTCAGATTTTATATTGGTTTGTGACTCAGTTTTGGTAGAGGAATACCAAGTGTTATATTTCTAGAAATGTGTTCATTTAAACTAGATTATCCAATAATTGCTCATAGTACTCTCTTAATCCTTTTTATTTCTGTAGAACTGGTAGTAATGCTCCTACTTTTATATCTCATTTTAATATTTTGAGTTGTCTCTTTTTTTCACAGTGCATCTAACTAAAGATTTGTTGATCTTATTGATCTTTATTTGTTGTTGATCTTTTTGACAGTCTTTTGACCTGTTGTTTTTGTTTCATTGATTTTTTTCTATTGTTTTTCCATTCTCTATTTATCTCTGCTCTAACCTTTATTATATTGTTTACTTTATTACTTTACTACTAGCTAGCTTTGAGTTTAGTTGTTTTTTTCCTAGTTCCTTAAGTTGTAAAGTTAGGCTGTTGGTTTTAGATCTTTTTCATTTTTTAATGTAAGCATTTTTATAGCTGTATATTTCCTCCAGGATTGCATTTGCTGTATCCCATAAGTTTTGGTATGTTTCATTTTCATTTTTGTTCAACTATTTTCATCCTTTTTTAAAATATGTTTTTAATTAGAGAATAATTGCTTTACAATACTGTGTTGGTTTCTGCCATATAGCAACATGAGTCAGCCATAGGTATACATATGTCCCCTCCCTCTTGAACCTTCCTCCTACCTCCCTCCCCACCCCACCCCTTTAGGTTGTCACGGAGCACCAGATTTGAGCTCCCTGCATCATACAGCAAATTCCCACTGACTGTTTTACGTAAAGTAATGTATTTGTTTCAGTGCTACTCTCTGAATTCATCTCACCCTCTCCTTCCACTGCGTCCACAAGCCTCTTTCCTAGTGATTTTTTTGGTTTAATTTCCATTATCTGTGAATTTTCCAGTTTTCTTTATGCTATTGATTTCTAACTTAATCCTGTTCTGGTCAGAGAAGATCTTCTGTATGATAACTGTCTTTTAAAATCTATTGAGACTTAATTCATGGCCTAATATATGGACTATGTTGGAAAATGTCTTGTGCATGTGAGAAGAATGTTTATGCTGTTGTTGGTTGGTGTTCTGTATATATCTGTTAGATCTCATTAGTTTATTGTGTTAAGTCCTCTATTTCCTTATCTTCTGGCTGGTGGTTCTGTTTATTACTGAGTGAGATATTAAAATCCCCAACTATTATAGTAGAACTGTTTATTCTTTTTTTCAATTTGGTCAGTTTTTGCTTCATAGATATTCATTCTGTCATTATGTGCATAAATGTTTATGGTTGTTATATCTCTTGCTGTATTAAGTCTTTCATTAATATATAATGTAATTCTTTGTCTTTTTGCTTTAAAGTCTGTTTTGTCTGCTATGAGTATAACCATTCCTGCTTTCTTATTATATTTGCATGAAATATCATTTTTCATCTTTTTTCTTTTGACTTGTGACTTTGGCTTTCAGGTGAGTGTCTTATAGATAGCATGTAGTTGAATCATGCTTTTTTTTTTTAATCCATTCTACCAAATTTTGTCTACCAAATTGGAAAGTTTAGTAGATTTACATGTAAAGTATTCATAATTGTTTATCAGGGAAGACTTACATCTGTCATTGTACTATTTCTTTTCTATATGTTCTATAGCTTTATTGTCCCTCATTTTCTGCATGTTCATCTTCTTTTGTGTTTAACTGATATTTTTTGGAGTGAAATATTAAATATCTTCTTAATTTCCTTTGGTACTTATTCTGGGCAGTTTTATTTGTGGTTACCCATGGAAATTATGTTTAACATCCTAAAGGTATAAATTTGAATATATTCTAATTTGAGTGTGTAGCAGTTTACCTTCAATAACAAATAAAAACTGTATTTCTTTATAGTTCTTATCCATACTTCTTTTGGTTGTCAGTGTCATAAAATTACACCTTTGTTATTGTGCGCCTGAAAACATAAACTAATAATTTTTTAAAATGTATTACTGCCCTAAATTTTGTAGAAAACAAAATTTGGATTTACAAACCAAAGTCATAATAATATAATCTTTTGTACTTTGTTGATAATTGCTTTTCTACTTTAAATGAATTAGTCTCTAAAGTCAGGTAGAAAATAAGTACAATTACAAACTGTTGTTACAGTAAAACTACTTTTATGGTTGCCTAGGTCTTTGCATTTATTGAGGTCTTTATTTTGCCATATGGCTTTGAGGTGTTGTCTGGTATCTTTTCAGGCTTCCTTGCAGGACTCCTTTGAGAACTTTCTGTAGGCAGGTCTAATAGTTATGAACTCTCTCGAGTTTTGTTTCTCTGTGGGTGTTTTGATTTCTTCCTCACTTTTAAAGGACAATTTTGCTGAACATGATTCTTAGATGGCAGTTTTTTTAGTACCTTAACTATCTTGGCCTACTGTCTTCTGGCCTTCCAAGTTTCAGATGAGAAATCTCATTGAGGATCTTATTGAGAATCCCTTGTGATGATTAGCTTCTCTCTTGGTGCTGTCAATATTTGCTCTTTGTTGGCTTTTGAAAGTTTGATTATCCTGTGTCTTGATGTGGGTTTCTTTGAATTCACTTTACTTGGAGTTTTTGGTCTTGGATGTTTCATGTATTTCATGAAATTTGGGAAGTGTTCAGTCATTATTTTTTCAAATATTTTCTCTTTCCCTTTCTCTGTCTTTTTTCCTTCTGAGAAACCCACAATGCATATGTTGGCCCGCTTGCTGGTATCCCAAATGTTCCTGAGACTAGTCACTTTTCTTCAATCTTTTTTCTTCCTGTCCCAGCCTTGATAATTTCCATTGTCCTACATTCAATTCACTGATTCTTCTGTCTGCTCAAATCCACATTTAAGTCCTTTTTACTACCCTAGCTCCCATAAGCTGTGTGCAAACTGTTTCAGGAACACTGCACGGCTGCCTTCCAGTTGGGCGGGGATGGGTGATGGGTAGGTGCTACTGTGCTTAGAGCTGAAATTGCCCACAATTTATTGTGAAGCCTTCTCAAAGTTTCAAGCCTTCAACAGACCCCAGAATTCCAAAATAGTTATATCAGACACCTTCTGCCAATGTAGTTGTCTAGGTGGGGAGGCAGATTCCTGGTGCTTTCTACTCTGCCAACCTTCTTAGAATTTTCATTGTCTGTTACTTTCATTGTGTCCATTAAGAAGTCAGTTTTATGAAAATCAGTACATCTTTGAAGGCAGTCTATTTTTTCCACCTGCTCTCTGTACTCAGTATTTACTATGACATTCTTAGATGTTCATTTCTTTTTATGTTTTTAGAATTTTTAGGGCTTCATGAACTGTTAGCTCAATGTCTTTCATTAGTTTTGGAAAAATATTAGCTTTTATCTCTTCCACTATTTTTCTCCTTTCCTTCTGGGACTGTAATCAATGTGATAGTTTCACTTTATGTCTCTTACCCTGTTTTCTGTGTGCTTTTAGTTCTTTTGTTTCTTCATATTTAATTCTAGATATTATTTTATGACTTCTTCCAGGTCATTTGCTCTTCAGCTCTCTCTTCTATGAATTCTTAATTTCAGTTGTATTTTTAGTTTTAAAATTTTCCTTTAGTATTTAAATAGTTTCCAATTTTCTGCTGAAAAATCCCCATACTATCTTTTGTCTCCCTGAAAATGGTCAGCACGTATCTGTTGAATCCATGCATCTATTATCGGAAGGCCCCGATAGTTCCCTTTCTAGTGTCTTGGGTTTTATGGGTTTTGTTTGTGTCGTCGCGTTTCCCTTATTTGCCTGACTATTGCATGCTAGGAAGAGCTTTACAGAAAGCTCTGTGTACATAATTTGAAGCCTATATCTTCCAGAGATAATTTATATTAGCTTCTGTCGAGTAGCTGGGAATACTATCCCTCAGGGTAATTTCAAGATGATTGATAGATAAGTTACTCCTGGTTTACTCTGCTTCCCAGTGCACAGATCTTCAAGGCCAAACCCAAGAAAAGGAGAATCTCCTCCCTGTGTCCTAGTCTCCCTGCCCTGAACTAGACTCAGGAAGCCTTCAGAAGTGTTTGCTAGACCCTTTTGGAATCAGCAAAACTTTCCTAGAAAAAGCACTCCAAACATTTATATCACTTTTCCAGTCTCTGTCTTCTTTCCTATCTTGACTTTATAAATCCTTACCATTTTGTTGGCTCTCTAATGCTTTCAAGCAGATAATTACATTTTGTTCAGATTTTCTGTTTGTCCTCAGGATGAAGGCTAGTTCAGATTATTTGGTTTGCTATGAATGGAAGCAAAAATCCCTTCCTATTAACTATGTGATTCTATCATGTCACAAGTGACCTTTTTATGGTGCTTAAGCTTTTGACTAATAAGAATAGTGACCTTATTTAGCCTCCTTCCCTGTGTTTTTCTGTTGTTGTTGACTTTTTTGCTCACCTTCAACATTTATTTTTTCATTTCACTTCTTTTCTCCAGTTATATCAAAGCTGCATGCAACAGAAAAAAACTTGTGTGTTGTGAATATATCTATATATGCAAGGTAAAATTTGTTTTCATTCTTCCTCATAAAAAGAGTAGTTGTTGGGCCTTAGAATTCTTTTGCTTGGGAATTTAGTATTAGAAGATACCATAATATTTAGTAACTTGGATAAAATGCTTGAGCTGTATATTTTAAAAACATCTTTTAGTTATATATATATATATATATAATTTTAAAATTCTCATTAGACATATATATATATACACATAAGTGGGTAATTAATAAAAACCTACTTTTAATTTATTTTCTTCTGAACTATTTCATGGAAGTCATACTTCTGTTTTCTGGACTTACACTTATCCTCAACCTAATTTAGGAAAAAGGGAAAGAATGTTGGCCTCTAGATAGAACATCAAAAAACTTGATTTAGGGGGTAGATAAGCTAACCAACTGATGGGGGATACTTCCAAAAACCACTCATAATTTTCTATATAAAAATGTTTTATTTTCCAAACAAGCAAGTAAAACTCTTCTGTTATAAATTATCATTGTATTTTGGGAATTAAAGTAAGAAATAAGGGAATATGCCAAATAATGAGGTCCATTGAGGATCAAAGTTGAGGTTGCTTCTATTTTAGTATTCTCTTAAATATTCCTCAAGAGTGATTACATATAAAATTAAGAAATTTATAGATGAGGTAAGGTTCACCTAAAAAGTAAAAATTCTGAGCTGATGTAAAAGTGCAGGAAAATTCAACCAGATCTTAAAAATGGTCAAAAAAGTGGTAGAAGACCAAGCACAGAGTGTAAAACAACCCAAATTGTGTTTATGATCATGGGCTTCAACTTGCCTATTGCAACCTTGAGAGGAACTTTGGAGTCCTTATAGGTATTGGTGGGAAGGTATTATAAACAAAACAGAGAAAATCTTCCCATGGATTTTTTTGTTTTGGTACCAAAACACTAGATACAGTTCTGTCAGCACACATGTCACAAAGGCTGTGATACAGCTGGAAATGGTTCACAAAATCCTGGGTTTCTGAATAAGGTGAGAATAAAAACATGTGAGGTCCTTAGGATAGAAAAATGAAGCCAGCTAACTGGCTATAAATGGAGATTCTATAATTATAGAAAGAATGGTAGTCATTGAAAAAAACACGGGTTGGTGTCACAAATCCTTGAGTCCCAGAACTGGAGGTACTCATTGAAAATTAAAGGAGACCATTTTAGATTCAAATCACCACTATATAGCAGGAGAGTGAGAGCTGGATGATAAAAAAAAAGGCTGAGCACTGAAGAAGTGATGTCTTTGAACTGTAGTGCTGGAGAAGACTCTTCAGAGTCCCTTGGACAGCAAGGAGATAAAACCAGTCAATCCTAAAGGAAATCAACCCTGAATATTCGTTGGAAAGACTGATGCTGAAGCTGAAGCTCCAATACTTTGGCCACCTGATGCAAAGAGCTGACTCATTGGAAAAGACTGTGATTCTGGGAAAGTTTGAAGGCAGGAGGAGAAGGGGACAACAGAGGATGAGATGGTTGAATGGCATCACCAACTCAATGGACGTGAGTTTGACCAAAGTCTGGGAGATGGTGAAGGACAGGGAGGCCTGGCGTGTTGCAGTCCATGGGGTCACAGTCAGAAACAACTGTGGCAGGGGAGTAAATGTGATGTTTGTGATTCTGAGAAATAATACACATAGCCCAAGTTAGTGGTGTTTTAGTTGCTAAGTTGTGTCCAACTCTTGTGACCAACTCATGGACTGTAGCCTGCCAGGCTCCTCTGTCCATGGGATTCTCCAGGCAAGAATACCAGAGTGGGTTGCCATGCCCTCCTCTAGGGGATCTTCCCAACCCAGGAACTGAACCCGGGTCTCCTGCATTGCAGACAGATTCTTTACCGACTGAGCTGTCTACTAATGAAGACTAATGAAGCTGTCTACTAATTTGTCTATTCACATCTATTCTAGCATTCTTCTAATAGTCTCTCTATTGTAACTAGAGTGACCTTTTTTTTAAAAAAAATTTTTATTGGGATATAGTTGTTTTACAATATTGTGTTAGGTTCTACTGTACAACAGAGTAAATCAGCTGTACATATATTCTGATTTAGACTTCCTTCCCATTCAGGTCACAATGGTGCATTAAAGAATTTCCTGTGCTATACAGTATGTTCTTATTAGTTATCTATTTTATACATAGTTTCAGTATGCAAAATGATCTTTCAAAAGGGCATTTTCCAATTATTTTTAGGATTATTGGATACTTCATATTTTGACCTATAAGACTGTATATTGCTCTGTATGGTCTGGCTTCTACCTACCATTTCATCTTCACTTTGCCTCCATTTATTTCTCTTTTTGTCATGTTCTCTCTTGTCATGTGGTCTTTGCACATGCTGTTTCATCTGCCTGTGTTCCTCCTGTTAGCCAAGTTATTTCTTCCATACCTTCTGTATTTCAGAGCAAGCTTTGCTTTCCAAGGGTGCTCTGCCCCGGCCTCCTTGACTCAGTGCCATTGTCCTTAGCAGACTGTCACAGTTCCACAAGAGCATGGGCTGTGTTTCTTTTAGCTGCCCTTTTTGTAGCACTTAGCATACCACCTAACAGAGAATAGACACTTAAACATTTGCTGAAGGAATGAAAGTATAAGCAGGCACATAAGGTCACAAGTGGGTCACTTTGGCTTACAGACATATTTTGTTTATTCCCACACAATGTTTAAAATGTCTTTTGATGCCTCTGGATTGACATGTGCATTTCCATTTCCCTAATCTCTCATGTGCCTGTCCTTCATTCATGTTAGAGTGTTTATGTTCCTTGGTTTGGCTGCATGAGGGCATGGCAGATGCACAGTCGGTATCTATGGGGAAGTCAAGGGTCTTTTTACTTTGTCCACGTGGAGAACAGTCATATTCCTATCCCAGTGCTGTTCCTTCTCATTATTGTTAGAAACTCAATTGAGAATTTAGAATGACATTCTCATGGACACCTAAAAACTCAGGACCCAATTAATTTTTGAGTGAAGTTTTCAGTGAAAAATCATATTTAGGGGTCTGACAAATAGATTGTTAGTGACTTTATAAAATCTAACCTTTCACACATAGAAAAGGATGAGCTGTTGTTATGGAAAGGTATCTTAAAAGGCTCTTATGATTGATTTGGAAGTGACTCCAGACACTAATGAAAGAGTAATCTTCCTTAAATCACCCAAAAGCTAGTAATCCCTAAGGCTGCATGTTGGTGATTAAAAAAGAAAAGTAGGAGCAGCTGTCTTTTTGTTCAGTTTAATTATGACCCAATACCTGGGGGAGTGTTAATTTCCTGGTGGCACTGGAGGTGGGTGGAGAATGGTGTTAGGTTTCTGCACGCTGCAGGGACTGAATGTGCAGACATGGATTCTACCTGGTTTGTGCCCAGGGATGTGGACGATGTTCAGAGGAGCTCATGCTCATGTGCTCAGATTGCATGGCATTCAATTTCTGCCCTTTATGTCCGAGACATGAACTTCTGTGTGCCAGAGGACACGGGAGTGCTATCGGATGTCAGTTAGATGACACACCTTAATTAATAGCCCCTCACCTCCAGCAAGCCATCTGCTGGGCCTGTGACATAGAACTCCATTATGTCATCAGCAAGAAGAGGAACATTTAGCCCTCTTAATTCCTTCGGCAGCATTTAAGGCCGGAAGTCACTGAACTGGGCATCTGCTTTCCCAAGTTCTGAGTTTTGAATATTCAAGTTGGTGTCTGAGTGTGTATTCACAAACAGCCTATGAACTGCTGGCTGTCCTTGAAAATTAACACCCTGCTGGTGGTGAACATGGAACACCATTCCTCCCAACTTTTCTCCTTTTGTATCTGGTATATTGAGAATGGCCCTGTCATCTGCCCAGTCATCCAGCCAGATGCTTGGTATCACGTGCCTTCTAATTACCTATCACATCTACTGTGTCCTCTCCTCCATGGCACCTACCCTGTTCTCCTTCACCACCCCACTTGAGATTTCTGCAGCGTTCTCCCTGCCTGCCTGAAATCCCATCACTTTCCTGTCCAGCTTCCATATAACTACTAAAGCATTCTTCCTTCGCTCAGATGGTAAAGAATCTGACTGCAGTGCAGGAGACCTGGGTTTGATCCCTGGATCAGGAAGATCCCCTGAGCTATCACATCTACTGTGTCCTCTCCTCCATGGCACCTACCCTGTTCTCCTTCACCACCCCACTTGAGATTTCTGCAGCCTTCTCCCTGCCTGCCTGAAATCCCATCACTTTCCTGTCCAGCTTCCATATAACTACTAAAGCATTCTTCCTGAAGTGTCAATCTCAGGTTGTGTACCTGCTTAAAGTTACAGAGTGGCTCCTAGTCACATGTAGCAGCTTTTGCTAATCTTCAATCTTCTTACCACCTTTGTAATGTTCAAGTTTTACCTTCACTATTTCTTTATTAGTATTTAGTTTAAACCACACCATTCCTTTTAGTTTTACTTGTCCTAGGAATGGCCTGGGTTTCACATGCTAGTTAAAGTTCTTTGCTGTAACTAATATAATAATTGATGTTAGTCCATTTGCCACCTAAAATTGTTTCCTTGTGGGAAATACTTAACATCCAAAGCCCTTTATCATTTCCTCTCTAGTCTAATGTTCCACAGGCTTGACTCCTTGATATTATTTGAGTATAGAACCCGCCAAGACTGAGCCAAGAAGAAACAATTTGAACAGACTGATCACTATTAGTAGAATTGAATTTGTAATAAAAACTCTAAGGAAACAAAAGTCTGGGGCTGGATGGTTTCATTGGGGAATAATACCAAATGTATAAAGAACTAATACCTATTCTTCTCAAACTATTCCAAAAATTTGAAGAGAAGGGAACAGTCCCAAATTCATTCCATGAGAACACCATTACTATAATATCAAAACCAGACAAACACCCTACAAAAAAAAAGGATAGGTCAATATCTTTGATAAATATAGATGTAAAAATACTCAAGAAGATATTAGTAGGGACTTCCCTGGTGGCTCAGGGGTAGGAATCCCGCTGCCAATCAAGGGGACAATGGGTTTGATCCCTGGTGTGGGAAGATTCCACATGCTATGGAGTGATTAAGCCTCTACCATAACTACTGAGCCTGTGCTCTAGAGCCTACAAGCCACATCTACTGAAGCACCCATGCTACAACTACTGAAGCCTGTGTTCTGGAAAAAGAAGCCACTGCAGTGAGAAGCCCATGTATCACAATGAAGAGTAACCCCTGCTAGTCACAGCTGATGTAAGCCTGTGCAAAAGCAACGAAGACCCAGTACAGCTCTCCCCTACCCCCGCCTCCCCCAAAAGATATTAACAAACCAAATACAACAATATATAAAAAGAGTCATACACCATAATCAAATTGGATCTATTTCAGGGACACAAGGATGATTCAACATTCACAAATCAATGTTATGCACTACACTGGGCTTCCCAGGTGGCCCAGTGATAAAGAATCTGCCTGCCAGTGCAGGAGACACAGGAGATGCGGGTTTGATCCCTGGGTTGGGAAGATCCCTTAGAGGAGGAAATGGCAACCCACTCCAGTATTCTCACCTAGAAATTTTCGTGAGCAGAGGACCCTGGTGCCTACAGTCCATGGGGCTGCAGGGAGTTGAATACAACTGAACTACTAAGTACACACACATGTACCACATTAACAAAAGGAAGAATAAAAATCACATGATCATTTCAGTAGACACTGTAAGCATTTGACAAGATTCCACATCCATGATAAAAACTCTTCAGAAAGTGAATATAAAAGGAAAATTGTTGTTGTTTAGTCACTGAGTTGTGTCTGACTTTTTGTATCCCCATGGACTGTAAACCTCCAGGCTCATCTGTCCAGGCAGAAATATTGGAGTGGGTTGCCGTATCTCAACATAATAAAGGCCATTTTTGACAAACCCACAGCTAATCATGTTCAATGGTGAAAATTCAGGAACAAGGCAAGGATGCCTACTCTCACCAATTCTATTTAATATAGTATTGGAAGTCCTATTTACAGTACTAAAGACAAGAAAAAGAAAAGACCTCCAAGTTGAAAAGGAAGAAGTAAAACCGTTGCTTTTGCAGTAGACTCGATACTTTATATAGAAAACCCCAAAATCTACACCCCAAAACTAATAACTTAATTCAGCAAAATTGCAGGATACTGGATTTATATACAGAAATCTACTGCTTTTCTATACACTGATGATGAGCCATCAGAGAATAGATTTTTAAATCTCATTTAAAATCACATCAGAAAGACTAAAATATCCAGGAATAAACTTAACCAGGGACTTCCTTCGCTCAGATGGTAAAGAATCTGACTGCAGTGCAGGAGACCTGGGTTTGATCCCTGGATCAGGAAGATCCCCTGGAGAAGGAAATGGCAATCCAGTATTCTTGCCTAGAGAATCCCATGGATAGAGGAGCCTGGTGGGCTATAGTCCATGGGATCACAAAAAGTCAAACACGACTAAGCAACTAACACACAAACTTAACCAAAGAAGTTAAAGACCTATATTTTAAAAACCATAAACAATTGATGAAAGAAATTGAAGATGATACAAATTAATGAAAAAATACCTCGTGCTCTTGGATTGGAAGAATTAATATTGTTAAGATACCTGTGGCGGATTCATGTTGATGTATTGCAAAACCAATACAATATTGTAATTAACCTTCAATTAAAATAAATAAACTTATGTTAAAAAAAGAGATGGCCATACTTACCCAAAGCAATCAATCCCTATCAAAATACCCCATGACATTTTTCATAGAAGTAGAACAAATAATCCTAAAATTCTGTGGAACCTAAACTGAAAAAGACTCTAAATTGTCCAAGGAATCTTGAGAAAAAAAGAATAAAGCTGGAGGTATAAGCCCCCTAGACTTCAGATTATACCACAAAGTTATGGTAATCAAAACACCATGGTACTGGAGCAAAAACAGACACATATATCAATGGAACAGAATAGAGAACCCAGGAACAAACCCATGTACCTATGGTCAATTAATCTATAACAAAGGGAGCAAGAATATACAATGGAAAAAAGACAGTCTCTTCAATAAGTGGTGCTGGGAAAATTAGAGAGCAACATCTAAAACAATGAGTTTATAATATTTCCTTATGTGTTGTGACCCCATGGACTGTTTGTGACCCCATGGACTGTAGCCCATGTCTCCTTTCTCCATGGGGATTCTCCAGGCAAGAATACTGGAGTGGTGCCATGCCCTCCTCCAGGGGGTCTTCCCAACCCAGGGATCGAACTGGGGTCTCCTGCATTGCAGGTGGATTCTTTACCAGCTGAGGTATCAGGGAAGCCCAGTATTTCCTTATACAAAAATAAACTCAAAGTGGATTAAAGACCTAAATGTAAGACCTTAAACTATAAAACTTGTAGAAAAGAATAAAGAACACTCTTCAACATAAATTGTAGCAATATTTTTGGGGAACTGTCTTCAAGACAAAGTAAACAAATGTGACTTAATTAAACATAAAAGCTTCTGCACAGCAAAGGAAGCCATCAACAAACAAAAAGACAACCTACAGAATGGGAAAAAATATTTACAAAATATATAAACAGCTCATATAACTCCACATCAAAAAGATTACCCCCCTCAAATGGCAGAAGACCTGAGCAGACATTTTTCTAAAAAAGACATGGCCAATAGGCACATGAATAGATCATCAACACTGTGAATCATCAGAGAAAAGCAAATCAAAACAAGATACCACCTCACACCTGTCAGAATGTCTGTTATAAAAAAGTCTATAAATAAATGTTGACAAGGATGTGGACCAAAGGGGACAATTGTATACTGAGACTATAAACTGGTGCAGCATTATGGAAAAAAGTATGAGAGTTTCTAAAAAACTGAAAATTGAATTACCATATGATCCAGCAATTCCATACTGGTTATATAAACAAAAAAAAGAAACACTAATTTGAAAGGATATATGCACCTCGATATTCATAGCATCTCTGTTTACTATAGCCAAGATATAGAAGCAAACCAACAGATGAATGGATAGAGATATTAATATATAAAGATCACACACACACACCCACATATACATACATATGTACACATAATGGAATACTACTCATCCATAAAAAGAATGAAATCCTGCCATTTGCAGTGCTGTGGATGGACCCAGAGAATATTATGTTGCGATTATTGTTTAGTCACTAAGTTGTGTCTAACTCTTTGCAACCCCTTGGGCTCTAGCCTGCCTGGCTCCTCTTCCCATGGGATTTCCCAGACAAGAGTACTGGAGTGGGTTGTCATTCCTTCTCTAGGGGATTTTCCTGACTCAGGGATCAAAGCTGTGTCTATTGCATTGCAGGTGGATTCTTTACTGCTGAGCCACCAGAGAATATTATACTAGTGAAATAAATCAGAGAAAGACACATATTGCAGGATATCCTTTATATATGGAACCTAAAAAATAATAGAAATGAATGTATAGAAAAACAGAAATAAAATAGATATAAAAAACAAACAACTGAGAACAAGATGGTGGAGGTGTAGGTGGACATGGAGTACATGTCCATGGATAACCATGGAGTACATCTCCATGGATAATCAGGAATACACCTCCAGAAACAAAAGAGTTTGCAGAATACCTGCTGAGAGCAGGCAGGAGTACCTGATCACTGGAAAAGAATATATAGAACCACACAAAACTTGGTAGGATGAAGGAAGTAGCGGGAAAAAGAGGAGAGTTAATATGACTGGACCTGCCCTTGGCAGATAGGGGAACTGAAGCAGTGGTCTGATCCCCCCGTCGGGGCAATTGTTTGGGACAGAGGAGAAACATTTGAGGCTGAGAGTGAAGCAGGTGAGTTGCAACAATCCTAATGGAACGAGAATCACACAGTCCTTGCCACCACCAGACATACCATGGACAGGGACATGGGTCCCCTAGAAGGCGCAGTGGCAGGGAGCTGGAGTGTATGGATTGTGGAACAATCCCAGGATGAGGTCTGCTGTTGACTGTGAGGAGATGGCCCAAGGGACTATGAGAGAGAGGACTGTGGTGGGCAATGCCTGAGGAGGAAACCAGGCAGCCACGGAAGCAAGGTGATACTGCTGAGTCATGTGTAGGGGATGGAGCCATCACTGTGGCCCCTCTCTCCCCACATGCCAGCACTGACAGCTGAACAACAGAGAGGCTGGCCCTTTCAGCACCTGACCTCCCAGCAACAGAGTAGGACCCCAGCCAGGGGCCTCTTTAAGTGCCTGATGTATTAAGCAACAGAGAAGGACCAGCCAAAGAGGGCTTCTGATCTCCAGCTGCCAGAGGCTCGAAAGATTCTGTTGGGGCTATAGCTCCTGCAGCTGAGGTAGTTGGTGTCCCTGCACATTCGGCACTGCCATGGTCCCCACGGCCCAAGCAGCTGCACCACCTTCATGTTGAATCTGCACTGAGGCAGAGCTGCCCCAGGCTAGGAAAAGGCCTAATAGCACCATATATCCTGTGACGATAGTCGCTGGCACTCCTGTGCAGCCGGTGTTGCCAGAGTCTGTGATCCAACAACCACGCCACCTCTATGCATGATCCCCAGTGGGACAGAGCTGCCAGAGGCTAGAAAAAATCCTGCACTTGTGCATGTGGTGTTGCTTCAGGCATTTCTGACCCTTTGTGACCCTGTGGCCTGTGGCCAGCCAGGCTTCTCTGTCCATGGGATTCTCCAGGCAAGTGGGTTGCTGTACCCTTCTCCAGCACCATATTCCCTGCTGCCCTTGCCACCAGCTCCCCTGAATACCTGGTGCTGCCAGGCCTCCTGTGACCCAAGCAGCTGTGGCACCTCCACACCTGGCCCTCACTGGGGCACACCCAAGGCCTCCAGGGCATCCTCAGGAGCAAATCCCTGTGGGTGGCTCACAGAAGAGGAGATAAAACCACAGTTGAAACCTAGGGGCAGTGTGCTTAAGGAACAGGACCCAAAACCTTCCCGACCAGCTGTACAAGCTACAGATTAAATCCACATGATCAATTAGGCAGACTCTGTGTCTATGGAATATATTAAAGGACAGTGAGAGTTCTCACAAAGCAAAATGCACTAGTTCTGACAGTGTGGGCCTTGGAGGCAAGAACATACAAGAGTAGGACTAGAGTAGAGTCTGCGCTGCCCCCACAGCAGGTCCAGAGACCAGCCCGGTGTTGGAGGGCATCCTAGGGAAGTGAGGTAGACTGTAACTCCCAGCGAGGGGAAGGATACTGACAGCAGAGACTCAAGAAAAATATTTATTATTCTTATATTTTGACATATCCTATAGTTGTCTCTGGATTTTTTCTTTTTCTTTCCCTCCTCCCTCTTTTTCCTCTATGTTGTTGCAGTTGTTGATTTTATTAGTACTATTAAATCTATTTAAGTTTTTGAGATTAAAAAAAAAATCACACTTTCTTTTATATACTTCTGTCTCTTTGTTGGGCCTTTTGTGGTTCTGTGGGGTTTTCCTTTTTTTTTCTTTTTCTTTATTTTTTAAATTTTAATTTTTACATTTAAAAAATCTATTGCTTTTTCTACATTTATTTTTTGTTTGCTTGTCCTACTGTTCTTTTTCCATTGTAATTAATCTTTAATATATGTAAATCTTCTTTATATTCCTCCATTTAACTTTGTGTTTCTATTCTTTCTTTTTTCTCTTTTTCTCACCATGTTTGTTAGTTTGTTTTGTTTTCATTGCTTTATCCCCCAGGTTGCATTTTGCTTTAGTATTGTTTTCCAATTTGTGCTCTAGTTAGTTTTCTTTTTAACTAGTGGACTTAATTTTTGGTTTCCTTTGTTCACCAGGTCAGTCTATTGTATGTTACTATTATTTTTCGGTCTGTTTTGGTTTGGGTGAGATTTGGGCTGTGAAGAAGGCTGAGCACCGAAGAATTGATGCTTTTGAACTGTGGTGTTGGAGAAGACTCTTGAGAGTCCCTTGGACTGCAAGGAGATTCAACCAGTCCATTCTGAAGGAGATCAGCCCTGGGATTTCTTTGGAAGGAATGATGTTAAAGCTGAAACTCCTGTACTTTGGCCACCTCATTGGAAAAGACTTTGATGTTGGGAGGGATTGGGGGCAGGAGGAGAAGGGGATGACCGAGGATGAGATGGCTGGATGGCATCATTGACTCGATGGACGTGAGTTTGTGTAAACTCCGGAAGTTGGTGATGGATAGGGAGGCCTGGAGTGCTGTGATTCATGGGGTCGCAGAGTCGGACACGACTGAGCAACTGAACTGAACTGATGGGTGTATATGTATGTGTATAGTTCATTATTTTAGTTATTATTTGCCTGATTCTGTAATTGCCATTTGTCTGGGGTGTGTCATTTGTTTCTCATATTTGTGTATTTGTTTTAATCCCATAAAAAACCCCCTGTGGAATCTCCATTCCCTGGCCAGAGAGCAATCCTTGAGGCTTTGGTGTGGGAGCCCTGACTCCAAGACCCTAGGCTACCAGAGAACTCCTAACCCTAGGGAGAATCAATTAGTGAGAATTCCCATAAAGGCAACCACTTGTACACAAGACCTGGAATCACCCAACTGCCAGCAGCACCATGTGCAGGACACCTCATCCAAACAACAAACAAGACAAAATAACAAACCCAATTGTCAGAAGACAGGATTACCACCTCACAGAGCACTGCCCATCAGAGGAAAGAAGAAAAAACAAAAACCAAAAACAACCTCACCTTTTCCCATCAGATCTCAAGCACAAGTCACAACTATACAAGCTTACACAATACACTGGACCAAACTTATGAGGGCAAAAGCCAAAAGGAAGAAAAAATTCAACCTCAAAGCCTTAGAATGAAGTGAAAAGTGAAGTGAAAGTTCTCAGTCATGTCCAACTCTTTGTGACCCAATGGACTATACCATCCATGGAATGCTCTAGGCCAGAATACTGGAGTGGTTCAGTTCAGTTCAGTTCAGTCACTCAGTCGTGTCCGACTCTTTGCGACCCCATGAATTGCAGCACGCCAGGCCATTCTTCCAGTCCAGCGTTTCTCATGATGTACTCTGCATAGAAGTTAAATAAGCAGGGTGACAATATACAGCCTTGACGTACTCCTTTTCCTATTTGGAACCAGTCTGTTGTTCCATGTCCAGTTCTAACTGTTGCCTCCTGACCTGCATACAGATTTCTCAAGAGGCAGGTTAGGTGGTCTGGTATTCCCATCTCTTTCAGAATTTTCCAGTCTATTGTGATCCACACAGTCAAAGGCCTTGGCATAGTCAATAAAGCAGAAATAGATTTATTTTTCTGGAAATCTCTTGCTTTTTCGATGATCCAGTGGATGTTGCAATTTGATCTCTGGTTCCTCTGCCTTTTCTAAAACCAGCTTGAACAAAAATTAAACACAAAGAAAGAATATTAAAGGCAGGAAGGGAAAAGTAACAAGTAACATACAAGGAAAACCCCATATGTTTAACAGCTGATCTTTCAGCAGAAACTCTGCAGGCCAGAAACGAATGACAGGATATATTTAAAATACTGAAAGGGAACAATCTACAACTAAGATTACTGTACCCAGCAAAGATCTCATTCAAAATTGATGGAGAAATCAAAAGCTTTACAGACAAGCAAAAGTTAAGAGAATTTAGTACCACCAAACCAGCTTTCCAACAAATGTTAAAGGGACTTATATAGTCAGGAAATGCAAGAGGAGAAAAAGTCTACAGAAACAAACCCCAAACAATTAAGAAAATGGCAATAGGAACATTTATATCAATCATTACTTTAAATGTAAATGGATAAAATGCTCCAGTAGACTGGCTAAATGGATTAAAAAAAAAAAAAAACAGAAACGAATGACAGGATATATTTAAAATACTGAAAGGGAACAATCTACAACTAAGATTACTGTACCCAGCAAAGATCTCATTCAAAATTGATGGAGAAATCAAAAGCTTTACAGACAAGCAAAAGTTAAGAGAATTTAGTACCACCAAACCAGCTTTCCAACAAATGTTAAAGGGACTTATATAGTCAGGAAATGCAAGAGGAGAAAAAGTCTACAGAAACAAACCCCAAACAATTAAGAAAATGGCAATAGGAACATTTATATCAATCATTACTTTAAATGTAAATGGATAAAATGCTCCAGTAGACTGGCTAAATGGATTAAAAAAAAAAAAAAGACCCATATATATGCTGTCTATATACTGAAGAAACCCACTTCAGGGAGAGGGGAAGATGACAGAGAATTAGGACAGGGAGACCACTTTCTCCCCCACAAATTCATTGAAAGGACATTTGAACACTGAGTAAACTCCACAAAACAACTTCTGAACGCTGGCAGAGGACATCAGGGACCAAGAAAAGCAGCCCATTGTCTTTGAAATGAGGTCACCTCTATCTCCTCCCTCCCCCTTCTCTTCTCAACCAACTCTGTGAATCTCTGTGGGTGTTCTGGGCTGCAGAGAGCACTTAGGAAACAGAGCACTGCCTAGATCTCTCTCTCCCCTTTTGATTCCCCCTCTTCTCCTCCTGGTCACCTCTATCTTCTTCCTCCCTCTTCTCTTCTCCATGTAGAACCTTTTCTTTGTGAACCTCTCAGGGTGTCCCCCACTGTGGAGAATCTTTTCACCATTTACCTAGACGTTTTATTATCGGTGCTGTATGGATGGAGAAGCCTTGAGGCTACTGTAAGAATGAGACTGAAAACCAGAGGCAGGAGGCTTAAGCCCCAAACCTGAGAACACCAGAGAACTCCAGACTCCAGGGAAAATTAATTGATAAGACATCATCCAAAAGCCTCCATACCTACACTGAAACCAAGCACCACCCAAGAGCCAATAAGTTCCAGAGCAAGATATACCACTCAAATTCTCTAGCAATGCAGGTACATAGCCCTGAGCTTCAATATACAGACTGCCCTTCAATATACAGGCTGTCTATATATAGACATCTCAAAATTCACTACTGGACACTTCACTGCACTCCAGAGAGAAGAAATCCAGCTCCACCCACCAGAACACCAATGCAAACTTCCCTAATCAGGAAACCTTGACAAGCTGCTCATCCCACCCCACCCACAGGGAGGAACTGCCACAATAAAGAGGAACCACAAACTGCCAGAATACAGAAAGGCCACCCCAAACACGGCAATCTAAACAAGATGAAAAGGGAGATAAATACTCAGCAGGTAAAGTATCAAGATAAATGCCCACTAAACCAAACAAAAGAGGAGTAGATAGGGAGTCTATCTGAAAAATAATTTAGAATAATGATAATAAAAATGATCCAAAACCTTGAAAACAAATGTAGTTACAGACAAATAGCTTGGAAACAAGGATTGAGAAGATGCAAGAAAAGTTTAACAAGGACCTAGAAAAAATAAAAAAGAGTCAATATATAATGAATAATGCAATAAATGAGATTAAAAAACACTCTGGAGGGAACCAACAGTAGAATAACAGAGGCAGAAGATAGGATAAGTGAGGTAGAAGATAGAGTGGTAGAAATAAATGAAGCAGAGAGCAAAAAAAGAAAAAAAGAATTAAAAGAAATGAGGGCAACCTCAGGGACCTCTGAGACAATGTTCAAATCATAGGAGTCTCAGAAGAAGAAGACAAAAAGAAAGGCCATGAGAAAATACTTGCGGAGATAATGGTTGAAAACGTCCTTAAAATGGGGAAGTCACACAAGTCCAAGAAACGCAGAGAGTCCCAAACAGGATATACCCAAGGTGAAAACACCCCAAGGCACATATTAATCAAATTAACAAAGATCAAACATTAAAAGCAGCAAGGGAAAAACAACAAATAACCCACAAGGTGATCCCCATAAGGATAAGAGCTGATCATTCAATAGGAACTCTTCAGGCCAGAAGGGAATGGCAGGACATACTTAAACTGATGAAAGAGAAAAACCTACAACCCAGATTACTGTACCCAGCAAGGATCCCATTCAGATATGAAGGAGAATTCAAAAGCTTTACAGACAAGCAAAAGCTGAGAGAATTTAGCACCACCAAACCAGGTATTCAACAAATACTGAAGGATCTTCTCTAGACAGGAAACACAGAAAGGGTGTATAAACTCAAAACAACAAAGTGAATGGCAACGGGACCATCAGTTCAGTTCAGTTCAGTTCAGTCGCTCATCATGTCCGACTCTTTGCGATCCCATGAATTGCAGCACTCCAGGCCTCCCTGTCTATCATCAACTCCCAGAGTTCACTCAGACTCATGTCCATTGGGTCAGTGATGCCATCCATCCATCTCATCCTCTGTTGTCCCCTTCTCCTCCTTCCCCAATCCCTCCCAGCATCAGAGTCTTTTCCAATGAGTCAACTCTTCACATGAGGTGGCCAAAGTACTGGAGTTTCATATGACCCAGCAATCCCACTGCTGGGCATGCACACCAAGGAAACCAGAATTGAAAGAGACACATATACCCCAGTTCATTGCAGCGCTGTTTATAATAGCCAGGAAATGGAAGCAACCTAGATGTCCATTGGCAGATGAGTGGATAAGAAAGCTGTGGTACATATACACAATGGAATATTACTCAGTTATTAAAAAGAACACATTTGAATAAGTTCTAATGAGGTGGATGAAACTGGAGCCTATTATACAGAGTGAAGTAAGCCAGAAAGAAAAACACCAATACCATATACTAACGCATATATATGGAATTTAGAAAGATGATAACGATAACCCTGTATGCGAGACAGCAAAAGAGACACAACACAGATGTATAGAACAGTCTTTTGGACTCTGTGGGAGAAGGTGAGGGTGGGATGATCTGAGAGAATAGCACTGAATCGTGTATATTATCATATATGAAAGAGATCACCAGTCCAGGTTTGATTCATGGGACAGGTGCTCAAGGCTGGTGCATTGGGATGACCCAGAGGGATGAGGTAGGGAGGGAGGTGGGAGCAGTTTTAGGATGGGGACACATGTACACCCATGGCTGATTCATGTCAATGTATGGCAAAACCACTACAATATTGTAAAGTAATTAGCCTCCAACTAAAATTAAAAAAAAAAAAAGAAACCCACTTCAGACCTAAAGACGTGTATAAGCTGAAAGTGAGAGGATGGAAAAATATATTCCATGCAAATGGAAAGCAAAAGAAAGCTGGATTATCAATTCTCAAATCAGACAAAATAGGCCTTAAAATAAAGAATATTACAAGAGATAAGGAAGGACACTACATAATGATCAAGGGGATCAATCCAAAGGGAAGACATAGCAATTGTAAATACTTATGCATCCAACATAGAAGCATCTGCGTACATAAGACAAACACTAACAGACATTAAAGGAGAAATTGACAATAACACAATAATAGTAGAGGACTTTTAACACCCCACTTACACCAATGGACAGATCATTAAAACAGAAAATTAATAAGGAAACACAAGCCTTAAATGACACAGACCAGATGAATCTCATTGATATTTTCAGGACATTCCACCCAAGTGCAGAAGAATACACGTTTTTCTCAAGTGCACATGGAACATTCTCCAGGATAGACCACATCTTGGGTCACAAATCAAATCTCAGTAAATTTAAGAAAATTGAAATTGTATCAAGCATCTTTTCTGACTGCAACACTAAGAGACTAGATATCAATTACAAGAAAAAAATAAACTAAAAACACAAACACATTGATATTAAACAATCCATTTCTAAATAATGAACAAGTTACTAAAGAAATGAAAAGGGAAAAAGAAAATCCTAGAAACGAATGACCACGAAAACATGATAACTCAAAATCTAGGGGATGCAGCAAAAGCTGTTCTAAGAGGGAATTATATAGCAATACAATCCTACCTCAAAAAAAAAGAAAAACATTGAATAAATAGTCTAACTTTACACCTACTATGACTGGAAAAAGAAGAACAAAACCCCCCCAAAGTTAGCAAAAGGAAAGAATCATAAAAATAAGAGCAGAAATAAATGAAAAGGAAATGAAAGGAACAATAGTAAAGGTTAATAAAATGAAAAGCAAATTCTTTGAAAAGCTAAACAAAATTGGCAAACTTTTAGCCAGACTCATGTAGATAAAAAGAGAGAAGAGTCAAATCATCAAAAATTAGAAATGAAAAAAGGAGAGGTTACAACAGACAATGCAGAAATACAAGGGATTGTGTATATGTGTGTGTGCATGCTTAATTGCTCAGTCGTGTGTGACTCTTGTGACCCCATAGACTGTAGCCTGCCAGGCNCCAGACTCATGTAGATAAAAAGAGAGAAGAGTCAAATCATCAAAAATTAGAAATGAAAAAAGGAGAGGTTACAACAGACAATGCAGAAATACAAGGGATTGTGTATATGTGTGTGTGCATGCTTAATTGCTCAGTCGTGTGTGACTCTTGTGACCCCATAGACTGTAGCCTGCCAGGCTTCTCTGTCCATGGGATTCTCCAGGCAAGAATACTGGAGTGGGTTGCCATTTCCTTCTCCAGGGGATCTTCCCAAACACAATAATCAAACTGAGGTCTCCTGCATTGCAGGCAGATTCTTTACTGACTGAGCTATGAGGGAAGCCACAAGGGTTATAAGAGACTATTTTGAGCAACTATATGGGAATAATCTGGACAACCTGGAAGAAATGGGCAGATTCTTAGAAAATTTCAACCTCCCAAGACTGAACCGTGAAGAAATAGAAATTATGAACAACCCAATTACAAGCAATGAAATTGCAGCTGTGATTAAAAAAAAAAAATCTCCCCTAAAAACAAAAGCCCAAGGTCAGATGGCTTCACAGAGGAATTCTGTTAAACATTTAGTGAAGAGCTAATAATGCCTATCCTTCTAAAACTCTTTCAAAAAATTGCAGAGGAAGGAATGCTTCCAAACTCATTCTATGAGACCACCATCATTCTGATACTAAAACCAGGCAAAGACAACACACACAAAAAGGAAAATTACAGACCAATATCACTGATGAAGGTAGTTGCAAAAATCCTCAACAAAATTCTAACAAACAGAATTCAACAGCACATTAAAAAAGCTCATACACCATGATTAAGTTGGGTTTATCCCAGAGAAGCAAGGATTCTTCAATATATGCAAATCAATTAGTGTGATACACCATATTAACAAATTGAAAACTAAAAACCATATGGTAATCTCTACACATGCAGAAAAAGCCTTTGACAAAATTCAGTATTCATTTATGACAAAAACTCTTCAAAAAATGGACATAGAAGGAACCTACCTTAACATAGTAAAGGCCATATAAAATAAACCCACAGCAAACCTTAGTCTCAATGGTGGAAAACTGAAAGCATTACGTCTAAGATTAGGAACAAGACAAGAGTGCCTACTCTCATCACTGTTATTCAGCACAGTTTTGGAAGCCCTAGCTATAGCAGTCAGAGAAGAAAAAGAAATAAAAGGAATCCAATTTGGAAAAGAAGTAAAGCTCTCACTGTTTGCAGATGACATGATACTATATATCAGTTCAGTTCAGTTCAGTCTCTTAGTCATGTCCGACTCTTTGCGACCCCATGAATCGCAGCACACCAGGCCTCCCTGTCCATCATCAACTCCTGGAGTTCACTCAGACTCATGTCCATCGAGTCAGTGATGCCATCCAGCCATCTCATCCTCGGTCGTCCCCTTCTCCTCCTGCCCCCAAT